>CAKLNU010000563.1:677500-1150208 GCA_922788865.1 Poeciliopsis turneri | reverse complement strand
GGTGTACTTCCGTTCCGGTTGTATTGCTATCTTAGATTTATGTAACCAGTAAAACTCACGGTGTCACCGTCTCTTCGCGGGATCCGTTTGTCCACTGCGCAGACCTGCCGCCTAATGATGGCGTTTGATTGCCAAACATTTGTCACCACTGGCAGCTTTCGGTGATTTATGGATTTACATAGGAGCGCGTGGAAGCCGACCTTGTCTCTTTGACTGCCGTTTCCTTCTAGGAACATTCATGCTGTGTTCTCTTATCCAGGAACCAGGAGAGGCAAAACGGGGGTTTATTTACATGCATTCAACAGACAGAAAGATTGATTTACTGATGAGCGTTTAAGATGACTCTGCAAGTCCCAGAAGATTCATTAATTCATTCGAAGGCAGAAGACCAGACTTTGTAACTGTCTTATGTGTCTCTGAATGTTCAGGTCTAGTCGTTTTACCCAGATTTCTTCTGATCTCAGTTTCCAGTTGAAACAACTGACTGTACGCTAACTCTGGATCGTTGCTCTGCAGGAAACCCCAATCAATTATTTCACTTCAGGCAAGCTGGCGTTACTTTTACATTATTGTTTTGTTTTGTTTCTGGAACCAAATATTTTATTACATAAATGAGACAAACAGCTTGTTTTAGGTCAATAATTCTTAAAATAATGTTCTTAAAAAAGTAAACATTTTCTGGAAGATGGTTGCTTAAACATAGAAAATGTTTTGTTATATGTAAAGAAAAACAACCAGTAGGACTTTTTTAAAATCAGTATTGAGGAATTATTTACTGTAAACAAAATCCTATTTCTCACTAAAAAGTTTCTTATCAAGCCAGTTTGTGTTTTCAAGCTCACTAAGATATTTGTACTAAAAACAAAACCAAAAATTCTTGGTAAGATTTTGTGTTTATGTGGAGTTGAACTATTAGCCTGGAAGAAAAATGTTATTTCTAATTTTGATCTTAATTTGAAGAGTGCCATTCCAGGAGCTTCGTATTTCCATGTTAACTCAAACTCAAAGTGGCAAGAACAATGCTGCCTTTGACTTCACCTTGTGACTGGGGTTTCTCCTCCTGCCCACCTTAAGCAATCTTCAGTCAAATTCCCCTCGATGAGGAGGAGATACTGGAGTTGGTGACCTGGTTCTGAATAGGCCTGGGACCTGTATAATTGGGATGCATGCTCAGATGTGAGGGTGGAAGTTTTATCAGGTTGAGAAAAAGAAAAAAGCATCAGGAAGTCCGTTCTTAACAGGACGGATGGACAGTTGCTTGTAGATCAAGGTAATCACTTTACAGAGGCAGAGGCAGGTAGCTATCATAAAAACAATGCATGAATAAACAACAGATAAATATAGTAGTTACAAGGGTTTGGAAATAAGTATTTGAAGGAATTAAATAAAAGTGACAATATTTGATATTGTTGCATGGAGGAAAAATCACGTTGAAATTATGTTTTACTTTTAAGGATAATAGAAAAATATTTACAATAAAAGGGAGGAATTATTCATTCAGTCATAGTAAGAGTAGGATGTTTGTAAAATTCATATTGTGCACATTTTTGCCCTTTCTGATGTTTGCACGCGTTTAGAAAAACAAAAACAAAAAAAAAAAAACACCCTGCTGGGTTTTGTTTTTGTTTTTGTGTACAAATGAGCTGTTGAAAAACTTCCAGATTGTTAAGTCACAGAGGGCGCTGTGGTGTTACCTAGCAGCCCCAGCTGAGTCAGCCACGATTGCCTGCTTGCCCAAGCAGGCTCCAGCACTTTTGCTTAGTCAACTGTATGTGTGCTGCACGATGGCTGCTGGAAAAGACTGTTGTGCAGGTCATTGTGCTTTGTTGTTAACTTGCTTTTCAGAAACCCTTCTGATTCCTGTTGAGTTGCAGAAAGCAGGAGCTCCACATCTGCTTTCAGAGATGTACAGTAGTATAATTGAGCATCTGTTTTGGCCATTTTCAGTAGAAAATGCGCGTTGGTGGGCCTCAAACTTTTCAGGCTGAACGATTCTGATTCTAACTTGTTTAGCAAACAGTCACCTAACATAAAATATTACACAATCTTAATATGTACAACCTGAAATGAAACCTGTTTTGGCTCTTACTATCAGCATAATAGAAACAAAAGCTCTGCGATTCACTCTGAGAAAATAAAAAATATTCCTGCAGCACAAATTTCTCTGATCATGTTCCAGTTTTCTTTGTTTATGGCATGAACTTTGACCTCATATTACCACCAAATAAATAGTTGTTTACCCTTGGTGCCTTGACGAGCCACCAGTCACAGTAGATCATCTCCAGGATGATTTAGCAATATCACTTTGTATTGCCGATAATTAAGTAACCTAATGAAGCACAAAGTCACCATTCATAGAAAAATCCACATCTACCCTTTGCATGTTGCAGACTTTAATAAAACGGTTTTTGAGATTAGAAACTCCAAATCTGTAAGTCCAGGCTGCAGATCCACAAGTGGCTCCTCTGTGCAGCAGGATCCCGACTGTGGCGTCTTTAAAGCTGCTCCAACAACTCCCTCACTTTGTCTCAGCCAAAACATTTCTCACATTTTCTTTCCTCACTCTGATCTGTCCAGTAATTCTCTCCTTTCTCAGGCTGTGGGTGATCAGAAATGATCTCTCACTAATTTACTTGGCGGATCGTACGGCTCCCGTGGTCGCGTCTGACTGTGGCGAGCGGCTACATGTCAGCGGTCGGCGGTGTGTGGCAGACAGACTCTATTAACATCTGTATTCTTTGAAGCCTGCCAAGGAAATGAGGCAGAATTAAATTTTGAGTCGAGTAGCTTCGTATTTCCAGGCGCTGACCTTCTTGCCCTTCCTAATACTAAGTGGAGATGGATGAATGCAGAAGGAGGAAGCCAAACTGCGTCCAGTCCTGGGGATTTTAGGGAGTTACCTGCACCAACTCATAAGTCGTTAGGAAAGACTCAACACTGTAACAGCTCAGGTCAGAGGTAATAAAACAAGAAAAACCAATAAAAACACAAATGAAAAACAGTTTTTCAGTAGTGAAAGCTGATACTGTTTTCTTCCTTTTCCATTTAGGTCGAATAGAAAATCATGTTCTTAAAGGGCGGTGAAAGTGGCAGAATGTATCACTAAAACCCATTACTTAAGCGGTCCAATAAAATATTCGCAGAGCTTCTTTTATCTGCATAAAATAAGTTCTTATTAACAATAAACAATATTATTCTGACTCGTCCAGAATGATTTGTGATTCTTTTTGCACAGATTAAGAGCAATATTGACTTTGTTATGCTACATCAAATCATGGATCTTGCTATTGAAACCACTTCCTGCATTCTTGTTGATTGTGCAGGCTCCATCACTTTTCATAGATGTGGGTTGTATAGTATTGCATCTTTCTGGAACCATTTCACATGAAAATAATTTCACTTTATAAGGTTGCTGATTATCTTGGCAAAATTAGAAATAAAATGAAGTCAAAAATAGGAATAAATTCTTCAAAATGAACAAAATGAAGCTGCAACATGAACACTTTTTATATGAAGCCAAGACTTGCAAAACAACGAGTCAAGAATGACTTTGTCACAAAGATGCTGAAAAGCCAGCTTTAAAAAGCGTTGCTAGAGTCTTTGTGGTTCCCACATCAGCAGCTGCTGGTGTGCAGAATAAATGGGGCTCTGTATTGTATGTCACTTGCTGACGCGGCAGCCTGCAAATGAAGCAAGAAATTGAATTTTGAGACGAGGTGCTTCTTATTCCAGAAAGCTGACCTTCAGGTCTGATTCTCCCAGAACTATCGGTGGATATTGTTTTATATTTTAGGTCTGTGTACAGGCGGTCTTTTCTGCTCCAGCCTTTGCGCTGATCATGACCTCATTAGGACAAAAATACCTGGGGATGAAATTTCATGCATTTTGAGATAGACAAACCATAGAAAAAGGAGAACGGCGGCTTCCTGTAGTCGATTTCATCCTTTTATCAGCTACATCTTTTCTCCCCACCTTTGATTTCAATTCAGCACCTCTGGTGAAGAAGCTTCAGCTTTCAGTTTGCAATCACACTGGTCCTCTCGCTTTTTCATCCCGTCTGTTCTCGGTTTCTCCGTCTGGAGGAAAAAGCCACGGCTTATCGCTAGGCATGCAAGTGGGCCATGGCTAGAAGGGGAAGCGTTTTGGGGTGCCCTGTCAGAGCTTTAAGCTCTGCTGTTTGGTCGGAACTTGATACCAAAGTGTTTTTGCTCATTTTCTGTCTGTCAGGCTGCAGTCGCTCCAAACCTAGATGCTATTTATTTACAGCATCAGTTAAATGCAGATATCAGTAAGAGAGATGTATAGATAGTTGTTGATGGGCAGGAAGGATGTCTAGTAACAGTCAGTGCTGCAACGAAAGGTCTGAAGATCCCTACGGCTAGAGACTGTTTGGTGTCTCATCTTTGTCTTGACATGTACTAAGCAAATCCAATAGCAGCAAGATGATATTTTATTAAAAATCATGTCTAAACTAAATAATTTAGCTTGCTAGCAATGTTTAGTTTGTGTGCAAAAATATTCCAACACAAATGACATTTAGCACTAGATGTTGGTTTGCAAAATTTAAATATTTAGTTTACAAATATTTGACTAGAGATAAATTTAGCTGGCTAAACTAAATATTTGGTGACAAAAATAGTTAGCTTGTAGCTAAATATTTAGCACTGACTTAAAATATTTGCCTATATGCTGACTTATAGTTAATAAGCTAAATATTTAGCAGAAGAAGGAAGCGTTTGGACCTGAGCTGATGTGTTGAGCGAGTGAAATATTGGTGCGATGGTAATCATGTGGATAATTATTCCCATGGCTGGCAAATCTGCTGGGCACCTCTTCCTTGGCAGCTGAACTGTCACTTCATCCCACACTGCTGCTGAATATTTATTCATGTCTGGAGGCAGGTGACGGTTCGCACTGCAGCTCCTGCTGCACCACAAAACGAGCCCAAAGCTTCAAGAAGAAGCAATGTTTGGAAAACATGCACAGAGTGGACACACAAAACAAACATTTTTGAGGCCGCCCCCAAACTCACCACCCTGCTGGACTACTGCCAATATCCAATGTTCACGACATTTTAGCATTTGTTTGAATAACTTTTTAAAAAAAGTTACTTTCAGGCATGTTTTTCCACTTGGCATGCATTGATTTACTTTTACTTAAGCTTAATATCTCGTTTGTGATATCTGAAGTTTTACTTATTTTCTGTGTGCAAAGTGCAAAAGGGAAACAGGTCAAACATGAACTTCCCTTCGTCTCTTTCCATCCCCTCCTGATAATCAAAACTTTTCATAAAGAAAGAAAAGGACAGAAACAAAAGTGGCTTTGGATAATCTAGAGTTTCGTTTCACCAATGGACGGTTTAATAAAAGGCAGTTTTCACGACCCATAACTTTACACAAACAAACATAAATGCACAGTTACATATCAGTTTTCAGTCAGTTTTCTTCAAGAATGTAAAAACACGTTTTCACTGAGACTCTTTAAAAGTGCATAAATGTGCTAATTTAAATTCATCTGGTCAATGTGTACAAAAAAAAAACATCTATTGTAAAAGATCATTTTCCCCTCATAACCTCTAGGGGGCTCAGCTGAGCTCAAATTAGCTGATTGGTTAAATATTTGGTTGAGGAGCCAATTGATGTTTCTCCTTGCAATCTGACCTTCTCGTTTGCCGAAAAACAACCTAAACCAACGAGACGGACTTCATAACCACAGGCCATTTTTCAGCAGAGGGGCGTTAAAGTGCACCAGCCCCAGGAGTCAACATGGCGGCTGATCCATCTGCCATCAGCTCAGGAATGCTGAGCCTGCAGCGCCAGGCGCCTCGGCGGCGTGATGAACCTTTTTCCTCCGTGTAGGAAACAAGTGGAGTCCGCTGAATGCGCCGCTCCCCTCCGGCTCGACGCGGCGCCTTATGACCTTAAAGCACATCCATTTCCACTCTGCGCCGACTCAACATGCAGCCAGGCAGCACGACTTCATGTTTAGGAGTCAAGATTTATCGCTCTTGTTGTCTAGACTTTAGCTGCAACTAGCGATTAATCGATTAAAAATCAGTTTAAAAAACGAGCAGATTCTGCAGATATTTTTGCACAATAGTAGGAATTCATTAAAAGATGCAAATATTTCTTATTCTTATAATGAATTATTTTTTGCTGAACTGAAATATATAATTCAGTAGTTGCATATATTACTTTATTTAATTGTTTGTTTGTTTTTAAAGGTTTACTCTTTTTTACATTATTGTTGTTTGGTTTTGGTTTCCTTCATTATTTGTAGCAAAAATTAAAATAAAATAAAAAAATACTTCTAACATGAAAAGCTCAAATCTTTCTGCTTGACTGATCAACACGGCTGATTGAAGAGCAAAAAGTGTTTAATAGTATTTTTTTTAACACAAATTCAACCTGGTGAAACCAAAACAAAAAGGTTTCTGAGAGAAATCTCAGGGATTATTTTTCTGTGCAAAATAATCCCAAATAAATCAGTGGGGATCTGACAATGCTTTTTCCGCTGAATAGAAATAAAACTAAAGTTAAAGAGGAATGATCTAGAGCTATAGATCTAGAGTCAACGCTCAGCTTCAGAGTTAGATTTTATGGCTGGAAACTGGAGATCAGGCTGAACTCTGACCTGAATCTCCAGAGACACATAAAGACGGTTACAAAGTCGGCCTTCTATCGGCTGAAGAACATAACTGGACTAATGTTAAAAAACTTCTGTTAGTTTATGAACCGAATGGCTTAAATGCATAAAAGATCTGCTGTTTTTCATCAACCTTGCAGACCTCCCAGGTTTGCTGGTTTTGATGCAAAGCAGAACCAGAACCAAACATGGAGAAGCAGCTTTAGCTTCTGTGCATCACAAATCTGGAACAAACTTCCAGAAAACGGCCAGACGGCCACAACTGTCATCATGTTCCTCATTTTCCCGATGCAACGCTTATTTTTCATATTTTTCTTCCAGTCATGTAAAACGATTCAAACTGCCTTGTTGCTGAAAATGTGCAAATAAGATAAAAATGAAAGTTATATTCCTTTTGAGATACTCTCGTTCTTATCAGTTAAATAAACTGTCACACAACAAAACAAACTCACATTTAATCATGTTTGCTTTCTGTAAATGTTGTGTAGCAGCAATAAGCCAGTCGGCGTTTTGTTTCACTGCTGCATTTCCTCTCTGCTGCCAACATCAACGACCTTCACGGCGTTCCTGCTCCACTGAGCGCGCGGAGAAACCCCAGTGGAAATCAAACCCTCAAACAAGAGGCGACGATGGAGCCACAGCTACACTGTAAAAAATACCCAGCACTCTCACACAAACTGCACATGCATACAAGAGGTAGGGAAGTACATTTCTGCCAAAAATCTCTGAAGAAATTTCTAGAAAAACGTGGAAATGTCTGAGTGTGAAAAGTTGAAAATTTGTTACAAAATATATTCACTTTGAGATAAACTTCAGAGGATTTCTAAAAGTCAGAAATGTTTTACTTTTGAAACTCAGAAATGTTCGGAAAACTTTCAGAAATGTTCAGAAATTTTCTAGAATCATCTATAAAAATCTGAATTTTCTGGAAAATTCAAACAATTTTTCAAAATTTAGACATTTCAGATTTTTTTTTTAGATCGAACTAAAAATTAAACAATGTTTCTGATCTCTAAAAGTCCAACATTTGGACAAAAAACTGAGATTAATCTCAGAAATTTTCTGGGAAAAAGTTTAAGAAAATTTCCATTTTTTTTAGATTCATCTGTGTGAATATGTTTTACCTTTGGAGCTCAGAAACATCCTTGTATTTTCTAGAACATTTCTGAGATTAATAAAAAAGTTTTTTGGGTTTAATGTACTGGAGCGATTCTGTGTTTAGTTCTGCTGGTCCGTATGGTCATGTGTATTTGTTATAAGTTGCATTATGATCCTCATTGTGTTTTGGACTTTCCCTGTCAGTCTGTACCAACCTGCTGCAGCTGCTGCTGCTGCAGCTGCTGCTGCTGCTGCTGCTGCGTCAGATGACTGATGGATCAAACCAGCAGAAAAGTCACAGCGGTCTGCTGAGTGACTGATGCCGGCCTCCTGCCTCTGGGTTGGACCGGCCAGCCGTAGCAGGGCGCTCTAATTGGGAGTCTGGATGACAGAAGGGATCTTTCAACGAGGCATCCATCATGTCGGTTATGGAGCCGCAGAGACCAGACGGCTTTGTCTTCAGTGGAGGAGGCAGCCAGGATGGACTCGACTGTTTTTCTCGATTTAAAAGAAAAATTCAGCTTTTTATTCAGTTTGCATAAATCTAAGTTTTTGTTTCATTGTTTTTAAAAATCAAACTAGTATTTGCACTTTAACTTGTTATTTTTTATGTCATATTTTCATATATTTCAAGTCCTTAAATGTTTTCAAGCCATTAATTACGACCGGAACCTTTGTATTTGCAGGTTTCCAGTACGCATGTAAATCTGACGCACATCCACCAACAACAGCTGGTTGACAAAGCTGCTTCTGTCGGCCCACTGGGAGTTGATTTCTGCTTTATAACATGATCTGGATGCTGGAAAAGACCATTTTGTTTTGTGCAAAAAGGAGTTAGAGCTTAACTTTAGCAAAGACAAACTGAAAAAACACAATCTTACCAAATAATGTTGGTCTTGTTTCTAGTAAACAAATATTTTCTGCTCGTTTCACTTGCAGATTTTTTAACTCAAAGCATCAGAAAATTGTGCTAAAAATGAAATCATCTTAAAGTGGAACTTTTCATCAACATTAAGGAAATAAGTTGCAACAAGCTCCTACATCTCGCAGCAAAAAGAAATACCTGGTGGTGTTTTCCATTTTTCCAACCTTTATTGCCCAAAAGTTTTAATTTTACCGTCTTCCTGCACTGCAAGAAGTTTATCCGGTTTTGTTTATGTGATGTTATGTTAAACTCTGAATAAAATATCTTGACTCTATAAGTGACCAGGAAGGAATCAGGAAAATTAAAACATTCACGAATCATTTCATGGTTTATTTTTCACATTAAATGCACTTGAAGCTTCCAGCAGCCAGTTGTCAGGCTGCGTTTCCCAAAGTGATAATAATCCCTCAGGGTTACATCTTTTTTTATTCAACTGTAAAAGACGGCAGAGCCCTTGAAGAGAAACTGTCCTCGGAGTAATCGCGTGTTCTGATCCCACTTAGTCATCTGTGCAGCTTTAGTGATGAGGATTTCAAAACGCGCGAACCGTGGAACCGACTTGACAGCTTGACAGAATCCTGCAAACAGTTAAGGAGAAACGATGGATGCTCTTAACCTCCCGCAGCTCCGACAGGCGTCTGAGGCTTTGACCTTACGCCGAGCTGAACAGCTGCTGCTGCCTCCACCAAGCAGGAGCTGCGTTTCCTCAGTTCAGTTCAGCCTTCAGAGCTCGACGTGGGAGAACAAGATTTGGATTTTCAGATTCAATAAATACAATTCTCTGCAGAGGATTTCAGTTTTATGTAAAATATATTAAATGATGTTGAATATTCACTGATTTAAGCACTTTGGGTGATTTTGTTGGGTTGTAAGCTGAACATAACTCTGCTAATCCACCTCATTTGCTGCTGCTGCATTCACACCAGCCTTGTTTAGTGCTCTTTAAACTTTTATAAAAATGTGTTTTTATATATTCAACACCGTCACCGTGTCATGACAGTTTGTTATGAGACAGATAATCTGTAAAAAGATTGATTTCCTCCACCTTCTTCCTGAGCTACTGTCTGAAGAAATGCATCAAAAATAACCAATCAGAGCCAGGAGGCGGGTCTTAGCGCTGTCAATCAATCTTCTGAATGTGCTGCAAAATCTGCTAATTAAGAAGAAACACTTAGTTAAAGAAAAAACATTTTTCCACCATCATCAGTGGCCATGCTAAGTAGCTTTAGCATTCAGGACAGGTTGTGCCGACAGGGAGAAGCTAAACCCCGCCTCCTGGCTCTCGCTGGTTGTCACACCATGAAGACATTTTGAACAAATATGATGAAAAAAATGTTTTTATAAAATTACATACTGCAGCTCTAATCAAACGAGTGTTGACCCAGAAGGTCGGGTTCGTTTGAGGAGGTGTGAATGATAAAAACATCTCTGCTTCACCTACAAACCTCTGACTGGATTCAAATCAACTCTGGTGTTTGAATGAATATGAACGGCAAGCGGGCTGCATAACGCTCCAAAAACAGGAAGTGGACTACAGCACAGGGCATTCTGGGTAAATACAACCAAACGAAATGATTCTTCAGGCTCAGATTAATCAGTCTGATCAATTTCAACATTTGGATTTATGGTGCTGCAGAAATATTGGAAACATTTTTCCCCCATTCATTTTAAATTGAGAAATGTAAACATTTGACGTAAAACGCTGAACCTTTTTAGCTTTATAACAACTTCACATCACCTCCTACTGTAAACCCCTGAGAGCCAATCACTCCGACACATTTAGCCATAATGCAGACGTCATAAAGATGGAGCAGCAGAATGAAACGAGTCAGATATGAGCTGTGAGACCATCCACTCTGGGCTTTAGATCCGATCCCTGAAACCGGCAGATCTGGAGGGAAATCATGCGATGCGCTCCACCGATCCAGCTTTTCTAATCCGTCTAGCTTCGAAGAACCTGATAACCGCAAACCACTAAAGAGCAGCTTCCTGTAAAACCCAAAACCTCTCCACTGTCTCCGCTTCAAACAAAGCAGGCAAAGAAAGCAAAGCAGAGGTGGGTGGAGAAGCCAGATTGTACTCAGGAGTTGCACCACTTCCAGCTACTTTTACTCAAGTAGAAACAAAAAGCAACTTCCAAGAAATTACTCAAGAGTAAAGAAGTATTTGGTAAAAGTCTCAAGTTCAGAGTGATCAAATTATCATTTAATATTTAAAAATTAGGTCATTGCAAGGTGAGGATTTTGGTATTTTAAAGATAAAAATTACCATAATTCTTATAAACAAAAAATAAAATCAGGGAAAAGAAAAATGTTTCCAATGGTTTTCTTTCAGGAATATTTGGTGAAAAGATGTTTTTCATTCAGTGGGTAGAGAATCTAGAAATGTTACTGAAAATGAGAAAAACTTAAAATGACTGAACAGTAAAAAAATAAAAATAAAATTAAAAAAAATGTTTAAAAAGTTACTCAGGTAAACGTAACTAGTTACTGCCCACTCTGCATGTACTGAGTGAGCCAAGTAAGCGGTGGCCTATTCCAAGGCCCTGAAAGTCACATCAACTCCCAACACAAGCCAGACAGAAACATGGCTCCTGGTTTCACCTCCCCTGCAGCAAGGAGGCCATTATGGCAACCCGTTGCATGTTTCATCCAGAACAATGTCGCTACAGTAGTTTCATTACCTGAACGTCTCGCAGGGTTGTGCAGCGCTGCACGAGCACTAATGGTCTGCGCCGCCGTGATTTACTGTTTATTCAGTACAAACGTGTATTTAAGCCCACAGGAAGAAACGCTTCGTGCTTAACGATCAATAACTACGCCACAGCCACTTTAGCAGCTTGATAAGAAAAATTGCTGGTCTAATTTATTTTTTAACTAATTCAACCCAGAGGCAAAAGTCTTTGCCCCAAACATTAATAACTTGTGTTCCCATCATTTTTGCTGACCTAATCATTAAAAGGGCAACAATATGTTTATTTTAGCCACTTTTCATTTAAGTTCTGAGTAAAGGTGGGACGATGTCTAATATTAGGTAAAAGGAGGTTTGATTTAAAGTAGGAACTAATATCAAATTAGAAGATGTGATAAACCAGTGGGAGCATCTGAAGCAGATTTTTTACCAAAGTTTACACTAAAACTGATTTTTAAAACTTTACTTTGGACAGAATTTGAAAGAGATCTCCAAAAACAAATGGAGAATTAAATCTGTCACAATGACATTTTTTCAACAAATTGTCCCAGAAGTTACTGCGATAAACAATTATATAATAAGTTGAATAATGGAGCACAATCAATAAAGTTAATTTAAAAATGAAAATCCACAAGAAAAACAAGCAGGCCCAACATCTGGATGTGATCGACTCAAACCTGAACCTTCAGAGCCACAGAGAGATGGTTATAAAGTCGGCCTTTCATTGCCTGCAGAACATTTCCAGGATTTAAGGACTAATGTTTCATTAAGGTCTGGAGAAACTCATCCATTTATATATATATACTTTTATATTTAGTTGTATTGTACACTGCAACCATCTTCACAGCTTCTGCCTTTAGGGCAAAACAAAAAGCTGATCCAGAACACTGAAGTTGTCAAACTGTTGCAGGTTTGACCACAAGAGGACATCAGGATTTCACAGAATGGCATCAGAGGTGGGTAGTAATTACTTAGATTTAACTATTAAAGTAATACGTTTGTAGTTTCTCGACACCAAACCTTGTTTAAAGCACTTCTGTTCCTCAAATATAATTTCTGTCAACCCTGCAGAGGTTTAAACCAAACTATACTGAACGGGAACAGCTCCCTCTGGTGGACAAATTAGGAACAAAAACAAGATATTTGCAAAAATGATTAAATCTGTGTTTATTTCAATATGAATAAATAGTGAACATTGTGAATATTTACATATCCAAAAAAAGTGTAAAAGACTTAATTTAAGTGCTGGTCATTAAAACATTCAGTGGTTGTACTTTAAGTTGTGCTCTTGTGCAAATCAGCATCTTGTTTCTTTTGTGCAGATTCCTGAAGAAAAGATGGAAAAAATGTTAAAATTGAGACAAAAGTTAAACCATACGTTTCTAACAAAGGAAATAAATGAGTTGTACTGCAGTACTTGAACAAGTTTTTTTTTTTTAAATAGAGTAAAATGTACTTTTGTTGTTTCCAAGGTGAAATTGTTGTCAAGCTGCTACAACTATAAATGTGTAGAAGATTTTCTTTTGAAAAACAGTGAAGTGAAACATCAAAAGCAAACCTTGTGATTGTGTTTTCTTGTGGTTAATAAAGTGTTGTGAGGTGGCTTCCTTCAAGAAGCGGCCATTGTAAGTGTTGAGCGTTTCGTCTCTCCATGACCTCTCTGCTGAAGACAGTGAGGTCAGAGGTTAGCTGCTGCCATTCTTCTTAAAACTGATTTAAATACTGAACTGAAATAAACAGCTCTATGAAAGGAGATCATTTTGCTTAACCAGATGTAGAAATCTTCACCTGAAACTAGTTTAAGACTGAGTCTCCATGAAATAAATGTAGATTTGTTAAAGTCGCTGGCTTACCACTTTGCCGTCTGTGCATCAGGTACATCTGGTCCAGGTTACTCCACTTTTCCTCGTGGGAAACTGGTGCGACACAGTTCTCGTCAATCTCTTGGATCGTGTTCCCATGCGGACATCGGCGGAGTCTTTCCCAGCCAACCGACTGATTCTGCAGATCGTCATGCGAGCAGTTGCTCTGTCTCAACCTTGGCTGGATTGTCACAGGACTTTTAGCTGCCATCTGCCTCGGTGCCAGTGGCCTCTTGCAGTCCTGTCCCGTCCGACATGAGCTGTTCCCAGAAGAGTCACACTCCGTGTCGTGTCCATAATCGGGAGAACAAAGATCCAGACTGGATTCTTTTCTCATGAGTTGCCTCTTTGTGTGAGATTTGCAGGCTTCACATGTCGGTAAAAGGACGTCGTTCCATTGCTGGAAAGGAACCGCTTTCCTTTTCAAGCTTCGGCCTTCACACGCCGAACTTGGAGATGTGCTGATCCTACGTTTTGCTGTACATCTGGTGCAGAGTCGCTCATTGTTGGACCAGCGAGAGCGCAACATGTTCTCGTTGAAATTTCTGCTCAGGCAACATTCATGGTCAGAAAGACTTTGTCGATCCACCTTGCCTTTGGGTTTGTACCTCTCTTTTGGTTTCCGAACATTAGGTTGTTCTTTGTAATCCATGTTAAGCTTTCTTCTCCTTTTAGACACATCCAGATTATGGAGATTCCTTGGTCTGTTCTGCTTCATTGGAGCTAGTGGGGTCTTTTTGCAGTAATAGCTATGATTAAAGTCAGAAATCCAGCTGGTGGAGGGAAGGTAAGCAGGCAAAGATTCAAAGGAGGTGTCCTGGTGATCCTGGTCATTTGTAGTTTCAAGCTGGTGATGCTCTCTGTCCGATTCCAGAGGGGAATTATCTGGTAGAAGGATATTGGTTGAAAGAGTTTCCTCTGCTGTGTTTGTTAGCTCAGGCAGTGGAGAACCATCTGGAGCAGGGTAGATGTTTGCTTCAGACATCTCTACAGTGGAGACAATTTCCTCTAGTTCAACCATTGACAGTGCAGACATCTCAGTTTCAGTGATTTCCTCAGTAGGAACCTCCTGTGTCAGCATTACCAACTCCTCAGTTGAAGCATTCAGTGTTTTATTGGAAGCCTTCATGAAGGCATTCTGGACAGGGGAAGTCATGAACGATTCCTCTGCTGACCAGACTGTGGACTCAATCTTCCTCAGTTCATCCAGATATGTTGAATCGAATGGCACCTGAACAACTTTGAGGTGAAAGCTTTTTGGGGTCGCACTCAAGTCTTCATCAGTTGAAGTCTCTTCAGATTTGCTTACAGTCACAGGATCCATTTGGTTCATGGGATCCTCTAGAGGAAGACTCTTCTCCCCAGTGTTTGGCTTCCCAACTACCAGGTTGTCTGGACAAACATTGAGCTCTTGCGCACACTGGTCTGCTTGATGGTCGAGACCCTCATCCTGCAGGATACCACTCTGGGTAGGAGAACTATGCTCAACCAGATCCTGGGGAAAGCTGTGGGACATTTCAGGAGCCTCTTGAGCGTGGAGCAGTTGGAGTCCCACTGGTGTGGCGCAACATTCAATCCTCACCTCCTCAGTCTGAATCACAAAGGTGCTGTTTGATGGCATCCCGGCAGGGGAAGAGGGCGCCTTCTCTTGGAGCTCTGAAGGGTATTCCTCCTTCTGGACTGTGAAAGCCGGTGACTGGAGTTGATCTGTAGCAGCGTTGTCGGTGGCGTCGCCACTGGACCTTGGGGTGCTGGTCCTATGGACTGAGAGAAGTGGCTCAGTTTGAACCTCAGAGCTGATCATTTCTTTCGACGCAGCGTTGTGTTGGTAGCGAAACTTGCGGGCATGATAGGCCATGGTGTGGTAGTACTGGGGGTTCAGCATGCGCCTGTAGTCCATCAGATGGAGGTGGGTGTGGGGAACAACAAAGCCAGGCGGCTCCATGTAGGGGTTCGGCTGATAGTGGGGCATCATTGGTAGGCCAAGCCCTTGACCACAACAAAACAGATATTCAACTTTGGCAAAAAGGAAAATGCATCATTCTGCTTGTGAAATTTGTAGAGAATAATGACAGATTATAATACATGTGGCACTCTGGGCCTCTAAACACATGACCAAGACTGGGGAGGGAAGACTAGAAAGCTATAGTACAACTAAATTTGAAATGAAGCAATGGTGCAAAACCTAGGTTTTACAGCATTATCTGAGATTTTTTTATTCACATTTTCAACCACAAAGTCTTTAATTTGACATCTCTAAAGATGGGAAAGAAAACTTTTGCAGAGATTAAGAAACAATTTCCAAGTAACACCAGTACCTGCCCAGCACTCAAACCAGACACCAGTAATTCCTGACCTGCACTGCATGTTTTGGCCACCAGAGGGCAGTGACATGATGAGAAACAGGGAAAATTTCCATAGAAGTTGAGAAAATCTTACAATACTGGACCAAAGTTAACATTTTGAGCCAGTTTTATTCCAAGTCTCTCAAAATGTCAATTCATTCATGCATCGTTTGTCATTGAAATTTGATGTTTGTTTTGAACCAACCTTTTCCTGTTGGTAAAAACAAGTAAATGAACCTCAAACTATTGTTAAAAGCAGGTCAATATATAAAAACCGGGTAGCGACTAGTTATTTTCTGAGGCGTTGACGGACACATATGTTGACAGAGCTGAGCAGAGTGCTCATAAATTGCACTTCAACATATTTTTACTCAAGTGAAAGTAAAATGTAGCCATCCAAGAAATTATTCAACTACGAGGAAAAAATATATGTCAAGTGTCCTCAAGTACTGACCAAATTATTATTTAACAATTACATCAGACTGACCAAAATATAAGGTCAAGTGGAAATTTTGGGGTTTTGTTGGCATTTTAAAATGACAATTCACATTTTTAACAAAAATAAAATCAGGGAAAAGGATTTCCCCCCCCAAATCAGTTAACAGAAAAGTTATAAAAACATGTTTTTCATTCAATGGGTAGAAAAATCTAAGTTTTACTCAAGAGAAGAAATACTTAATAAAATAAAATAATCCATAATCAGAGTCTCACCTAAACCAGGGTAGCTGTAGTACGGGTTATAGGGCATAGGCATGGTCACCGGCCACTGCAGACTCTGCATCGGCAGGTACTGCTGCGAAGGCTGGATGTAGAAGAACGGCTTATGGTGCTGCTCCTCCAGACGAGGCGGACCAGGAGCGGAAGGCTCAGGTCCCAGCTTCGGGTTCAGGTTTGGACCTCTTGGGCCCAGCCCGAAGGAATGCTGCAAGTTCGGCATGGCTGCTTCCATACCTGCACAAAGAGAGACAGACGGGTATGACTGAGGAGTTAAGATTATTTCCTGGGGATAAACTTGCACCTACATGCAAAGGAGAAGAAAACATCCACAGAGAAGCTGGATGAGTTTTCCTTTATGCTTTCAAGTGGAAACCAAACTCTCACAAGCAGAAGCTTCCAGGTGATGATCATCCAATTAGAGCTTAATGAGCAGCTGTGTGAACCAATCACAGAGGCTTATTCCGAACAGGTGGGTGTGGTACCACATGGCACTCACATGGTTCCAGAAAACAGCTGTAATTCTCTAATGACACAAAGGCTTAAAAAGTCAAATCCTTTTGATTTTTACACATCTCTGATAGAATCTGTTTCTCTTTGGACAATCAGAGGTGAATAAAAGTAGCACTACTTAACATATTCAGGTAAAAGTAAAAAGTAGCCATCAGAATAAGTGATGAAATTATCGATTATTTAGTATTTTAAAATTACATCATCAGACGGACTAAAATGTAAAGTTAAGTGGAAATTTTGGTATTTTCAGGAGCAAAATGAGAATTTATATAAGTAACAGAAATGAATAAAATGAGGCAAAACAAATTTGGCTCCAAATCAGTTTCTTTCAATAAAATACTCATAAAATTTTAACAAAAATTGCAGCTTTGTGTCTGTGTCCGGTGAGTTTTTGGTTAAAATATGGTTGTTTTGTCATTCAGTGGGAAGAAAATCCAGAAATTTTACTCAAGATTAGCGATGCAGCATCATAAAAATACTCCTAAAGTAAATAAAATAGTTCCTCACATAGATGTACTTGAGTAAGTAGCTACTACCAAACTCTGCATATAATTATCAAACAAAACCAGTTCTGTTCATAAACCATGGAGAGCAAAACAACTTGTTCTAAAACTCAACTGCAGATTAGAAACATTTAGAAACAAACTGTTTTACAAATACAACTTTCAAAACTCAGATATTTTCTCTGACCAGAAGATCTAAACTCAGACATTTAACCACAAATATATTCAGCATTTTAAATGTTGGAAGATGTAAATAAATTGTGTTCTATATTTAGAATGTGTTGGTGAGTATCCAGTTAAATTTTGTGAATTACTTCAGAAAGTGAAACCTGTATAGCATATAGATTCATGAGAAATGAAGCATTTCCTGAACTTTTTATTATGACTTAGAGATAATGAAAACCTCAAATTCAGCATTTCTCTGAAGAGTCAAATATTGTAGTGCTGATTTCAGATGTCCTGGATGTTCACAGGAGTAATCATAGAAAGTTGGTTGGAAGGAAAACCTATGCTAGGAAATGATGCAACAAAAGAGAATCACTTGAAAGAGTAGACTGAGGCACTTGGAGCCACTGCACTGCAGGAGAACCAGAACTGGACCATCACTCTATGGTCCAAAGTTTGCAGATAAAAGTAAAGTTTGTGTTTTATTTGGAAATGAAGGTCTCAGCATCTGGTGGAAGAGTGGAGTAATACAGAATCCATGTTGCTTGAAGTCCAAAGTGATTGTCTGGTGTCTCCAGGTCATCTGCTGGTTCTGGTCCACTGGGTTTTCTGACATCCAGGCAATGCAACCATCTTCCAGGACATTTTGAGCATTTCTGCCCACAAGCTTTATGGAAATACAGATTCATTTTCCAGGAGAACTTGGTACAAACCCACAGAGCCAAAGGTACCAAAAGGTGGTCCAGTGATCACCATGGTACTGTGGATGATTCACCAGCATACTGGTCTGACCAGAACCAGAGAGTCAATGGTGTATTGTTAATGGCAAGATGACACCTGGACTGATGAGATGAACTGAAGGCAGCTATCAAAGCAACCTGGACTTCCTTACCCATTAGCAGAATCACAAGTTGATGACCTGCATTGATCCCCAAACCAAGAACTGGTGCAAAGAAATGACAGTTTTCAGGAGCAGAACTTCAAAAAGTCAAAACTGTCTTAGGTTGAAGAACATATGTTTTCATTTATACATTTGCTAGCACCGCATAGCTGCTAGCATAGGCGCTGTCAAGATGGCTAGTATTTGAAAAATCCCACATGATCAAATTATACTAAAAATAGTTGGTTTCTTAGAAGTTTTCTTTACTGCATCCATTGGGCAGCTGATTACTTTTGGAAATGAAGTTTTCAGTTTACACCAATAACACTTTTTTCATGTTATAACTGCAAAATTCAAGCTACCCATGCAGAGAACCAAATCCATTTCAGGCCTTTAATATTTCTACTCCTTTAGGACTCCACATTTAAGAAGAGCAAGTCATGGTGACTGGTTTAGAACAAAAGCCCCACAACAAGCTTGGATATTTATATTTTATTGGACTGTCCCCAAACAGTGGCATCTTCAACAACCTTTTAGCCCATTTGTGAGATCAAGTTATCTTTGGTGAAAGGCAGAATCACTGCAAATTTTTTGTCCTTTTATACAACTATGCTTCTTGTGCAGTGCATTACACCTGGTGCTCCATTATCCCTCAACCTTTACACCTTTAGGGGGGACCTGTAAAAACAAAAAGTGTTAAACATGTAAATGGATGTTAAAACTATTAGTCATTTGGAATGATTGCCACCTACAGTTCAATTTGTTTTGTTCAAAAGTCAGTCAAGGAAAACGTCAACATCTTGGTTCTCCTCTCACTGTGGAGCCTGGAAAACAAACATTTTACATTCACACAATGACCAAAACATGAACCCCTGCTCAAATAAAAGTACCTCTTTCCCAACTTAATGGAAGCACCTCTTCTTCACCGTCCTGATCATCATCTCTAGGCCTGTGGTACATCACTTTCCACTGAGGGCTCATTTCTACATAGTTGGATTAAGAGAAGATTAAGAAGCCAAAACAAACAATCTTTGACTAAAATACCTACAAAATACAAAGTAGAACAGCATATTTCATCAAACTGAGCAAATAAGTCCCTCAGGGATGTGTGCTCAGTCCCAGGTGTTGTACTTTTAAACATGACAGTTCTTTCAAATTCAACATAAAACTCAAGTTTTCTAATGAAACCAGCATGAAGGACATAAACATGAAAAAGGAAATTAAACCATTGATCAGGCAAAGAGTGTTTAGTTAGGAAAAAAACTAAAGATATTGACAACTTGGGTGTGCTAAATGTTACCTTGTCTTTGCAGAGGGGTGGCATGCCTTCTACGGGGAATCGCTTCTCCAGCCGGCCATCGGCCTTGTCCTGCGGTGGCCACATCCGCTCTGCAGAGTCCATCTGCAAAGATTTATGGGTCCCATCTGTTTCTCCTGAATGCTTTTAAAAAATAAAAACAATTCTCGACTTACCCTGACATGTTCTACACTGCAGCTCCCTGCTGTCCAACTCCTCGGTTTCTGCTTCAGCAACCTCCTGCTGACAGGCCTCATGACTCTTCACCTGTTTCATGGCGTCTGGCAGCTCTTTGTACTGGCCTTTCTTATGCCAAGGTTTAACTGAATGTCTTTGGACAGTTTGAGTCTTCCTTGGTGCAGAATGTTTCCTGACAACCACTCTGATTGGCTGCTCAGACCCTCTCCCATATGCACCCTCTTCTTCAGAGTCTCCAGTTTCATCATGATACACTTTGGAGCTCTGGATTTTGCTCCTGCTTGTCCCCTTTTCCATGTTTTTCCCACAACAAGCACACACGACCCTCTTTGACTTTGGCAACCATGCGTCCTCATCATCGTCTGCCGCTGTAGGAGATCCACCAATGTCTGCCGAAAGTCTCCTCCCGGTGTACATATGCTTTGGGAAGAGATCCGTGTCATCCAGATCTGTAGAGAACATTTCATCTCTGGAAGACAGTTCGTCCAAAGATGGACTGAGGACACTCATGCGCTCGTGTGTAGTCTGCATGGGAAGGTAGTTGTAATAGTAAGGTGCAGCTGGGGATGAGAGCTGCACAGCTCCAGGAGTAAAAACACCATCAAACGGTAGCTTGATGATCTGGTAGTCTTCATCGGGTTTGGTTTGATCGCAGGAAATCATTGAATCTTCTGCCTTTGAGACTTTAGCCTCTGTAAAGACCAGCGGACTGGAGGGAAGTGAAGATTTGTGGACCTTCTCAGCATCATAAATTGGAACACTTGAGTCAGTCATCGAGATATTTGATTGAATATCTGGGACCTCCGTCTCATGTGAGACCAAGTGTTCGTCTGGTGGCAGCTGATGGAGACATTCTTCATGAAATGAAGAGCTGTCAATAGGCAGCTCCTCCTCCAGTCTTCCTGTCCAGCCTCTCTCTGGGCTCAAATGGTCCAAAATAACTTGATTGGACTCGCCATCATAAACCCCTGCATTGGAATCACTTGAAGTCACACCTGGAGACTCCAAAGGGCCATGATTTGGCTCTGACGGCAGTGGGTGACCCTGTTTTTCAGCTTTTTCTTCTACAGGAGAAAAGATACCCGAGGATTGAGAACCAACGCCAGAGTCCAGCTCTCGGTCGGTGCTCTGAAGCTCTGTGGCTCGGATTTTATCCAAGCACTCGATTAGCTTGTTTATGGCATCGCTAGGGTCAGTTTGAGCCCCTGAACAAGCGGTCTCACGACGTCCTGGAGGTTGTGAATGGTACTGTTGACGAGGTATATCTCCCCACGCTGATGCTTGGAATCTAGGTTCAAACATCCGCCTGTAATCTACAGGATATAACGGGGCATGTGGTAAAACAAAGCCAGGGTACGGCATATAGGGGTAAGGATGCAGGCTGGGGCGGCCAAAGTTAAAACCTATGAACAGAGTTTGAGAGAAATGCTCTGAGATTTACTAGGAGAATGCCTGATCTACATATGTGAATGGTTGAATACCTGCAGGCAGGCTGTATGGGTTGGTAAGCTGCCAGGGAGGGTAGAGATAATATGGCTGAGAAGGTGGCTGGACGAAGAAGAAAGGTCTGGGATGGGAACTTCTCTGAGCTCCATTGCCAAAGGGGGGAGACTGTTTGCTTGGATCTACAAGACAGATTCAAGTAGCTTCAAACCACACATTGGTTCATTTTAAAGTTGAAAATAAAAACGACTTACCTTCCATTTTCATTCACAATCCCGCTGACTGTCGGAAATAAAACACACAGGGATGAAAAAAAATAAACATCCCAAAGTTTCAGAAAAATAAATAAGTTACTTTAACAATTTATGACTGAAGTAGAAACGTGTTGCTCTATGAAGGACAAAAGTCATTTCTACTGAGTAAAAAGCAGAACTGCTGCAGGTAATTAGTTATATAGCAAACAGCTTGAGACCCATCAGGAATGTTGCCTTTGGGGTCAACAGGGAGCCTTATGTCAAAATAAGTTAAAAATAGTAATATTTATAATATTAAATTGTTGCATAAATATATAATAAAAACACTGAATTTCAATTCATTTAATGTAGATATTTGTTTTGTTTAACTCTGGAATTCAAGATATTTTAATATACCTTCTGTTTTTCTGTTGTTTTCTTAAAAATTTCCACAACCTTAAAACATTATGTTACTTTTTAATTGTCAATAAAAAGTTAATTTTTTTGTGTTTATTTGATGTACCTTAAATTTGATTTTTTTTTTCATAGATGTTAATGCTTTGTTTTTTAAATACATTTTAAAAGAGACAGATAGATTTCCAATATTCATCTACTAAAATTATTTTCTATGCGTATCATTACGACGCAATGTGTATTTTTGTGCTCTTAATATTTGTTTTTAAAATTCAAATTGTAGAAAAAAAAAAATCTTTCACTATTGTGGTATCACAAGCTATCCAGCAGAGGTCGCCATGTCGCCATTCTACCGTTGTTATGTAATTTTCTGTCCAGCAGAGGGCGCCGTTTCTCCTTACAAAAGGGCAGGTCACTGGGTTTGAGTGCAGTATCCTCAGTTGGCCTCTGCTCTGTAGAGGCGCCTTTGATGCGCTAAGAGGTTTGTCCGCTGCTCGGCGCCGACTCATAACAGTCTTTACCGTCTTAGTTCGGCCTCAAGGGTCCAGTTTACTCTTCATACCGACGGAATAACATCAGGACGGTTTAGTGAGTGGAGCTCGCCGACGATAAAGTAAGTAATGTAGTATTTTTTTCCTTGTCGGAGGTGTTTTACGGAAGAGGCGATGTGTAGCTCTGGCCGTTATCAGCTTAGCTGATGCTGTCTGATTTCCCTTTCATGTTTTTTGACACCACAATCTTCTGTCACAACACCAGACCTGGATGGTGGTTTCTGACTCCTTCCTCTCTAACAGCCAGACAGTGTGCCCCAGCGGGTGCCCCGTTAAACCGAGCCCGAACTGTGCAGAGTGGGGAAAGCTAAAGCTACCATGCTATTGCTAACATGCTGTGAATCAGGCTAGAGCCGCTGCTTCAGTTCTGACCGTTTTATTTTCCTCTCAGATAACCACATACTCCGCTATAAAGCGAGGGCCAATCTGACCACGTCTTTTTGTTTAATCCAGGCCAGAATGAAGCCACTCAATCGGGTTGTTCCTATGGCGATAGCGTGCTAATGTAGCTAATTAGCTTTGGGCTAACAGAAACATGTTAACGGGACAGATTCGCAAAATGTCAGCCTCTGGATCAAAATAAACCGGCTAGTTAGCTGGGAGTGATGCTGACCTTGGCAGCTGCATCATTTCGGACAATTTTAATGAAGATTATAATATGAAACGTTGATTTTGCTTAGGAATGGTATTAGAGCATGATGTTTTGATCTAAATAAACTTGGATGGAATTGCTTAAAAACCTGCACTAAGTTGTGTAATATTAAAGCTAGATTCTTGAAAACACTCTTTGTAATTTGTGAGAACAATATTCTTTATGCGTTTCCATATTAGGCATGAGGATGAAAACCAGCATATTTAGAAATTTGGACAGACTTGATTTGCATTAAATATGAAATGTTTATGCTGCTTTTCACATCATTTTATGTTTGATTTATGAACTACTATCTTCAAACTGAAGCCGAACAATAGTTTTTAAAGCCGCAAAAAAGAATATAAACTATTGAAAACACCAATTTTACAGTTTCTGGGATTTATGACCTTATTTTCTTTTTTAGGTCATACTACTAATCATATGAAAATTCTTATCACAGGAAAAAGTCCTGGAGCTGCTTCCAAGACATTTTCCCTCATAATTTTAAGACATTTTTTTTCTGATAAAATTATTTTCAGTTTGCTAATATTGCGATTGTAATTAAATAATTTTGTGGCCTGGCTCTAATATTTCATTGTACAACTTACAGAAGGGATGATTGAGAAAAGTCACATTTTGAAACTATTTTCTGTCATTTGTAATTTCTGTCTAGACAAGAAAGTGTGGAGGAAATGGGTTTTTTATTGTGATATAAATCAAATGCAATTGTTAGGATTTGGTGAGCATAAACAAAACAAAATGTACAAAGGAAGAAAAGAGTCCAAGACAAAGGAGCTGGTTTTAATTCAGTAAGTCTTAAAATTGTACTTGGTCCATTGGCAGATTATTTTTCACTTATAATCAGTTATTTTTCCCATGTCGTGTTATAATTGAAACCAGTAGAACAAGCAGTTTTTCATAAATTTTAAGGAATTATTGACTTACAAAGAGCTTCTGTATTTTGCTGAAAATTTACTTATACAAGTTACTTTGTCTTATTTTCAATGTAGTGGGATATTTGCATTAGAAAATAGACCAAGCATACTTGGTAAAATTTTGTTTCCTTATCAAAATAAAAAAACATTGTTGTTTTCCAGCTGCCCTTGATGTGACGGCGCCGTCGTGGAGTCGCCTTCTCTACCTCCGATCGCCCTCCGTGCCTCGCCGCATGACGTCCGATGACCGCTGACCCTCAGAGGGGAAACCCCGTCCTCACCCTGCATCCCCCACTTCCTGTGGACTCCTGAGATTTCCCCGCACCGCCGCCACTGCCTGACACCTCCACCTGTTCCAGTGGAGGTGTGGAGGACCAGAGAATAAATCTCCCCTTTTCAAATTTCTCCTGGTTGGTTTGAGTCCGGTTCTGCCGGCCACGTGAGTTTTCAAAGCTGGGGCGCGATTCCTGGGATGCAACCATGTCGGGTCTGAGTGAGCGCAGGCCGGTCAACACGGACTACGCCGTCTCGCTGCTGGAGCAGCTCAAGTTCTTCTATGAGCAGAAGCTGCTGACGGATGTGGTGTTGCTGGTGGAGGACGCTGAGTTCCCGTGTCACAAGATGGTCCTGGCCACGTGTAGCTCCTATTTCAGGTGAGCAGGCTGCTTTATTTAACTGTTACCAGGGTTCCCTCCGGAGTATTATCAGCCTGGCGGGCCACCGGGCTTTACTTACCCCTGCCAGGCTAAGCGTTTTGAAACTGGGGCTCTGTTTGTCTTTTTGTTTCCTGTTGTTTTCTTTATCTATTTTGAATATTTAAAATGTCTCTCAGATCCAGTGTTGAATATCCTTTGTAATTTAAGGTTTATTGATCTTTCAGAATGTGTTTTTATGCCATTACCATAATAATACTTGAAAATGGTGTAAAGAATTATATTTATCATTTATTGCAATAAGTTCTGGGACAATTTATCATCCAGAAAAGTTTCCGTGACAGAAACAGTAGTTTTATTTTGTCCATTTTATTTTCAAAATTTCCTGTCAACTTGACATTTTTTTACACTAAAACACAGTGGGGCAAATGATGAACTTCCCCACTGCCCTAACACGGCGCTTAGCCAGATTTCTAAGGGAAATAAAAATATTTTTATGGAGATTATCCACTTTGAAAATCAATCTGAAAAAGTTCAATTATAATTTTCACATGACCATAAAACTATAAGCTCATTTTAGGGGCTACAACAATTCAAAGTTGGACAAACAACAGAGGTAATTGAGCATTTTCATACAAATTGGATACAATAGTACAGGAATGTTACAACATGACAACATGCCTGGGTGGACCCGGCTCCGCCTTGGAGCCGCAGCGCCTACTCTCAGCTGGAGTTTCCACCTCCTCAGCAGCCCTCCCCCACTCAGCTCCTCCAGACTAGCCAGCTGGAATTAGCAAACACCTGGTAAAACTGCTGAGCTCATTCTAAAAGCTTTGTTAAAAGGTTAATAATGGAGCCATGTTGTGATGACTTCCTGAAGACAGAGTTTTGGAAAGAGCAGGAGTATTTAAAGAGACAGATGCCTAATTTCAAGGCGCTAAATTGGCTGAACAACTGAAGGTCACGCAGTTAGTTTATTCAATAAAATGTCGATTTGTGTTTGGAAAACACACAATACTGCCACTTTAATGGAAAGACGGCAGTTTCTAAATTATAGTGTATTTTTTTTTTTTTTTTTTTCAACTTTATACGAATATCAACAAAGTTTTGGATAAATTTGTAAAGGAAACGCAGCTACTGTTGACTTGAGCTCCTGGGTCGAACAAAATCATGTCAAGGTCCACCAATGAGCCCCCGGGCCGCGCTTTGGCTAAGAACTAGAGTTCCAGCTCTTGTTCTCCAACCAGTTCCTGGTAGATTCAGGGAAAAAAAAAATGAAGTAATTGCTACCAGACGTTTTCCTCTTTCATGCGCTCAGCGTTGCATAATGCAACGCTGCTGCATAATGAGATGCAGCAGTCTGTACGTTTCGGCTGGAAATCTGCTGCATCATGCCCCCTCCCCCACGCGTTGCCTGTCTGGTGCGGACAGAGTGTTTCCCCCTCGGGGTGCGGAGGTGTCGCTGCGTTTCCGCCGAACTCCTCCTGCTTCCTCTCCATCCTCCACGCCTGGTTTCAGAGGGAGCAGCCGGACCGCAGAGCGGAGGCGGAGGGAGGGAGAGTCTGGTCACGTAGCTCTTGTTAAGAGATGGAGGGGGTAAAAGGGGTAATTCCGCAGGGTTGCGTAATACAGCCTGGCAGGTTTAGCCCCTGCTGAGGCCAACACACCCAAAAAACCCTCCTCTGTATTGTTCAAAAATCACATTTCTTTTTCTTTTTGCATTTTGGTTACAAAAAGCAGTGAAATCCCTGATGATTTGAGTTGTGTGTTGATGTTTTTCTGGATTATTATTCAATCCGTCGGTAAAGGTGAACCTTAATGTTCAGTTTGGAGGCAGAAACTGGTGAAATGTTTTCCAGATGAGTCTGTCCTCTGAATGAAATGAACAATCATGCAGCAGCTGGTTGACATCATGCTTCCCACCATAAAGCGGGCGGTTTTATCCCAACAGCAGGTCTATCTGGTCTTCATCCTGAGGAGGAGGAGCAGGAGCCTTTTGATTGGCTGCTGGGGTTTCAACATGGCGGCGTTCTAGTCAGGAAGTCTGTAAAATGATTTTTATTCAGGAGTTATAGCTAGATTCACTTTTAACATGGAGGATATGCGTCCATCCGCCTGCTCGGCCATTCATTCGTCATTTCATCCAACTGTCCGTCCATCCATCCGTTGAAGTTCAACCATCAATCCTTCTGTCCATTTGTCATCCAGTGTGTTTGTCCTTCCATCTGAATGTCCAGCCTGTCCCTCAGTCTGTCCATTCTTGTCCTTTAAACTCTCACATCGTCAGCTGTCTCTACGGCGACCAGTCCATCCCTCATTCTGGGTTTTAATCTGGCTTCTGACAGAAGATTCCTTCGGTAAAAGCAACTTGTGAAATCAACAAAAAATACAAATTTAGAAGCTAATTTATAGGTTTCAGACATGCTAAAGTCTCAGCTGAGGTAAAAATAGCTGATCAGGAATAGATTTTCCTCTCTGACCTGATCACAGATGCTTTGGTTAATGCACCAGTTGCATCAGAAATCCCCTAAAATCAGAAAATGCTTCTGTTTTCTGTGAGAAATGTTGGAGATGGTGAATCCTGACCTTCTTTTAGGATTCTAAATAATTATTTCAGTGGTTTTCAAAACGTCAGAGCTGCATCTTTTTCTGCAGAGTTGCTTCAAAAACATGCCAGTAGTTGGGAAAGGTGCTGTTTTTCTTTAAACTGTCGAGGCTCAGTAGTTTCCTGGTTGTTAGGGTTACGTAACTCGCCGTGTGGACGCTGGTGTAGAATAACACGGGCAGCGCGGCGGCGTTTGGACTCCAGCAGCGGCCACTTCCAGGTACCCAGGCTCCGGCTGGGAGCGTTGGCGAGCTTCCAGCCGTCATTAAGAGGCTCTGTGTGTTTAAAAGAACAACGCTGGGTTGTGAAACAGCCAACATGACCCGGTTTGGAGACCCAAACAGAAACATCTGTTCTGACTTGGTCCAGTCTGTGACTTAATTTGACATATATGAGAAAAATGACCAAGAGAGGGCAGTAAAGATTAGAAAAATCTTGATCTAAAATTTGATGCAGTTATGTAGGAATGTGGCTGATTCTAGTCCCTCCACTATTAAAATTCCTAGAGGTGAATGATCTGCCTTGAAGCTTTGTTAAATTGTGCTGTACTATTTAGCGCACCGGGTTCCAGACAGATAATTATTTGTGTTGCGCTACACTCTCAATTCCACCAATGAGTCTTGATGAATGCTAAGTGCTATTAGCATAACTTAGGGTGACTAAACGTACATTTTCATCGAAAGAGGTGCATCCTTAACCACCTGTCTACCTATGACTTATGTTTTCTGTTCTTTTGGATAGGCTGTATTTTTTTTCCCTGGACATGTCTGGGTTGTTAGTGATTTTTGTGCAGTATAGTAAAAACAAATCAAACAATTATAATAATAAGTCCATGTTGCCCGCCACGGCTCACTGCTGGTGTTTCCACTGCAGAGCGATGTTCATGAGCGGCCTCAGCGAGAGCAAGCAGACCCACGTCCACCTGAGGAACGTGGACCCCGCCACGCTGAAGATCATCATCGCCTACGCCTACACGGGCCACCTGGCCATCAGCGACAGCACGGTGGAGCCGCTCTACGAGACCGCCTGCTTCCTACAGGTACGTCTCGCAGTCCCTCGCTAAAGTATCTTAGCATTTTGTTGAGGTACAAACTTCAACTCTCCATAATTTGGCTGGCATGTAACAAAATAATCAACGAGGGATTGATTACTCAACCTTGAGGAACCCCAGAGGAAGTTTTTCATCAACACTACCAATCAAGAGAATGGTGTAGTCAGAATCCAGAGCTAAATCCAGTTTAGTTCTGGATATTAATGTTCATCAATGTTCTACATTAAGTCTTTTGGCGCTTGAGGAAGACAAATTAAGAAGACACTGTCCAGATTTCCAGCTATTAAAAGTCTTGTGTCATTTTACTTTTACCCGGTTTGTAGACTGAACGATGTGGCTGAAAAACTTACCATGTTATCAGTGTTTCATATATTGGTAATTAATGTATTTTGTGTTAAATATCTTGCACTGCAAAAAAACTGTATCTTACTAATATTAATGAAAAAGTACCAGTCAGTAAATTATTTCACTTTAACAAGATATTTTCCCATGTTTTCAGTGAAACAATAATTGGGACTTTCCCATCAATATTAAGGAATAATTGACTTAAAACAAGATTCTATTTCTTGCTGGAAGTTTATCTGTAAGTTAGTTTTATCTCATTTCAAGTGTCTAAGATATTTACACAAGAAACTAAACCAACAATACTTGGTAAGATTTTGTGTTTTTGCAGTGGGTGTGTACTGGAACCTTATGGGACAGATTTGTGATGCGTTTGTCTCGTTCAGGTGGAAGACGTCTTGCTGCAGTGCAGAGACTACCTGGTGAAGAAGATCAACGCTGAGAACTGCGTCCGCATGCTGAGCATCGGCGACCTCTTCAGCTGCAGCGAGCTAAAGCAGAGCGCCAAGCGCATGGTGGAGCACAAGTTCCCCAGAGTTTACCGACAGGAGGCCTTCCTGCAGCTCTCCCATGAGCTGCTCATCGACATCCTGAGCAGCGACAACCTCAACGTGGAGAAGGAGGAGACGGTGCGCGAGGCGGCGATGTTGTGGTTAGAGTTCAACATGGAAGCACGCTCACAGCACCTGTCCTCCGTGCTGAGCCAGATCCGCATCGACGCGCTGTCGGAGGTGACCCAGCGCGCCTGGTTCCAGGGTCTGCCGCCCAACGATAAGTCGGTGGTGGTGCAGGGCCTCTACAAGTCCATGCCCAAGTTCTTCAAGCCTCGCCTGGGCATGACCAAGGAGGAGATGCTGATCTTCATGGAGGCCATGTCGGAGACGCAAGGCGAGAGCTACGTCACGTCAACGTCGCCGCCTACGACGATAGTGTGTTACAGCCCGCAGGCGGAGAAGGTATACAAGCTGTGTAACCCGCCGGGAGACCTGCAGAAGGTCGGGACCCTTGTTACCCCCGACAACGATGTCTACATCGCCGGCGGTCAGATCCCCCTCAAAAACTCAATAGCCAACCATGGCAGGAGCGGGAAGCTGCAGGCCGTGTTCCGCTCGGTCGACAGCTTCTTCTGGTTCGATGCGCAGCAGAACGCCTGGGTGCCGAAGACCCCCATGCTGTGCGCCCGCATCAAGCCGTCGCTGGTCTACTGCGACGGCTACATCTATGCAATCGGCGGCGACAACGTGGGCGGGGAGCTGAACAAACGCACGGTGGAGCGCTACGACTGCGAGAAGGACGAGTGGACGATGATGAGCCCGCTGCCCTTCGCCTGGAACTGGAGCACCTCGGTGGTGGCACACGACTGCATCTACGTGATGACGCACGACCTGATGTACTGCTACTTCCCCCGCGCCGACGCCTGGGTGGAGATGGCCATGCGCAAAACCAGCCGCTGCTTCGCCTCTGCCGCCGCCTTCGGCGACCTCATCTTTTACATCGGCGGCCTCCACGTGGTCAGCAACTCCGGCATCCGCATGCCGACCAGCACCATCGACGGCTCCTCTGTCACCGTGGAGATCTACGACGTCAACAAGAACGAGTGGCGCCTGGCCGCCAACATCCCGGCCAAGCGCTACTCTGACCCGTGCGTGCGCGCCGTGGTGCTGCTCAACTCGCTCTGCATCTTCATGAGGGAGACCCACATGAATGAGCGCGCCAAATATGCCATCTACCAGTACGATGCGGAGGAGGACCGCTGGTTCCGGCGGCAGCCTGTGTCCGAACGCGTCCTCTGGGATCTGGGGAAGGACTTCCGCTGCGCCGTAGGGAAACTTTACCCTTCCTGCTTGGAGGAGTCTCCATGGAAACCGCCGACGTACCTCTTCTCCCCCGACGGCGGTGAGGAGTTCGAGGTGGACGGAGAGCTGGTGACCCTCCCCCACGTATAGCTTCTACTTCCCCCCCTCCATGACACAGCAGAGGAACATTGAGGAAGGGGGGGGCCTGTAGCGTTAGCGTGAAATGTGCGGAGGGTCCGCCGGACTCGATTCCCCTCGAATATAAACCCATTCTCCTTTTGGTTCTGGTTTATTTTGTCAGTGGTGACATCTGTTAGATATTATGTCGGTCATACTGTTTCTACAATGTGATAATCTCAAACTAATTTTGTGACGATGATGATGCACTTAACTGGTAAACCTTCTGGTTAACGGAAACTGTACCAAAATCTCTCCTCTCTGCTAAAGAAATACTCCACAGAAAATCAAAGATCACTGAATTTTAAGATATTTCAGCGTCTTCTTGTTCGAAGACTTGAGTTTTTATAAATATTTATGCAGCTTTAATAAAATAAAGTTCAGAAATGATAAAAGTGAAGCAGTTGGGCTCAAAGGGAATAAACTGGGTGGTATCTCAGCTCTGGCCTCCATCGTGTTGCCTTCTCATTTGTTTAATTTTTCCCCTGAGAACTGGAACACATAAAGAAGGAAAATGTGCTGCAGAGTTTTCTATAAACACAGTTTATGATCCATCCTTAAAGGAAGGAATTAACAGATATTCCCCATTTATGCATCGAACCTCCGGTTTTCATTTTGTGCTCGTAAAAGAATTTCCTTTTCATTTCAGTTATTCCCTTTTTTGTAACTTATTTTTTAAACATTATATAAAGATGGAAACTTTATTCATACCCAGAAGGAAGCTGAAAAAAAACTGCTTTCATGCAATATTGGATTTAACTGCCTTCCACATTTGATAATTTTGTATTATAAAAGTAGCTGGGCTGATTAAAGTTGGTATCTTTAATGCAGTTTTTTTTTTTTAGCGTCTGGCAGCTTTAAACACCCAAAATCTAAAATATCCCAACAAAATATGGTTCGAAATGTTTAGGAAAGTCACCAGAATACTCCAATCTGATGTAAAATTGAATTTAGCTTATGCTTTTAATTGGTTTCATTTTGGCTAACATTAGCTCAAGCTAACCAGTAAACTTGTGTTCTTGTTCGTTGTTGGGTCATTTGACAAGCAAACATGGAGCAAACTACGATTTAAAAATGACTTTAAACCGTCAGTTTTCTGTACAGCGGCGAACTGAAGTCGAAACAAAATGGCTGAAGTTGGTCATGAAAAATGTTGAAGGAACCAATCACAAGAATCTGTCACCATTTGTTCCATTCATACTTCCGCCTTCAACCATTAGTTTATATAAGAGGGCTTTTTTTTACGTTCATAAACATGCTCAAATCCCAAAATTTAATTCATTCACTTATTTTGGTTTGTTGTTTTTAAACTATATTGACAGCACATGTTAGCATGCCTGAATTAGCTAAAACAAGCTAATTGCTATTGCTGCATTATTACTGGAGTCATAAAACCACATTTCCCTACAGCAGGCTAACAAACTCGGTCGTTATAAATCATCCCCTTTTTTTGTTTTTGGCCGGAAACAGCACAGAATAACAATTGGTGAAGAAATGTGTTTAGAAAACTCACTTTTTTTGGAAGCATCCCACAATGTTTGAACTTTGATTTTTAGCGGAGTATTCCTTTAAAAAAATAAATAAAAACGGGATCATTTCCTTAAAAGGCCTCGCAGACGGAGCGGGTCGTTTCCGGAGGACCGAGCGGAAACGCCGAGCGGCAGGCGGAAGCAGTTTGCTTCAAGACGGGGTGGCTGCAGGTCCAGCCACTCGTAGCCCCGCCTCCGCCGCTTGAGGCTCCGCCCTCTCCCTCTAACTGACCCCGCCCCCTCATTACGTCACGTCTGCTGCACACAGGTCTTCCACACAACCAGCAGTTCACACCTCAGTCTGTTTCTTTCAATGCAACAAAACTCCACTCGCAGTAAAAAAAACAAACAGGTTCTGGGCTCATGCATTTTTTTTTATTTCTAAGCTGCTGAATTATATAAATATATAAAAACTATATTTTTCATATGTTTAAAACAGCTGTTCCAGTGTGGAAGGGATGGGTGGGCGTAACCAGGTCTATTTTGTATTATCTTTCTTTTTTATTATTATTTAATACCCGACATTACTGTAGTTTGATTGTAGATCTTCATCTTATCAGATTACATTTTTTCTGGATGAGTACTGAGAAATCTTGCTGCTGATTGGCTGAGAGAGGAGAGAGCTCGATAAAATGGTGGGTGGGGATCTTCCTTCTAAAACATCTTTAAAACATGAGCACAGGTGCTTCATGACAAACCTTACTAGCATGTTTGGCTGCATCATTTTTCCTTTGGCACTGTATTTTGGATGAACGTTAATTTATTAAAAAATATACCAAAAACGTTCTGCAAATGGCCTCTGGTGTTTGGTTTGTTCACGCTTCAGTTTTTCACTCTTAACAATTTCATGCCCACATCTTTAAACTCATATTTTCATAAATTATAGTGATAAAAACAAAACGAGATCATTTCAAAAGGCTAAAAAAGATGTATAAACACAAAAACAGGATATTAAATTAGAATTTCAGTATGTTTGTTTTATAAACTCACCTTGCAGTTCCACTTAATTATAATTATTCCTATTAATTACAGATTTTAATAAGTTTTAATCATTTTGTTGGTTTTAGTTAACTATATCAAATGTGTTATTGACTAATATTTTAAGACCAAAAGCCCAGGAAAATAAAAATGCAACTTTTATTTATTTTTAATACAGCATCATGGTTCGTCACTTCCTTCTCTTCCAGAAAAATATTTCAGTTTACAATACATTCATTCAGTTTAAATACAAAATGAAAAGATAACAGATTAAAAAAGAAAAAACAGCACAAATAATCGAAAACATTTAAAATCAAACAACTATGTGGAAAAACAACGTACTGGTCAATCATGCTCACTGGACGATAGTTCGCAGCATGGAGGGAAACGATCTTGAACGCACCTCAAAACGTACAATTACAAGGTAAAGGTCCACAGACAGAAGAGTGGCTGCTTTGTGCAAATAAACACAGTGGTCCAGTGTTATAATGACACAACATGGATATATTTCTTATTCAGATAACACGCTACACATCAATAAATAAGTCTTCAGGCTATTTTAGGTCTTATTAAATATAGTTCTCCAAATATATATTCATTTAAAAGTACAAAAAGGTCTGGGAAATGTTACCAACAGCCTTCAAACACAAACTTCCCTCATAAACAGGATGTTTTTACACCAAATCATTTTTGTCCTCAATGATTTCTGTCGCAGCACTGCGGTTGTTTCAGCATCAACGCTCATTTTAAATAAGTCTATTTAACCCATTATTTATAAAAATAATCCCTTTAATCCAGCTGTGATGCCAAGAAACACTCCAACAATGCTGAGGTTTAATGTTACCATGGTTTTAAACTATGTTTTTGGTTTTATTGTAAGTGTAATATGATTTAAATTATTTAAATATTTCAGTTTCAAAAATATATAAATGCAACTTTAAATACAAGAGTCTGGAAAAAATATAAAGGAATTGCAGGTAAACAAATGTGCAGCTAATCATTTTATTAATGAAACAAATACACTTATGAATGTATTTGATGCACAATGTTTTTCATAATTGATTTCAAAGTTTTAAAAAATAAAGACTTGGTAGCAATTTACTTAGTTAGCCAAAATAAATTTTGAGCAAATAAGACCCTTTTTAAAAGTTTATATTGAAAATCTATTACATAAAAATATATCTAATAAATTACTAAAGCATTTAGTATTTTAGCTAGCATCTAATGCTAACAAAATCTACAACCTGATGATTGTATGAACATCAACATCATTGAATTTATTGGTTAAATTTAGATCAGAACTGGTTTCTGAGTAAATTGAGGCAATTCTTTTGTAAATATGTGCATTTATGTGTAAATCTAAACACACCGTGTCAGCTAAAAATTGTTTGTTTATTCCCTTTGTTAATTATTTTATACAAAAGATCAAACAAAAAAAAATAAACCCTGATCTTAGTGTTCAAATAAGCATTTTATTTTTTAAATTTACTGACATACGTATTGATAAACCTGAATTTTTATTCTTTTTCTTGCAATTTAGTAAAAAATAATACATTTATTGTAAACACACAAGTTTCTGTTCCACTTCAATGAGTGAAAGTTGATTAAATTTCACATAATTAAAACAACCACAGAGTCGCAACAGAGTCATTGATGAAACAAAAATCTATTTAAATTGAATTTTTCCAATTTTGTGAGATACTCAAGCTACTGAGTAAAACCCCATGACCAAGGCATCTTAAATAACTTTTCCAGCAAAATGTTGACAAACCCTAAAGTACGAAGAGTGAACACAGCAACACGAACTGCAGCACCGAGACTGTTAAACTTCAAAAAGCCTCTTAAATGATCAGATTTTATCAAAGCAGTGGCAGCTTCCACCTCACAGTGATTTTAGGCTGCAGAGTAAATTTAGCGCCTGCAGGCGAATCCAGCTACCGCGCTGCAGAACGCCCGCAATCTGGGGTTCATCCTTCAGATCCCATGTGAATTTGAGGAAAAGTGATTGTTTTTATGCTCCGCCCACTGATGCAGGGCTGGTGCAGACAGAAAACAGAGTGAACCCACAAAAACCTCTGAAATTCTTTTGATTAATCTCAGAAATATTCTAGAAAAAACAATTTCCTGATTTTTTACTTTTTAAATTTTCTACAAACCTTTATTAATCTAAAAATTTTGTTTTTCTCTTGGAAATTTTAGATGTTCCAAACTCAGAAATATCAAAGTTTTTCCAAGAAAATTTCTGAGAATGTCAAAATGTAAATTTTTTCTAGAACATTTTTAACTTTTGAAACTCAGAAATGTAATTCTTTTTCTACAAAATTTCTCAGAGAAAGAAAAATCAGATCTTTCATAGCAATTTTTTTACTTTTAAAGCTCAGAAAGTTTTAAGACTAATCTCAAAATTTGAGTTTTCTTGAAAATGTAATTTTTTTCCCCCCCAGGAATTGTTTTTACTTTTGGAGCTCAGAAATGTTCTTTTTTTCTAGAAATTTTTAGAAATATATTTCAAAATTTAAGTTTCCTAAAAAAGTTTAAACTTTTCAAACTTTTTTCCAGATATTTCTGATATCAATCTAAAAATTTCACATTTGTTTCTAGTAAAATTTTGACCATTGACGGTAACTTCTCTTTTTAGAAAATTTCTGAGATTAATCTCAAAATTTCAGAAAAATTAGGCGGAGATTTCCTCGTTATTTCTATCTACGGCGACCATACTCCGCTGTCGTTGCTAGGAGACGGAAAGAGTCGCTGCAGGACGTTTGGAGGGTAACTGTCATGGCTTCACCTCGGAGGCCGGTTCTGGACCTGAGGATGGGGTCAGAGGTGAAGGCTGAGCCAGCGTGGAGAACCAGGACGACATCGCAGACTTGGCGCTCGTTAAGGCTCCGCCCACCGACTGACCTGATAAAACAGTATTTCCATCAGAAAAGCTTTTCTTTCAGTGGAGCTTCTTGTGAGACGTTTGGAGGTTTTCCTACCCACTGCCTTCCCGGTTTGGACGACGCTGCGGCTGGTCGTGATCATGGCGTTTCCGATTTTTTTTCCTCGCTCGCTGTTCTGCACCGAACTGCAGAAAGAAAAAACAGAATCAAAAATTAGGAAACAAAAAACTTTGTCGTTTTCAGGATGACGAGATGTTTAGATGTTTCCCAAGCAAAGTGGACAGAAATGCAGCTCCTGCTTTATTCTGTTGAAGATTTGGAACAGTGCACACTTTTTTCTTACGCTTAACTTTCCATTACCAAATAAAAAAAATAATTTATGGTTTTGTGGAATATTCAGTTTTTGAATAATAAAATCTTCTGCTGTCATTATCTGTAAGCCATAATTAAAATGAACCGAAGCAAATGTAGACACACTTTTTCCTTCCACTAAGCTTTCCATTAATATGATCATTAAAATATTTTTAGAGAGGCAGAATTTTAACCTTTCACTGACTGTAAGCATCATTAAAATTTACAAGGGCAAATGCATCTGCCATATTTTTTCCTTCCACTAAACCTTCCATTAAAATACTTTTTAAAAAAAAAAAAAAAAAAAAAGAGTATTTGTTCTTGTTGATTACAGTTGTTATGAGTAATGGAATTTCGTGCTTTTATTAACAGTAAGCGAATTAAAATGAACAGAAGCACCTTTCTTCCTTCCACTCAACTTTCCATCGATATGCTTGAACTCTGAAATTTTCTGCTTAACCTTTCACTCCGAGTAAAATAATATTTCACCAGTTTGACTTTTTGAATTAAATCAACGATTCACTTTTGAAAATGCTAAACGCTTTTCGGCTAAACGCTGACCCTCAACTCCTTTACTGTAGGACGGTGTCATAATTCTGACCTTTAGCCCTAAAGTGTGTTTCTGGAGGAAAATAGGTTGCTTCTGTGTCCACTTTCTGTCTCCTGGGCTGACCCAGATAAACATCTTATGTGCTGCAATAAAGAAAGATGCAATTGGCCGGCGGCGCTTTGGCTCGTCACGTGACTCGCCTCCTAAAACGTCTCTGCCACCAGCTGCTCTTTGTCCAGGAACAAGCCACGTTTTGCCCTGAGGGCTTCATCAAGTCAACCGTGGCTTCCCACTTTCTGCCTCCTTTTTATGTTTTAGCTCCAGCGACGAGCTTTTACTTTCCCGGCGGTGGGATTCATCCCCCCTTCGTCTGTCATCCAGGTTCAGGTTTCAGGAAAATAACTGTTTACTGAGGCTGAGTGTGGAAAATATTCACAATCAGGAACTGGAAATTAATAATGTTTGATGGAAGTAGAGAATGAGATATTCTCGACTAGAAAAAACAAATACAAAAAGAACAAATTAATCACTTTCCATCATGGAGTATTTCCATATTGCATATAAACCATGCTGTGGCGTCCCTCAGGGTTGTGTTCTCCAGCCCTTTTGCTTTCAGTGCAACGTCTTGCAAATGTATTCACACTAAATGAGTTTTTCCCCATAAATTAAATTATGAAACAACAAACTTCGGTCTACTTTATCGGGATTTGGGATCGAACAACACAAAACAGAAGTAAGTGGACGTGTGTGGGATTTTTTAAAATAGAGAATCTTAAAAGTGTCACCATTTGTTTACAGATAATAAAATCTACTGATCCCACGACTTTGGCCCGTTGCATTAAACTCAAATGAAACACACTGCAGCGCAAAAACACTAAATCTCACCTAGTATTTTAATATAGTTTCTAGTTACTTATTTATTTTAAGTAACTAATTTCTTAATGATGAAAAAAACTTTTTTTACTAAAATAAAGTTCCACTAATCAGTAATTTTTCTTCAATATTAAGGAATTATTGACTTAAAACAAGCTCCTATATTTGAGGATTTTTTATTACTTCAAGTACTTGCAGTAGAAACTGTAGGATTTTGTGTTTTTGCAGTGCATTTCCCACTGAATGCACCTGAACATGCTTTTATTTTCCTCGGTGTTTTAGCTGGACGCTGTGCGCTGAGCCGACCCTCTGCAGCTTGTTCGTTTACTGAAGCTTTACGAGGGATTTCACAGCCGCCGGGACACCAAACACCTGCAGGTAAGGCGAGAGCCGCGGCCAGCGAGTCGAGTCCGACTCGCTCCTCCTCGTTTGGAGGGTAACTCTACCTGCGGCGCGCCGCGCTTCCTGGAATGAAAGCGGAGCCGAGGGCCGACGGAGTCGGAGGCTCCGGCTCGGTTTTTCAGAATGAAGCTCGCTCATTATTAATGACTCCTGCACAGACATTAGGCTGCATACAGTATTCATCAGGCATTCACAGCTGCAGGCTCACTGTTTCTGATGTATTCTGTTTTTAACTCCTTATATGGTCACATAAAACTCAAAGAGCTTCTCAGAGTTGGTCTCCATTCAAAGGAAAATCAAACTGGGAGGAGGGAGAGACTGGAGACTTTTGTTTTGGTTTTGCTTGAATCTACTGACATGCTTTACATATTTTTCATTTTAATAATTGTATCAACCAACAATTATTTTAGAACTGGATTATCCTATTGATTATTCTGAAGATTAATTGATTAGTCAAATAAAAAATGTGCAACATTCTGCAGAGTTTTAATTATGCTATACTGAAAATACATTAAAAATGCAAAACAACAATCCTTAATGTTTTTAATGACATAATTTGAACCAGATGAAGCTAAAACTCCCACATAAGGAGTTCTGGGTGGAATATTTTAATTACTAAATCAATCTAATTAATCATTTCAGCCTTAATTTGGAGACATCTTTGCTATAAGACTGGTCATAAGCGATTGCAAAGTGAATGCAGCAAGTTATTAGAAAATACAGAAAATAAAATCCAATCATCCGTCGTCTGATCTCGTCATTCCTGAGCCACATCGAAATGAACAGTTCATGCAGGATGGACCAAGAATTAACAGAAACTAAAGACTTTCTTTCAATAAAAATGATACAGATTAAATAAAGAGGCTCATCCACCAAAAATATCAGCACAAGTTGTCACTGATGTTAGAAGAAGCAGCAAAAGTTACAGAGGAGCTTCTGAAAATGATCCGTGATGTAAAACTTCCTCCTGATGTGAGATCAGTGAACTGTTTTTGGCCACCAGAGGGCAGCAGATCCCTGGTTTTGAGTTCATCTTTGAAGATTAGAGAGGATCTACAGCTGGGATTGAAAGTGTCTAATTTAAAGATTCAGACGCTGAAAGCAGGAGAATAAAATTAAACTCACTGTGAGAGGCGCAGTTTCACGTCTGCTACGCTGTACTGGCCCTGGAACGGGTGGCTGCAACACAGCGACATCCAATTAACGTCATCCTGCCTCATCCGTACCACAACACATTGAGAGGATCTGCAGAAATACTATATTGATCTAATATATGTACTACATTTAAGTCCCTATGTTTCCTACAAAGCTGTTTCTTGAATTAACTAGAAAAACGTTCCTGAGGGATTAATAAGGTTCGATCTGATCTAATAAAAATCATTTTAATGCAAGAAGCAAAATTATAAATATTTACATTTTTAATCAAACTAAAACAACAGCAAATCACTATTTTTTCTCAATAATTTCTAATAAAAACACCAAAACATTTTTCTTGTTTTCCAGAACTCCAGTTTCTCCTGCTGCGGTGCATGATGAGGTCGCCGGGTTGGCCCACCTACCCTGGAGTGATCGCCGTCATGCCGGGATGTTTGTTACTGAACCAAACCCGGAAGTTGTGGGTGTTCTTCCATGCTCCGATGAACGGCACCCCATAATCGGCCAGCAGCCTCTCATTATCTGACAGAAAGAGGAGAAGGAGTCAGGCTGGGATGAAATGATGACATCACAGGATGTTCTCCAGATTTCCCACCTGGCTGCAGCGCAGAGGAGAGTAAGGAGTGCAGGTAGAGGGTGAACTGGGCTCTGATCCACTCGTCTCCTCCCTCCCAGCCCGTCCCGTCCAGGAACACGTCGTCTCTGTTCTCCGTCACGTGTTTCACCAGGTAATCTGCGAAGCGCAGGTCAGCCGTCGTCAGGCTCAGGATCTTTCGGAGTTCTGGGTCCTGGATCTGGATCCGAGCTTCTTCCACCTGCAGCAGCAAAGGCGTTCAGATTAATGCGCCCGCTTTTCTGATTAAACAGGCGCCGTAAACGAGCAGCATTCACTTCAACAACGGCGTCACTGAGGTGCCTCTGCTGGCGGAAAAGGATGTTGGTCGCCCCGGCAACGAAGCCTCGAACTGTGACGTCTGACAAGAGATGATGCTGCTGCAGAGCCATGTAAGGCAGGCACAGGTAACCCTGGCAACGACACAAGCAAAAAGAAAATAAACCCCAAAGCAAATAATACAGCTAACGTCTTAAAGGGAACTTATTATTAAAAATCGCCATTTAGTTGGTTTTAAACTTCCATTTTGGTCTCAACTGCCTCTATAACCCACCCAAAGGTTGTTGGGCAACAAGCTAATGTCTGAAAAGTCGCATTCGGTTACCTAACAACCCAAGCAGAGCTCCACCCCGTTTGGTCAGCTGGTTTTACTGCCGTAAAAAGTGTTTTGGTGTTGAATTACCATCCAGAAACCATTTGCCATTTTCCTGTTGATTATGCAGGAGGCTCCACTTCTGCTTATCAGAGATGAACTGCTGTATAATTGCACATCTGTTTGCAGCCATTTTCACGCGTAAACGTTGAGCTTGGGGCATCATTGGGATTTAAAGTGACAGTAGTCCCTAAAACAGCTCATTCTATAATGAACTGAAATCTCATCATCTATGAATAATTTTATGCAAAAAGCTGTGATGGACATGTTTTGTAGCCTGTAGACCAGAGGTGATCAAAATGTGGCCCGAGGGCAATTTGTGGTCCTGAGGATTATGTTGTTCGGCCCTGAACCACGAGCCAAGAACGCTAAACATTTGGACAACAAAAGGTTTTACTTACCTTAGTGAAGATGGGGAGCGGCAGGCCGTGCTGATCCTCCTCCAGACCCGACACCAGACCCTGGATGACCCCTCCCTGACCGCTGACCCCCAGCGGCTGCACCGTGATCGGAGTTCCCGGTTTGGAGTCGAAGGCGTCCGGCATATTTGACCCGCTGCTGCCAGCTGCAGGTTCTTTGTTTTCCTCCAACACGCTGGGGTCCAGTGTCTCCCAGTCGCTCTCTGAAGACTCTGGAGAGGTTCGTGACGGCGGTTTGATGTGGTTGCTGTTGTCCTGCGCACCGTTCCTTGACGACAGGGACTCTGCGGCCGGCTGAGTGGCCTCCATGTTGGCGTGGGCGATGTCAGTGACGGACACGGAGACGAACTCCTCGGCTCCCAGGCCGCTCTCCACCAGAATCAGGTCGTCCGACACGCTGCTCTTTGGTTTGTAGTGCGACGAATCCACCAGGCCGTGTTCGATCATACCTGCAGAAATGGCGAAGGTAAGCTCACATTGTGGCAGGGGTCAGGGGTCAGCTGCCACACCTGCTGGGAACTGCTACAGCTTAATACCAGCAGTTTCCAGCTTCGGTAGGAACCGGTTTTTGCAACAAATGGCTTTTGTGACAGATGCTCTTTCTTAAAGTAGATATTTATGAAAATCTAGATTTTTTTTCAGGTTCCATAAAAGAAAATATACATTTTCTTCTGTTTTCCTATAAATAGGAAGAGAATTATTGTCTCTTTAAAAATTAGAACAAATTCCCTTCAGTAGATATTCATGAATATGCATAATTTGTGTTTTTTAACATTAGTGGTTTGTTTTTCTGGATGAGGGAGTGAAAATGGCTCGAATGTTCTTAGGAGTTACTGACCCGGAAAAAGTGACAGAACCGTCATCAGCGCTCCAACCAGCCTGTTTACAGGAGAAACATAGAATAGGACCTGCAGACAGACAGACAGACAGACAGACAGACAGACAGACAATTCTGTTTGATCACATGTGGAGAACCAAAACAACGGCGTAAGAATTTGACTTTTCTCACCTTCTTCTCCAACAGAATGAGCTTGAAGAGGATGAGAACCTGCGAAATGATGAAAAATGTTAGGAAAAGTTTATATTTTAGCATCTTGTGAATGTTTTGTTACAACCTTGTGCTGAAAGTGCAGGATGAGATCTCTTGGTGATAAGCCTGAGGAGAAAAACACTAATGAATGAGGAGTTTTCCAGGATAAGATGAAGCGTTTCTGAGGTCTGAGTCTGCGTACCGAGATAAACCTGCGACCCCTCCAGAGTGGAGCCCCTCAGGGAGCCATTCATGTGCTCATACAGCTCCTAAACAGGAAGCAAGGGGTTGTCACAACAGGAAACAGGAAGTGAATCTCATAAAGTATCTTAGATTCACCTTCAGGATGGAGATCTGGGAGAAATCTTTCTCCTCGAAGTAGGCGTGTGTGATGAGCTGCAGCTTGGCTTGGAGCAAACCGTAGAGAGGCTGGAGAGAGAGAGTCAGCAGTGATTCAGAAACATCATGACCCAAACATGGAGGAGGATTTTCCCCCAACCGGGACACAGATCCATGAATCACTGAGGTTCCTGCCAACTAATGAGATCTACTGATTGTAATCAGCTGATCAGCAGCAGCTGCCAGTAAACCGTCGCTAAACTGTGAAAACCAGAGACAGAAAAAAATACTTTAATCAAACCAGATTCATTCCTGAACAGCAGAGGAGATAAAATAAACGCAATGAAATCCCCAAAGGTTCAGGGAAAAACTCAAACACAAAGTTTCCAGGATTGTTGCTTCTTTTGTTTTATTTAAAAAATAAATTAAAGGTCCACAAAACATAACTAAAAGGAAGGAAAGAAAGAAGGAAGGAAGGGAAGAAGGAAGAAAGGAAGGAAAGAGGTTTAAAGGAACGGTTGGATGTTTAAATGGATGGATGTGTCTTTAGAGTAAAACTCTTCCTGGTTGGTCCAACTCGTTGTTTTAGTAATGCAGTTTGGAAAAATAAATCCCATTAATATTATTAATTTATCTTTTTCTGCTCCAAGCCTGGTATGAACTCTGACCCCTGTTTTCCTCTTTCCTTTGCCCCAGATCAAGTTTGCTGATCCAATTGATTTAAGTTCAGTCCGATTTGATGCGAAGTCGCGGTTTGTTGAGCTGAACCTGATGCTGGCGGCGACTCACCACTCGACTGAGGACACAGACGCTCTTCTGGACCGTCTCCCTGGTAACGTCCGCCTGTCGGACCTTCAGGGCCTGAAATCACATCCACATGGATGAAGAACGGCACGAAGAAGAAAACAAACAAATAACCCAACAGTTTCCATCAATATGCAACATTTACATCAATAAGGTCAAAGTTCAACCTGTAGAGTCCTCTACAGCATTTTATTTAAATGAGTTTCACTAACCTTTGATTCTATTTGGCGATAACAGGACACTCCATAGACGCACTTCATATCTCCACTGAGAGGCGGCAGGTGAAAATACACAGTGTCTGCAAAACAGGAAGAAAGTAAATCAAGCTGTTTTCACACCTGCCGTCCAGGTAAACACGGTTCGACTGGGGACAAAAACTGCAACAGATTTGCATTTTCAGCTGCTGCACTGAGTCAAACAAACCAAAAACTTTGAAAGACCTGTTCCCCTCCTTGCCTGTGGGGGCGCTGCACCAAGAACTACAGAAGGAAAAGACAGAAAATCCTCTGAAGACACTGAGCAGAACTTTCTATTTCACAAAATGAGGTTGTCAAATTTTAACTATATGAGCTCGATAAGCAAAACTGGTTTGATATTAACGTGCAGATATGTTTTTATAACTTTTTCTTAGTTCTTATAAACTAAGAACAAATCATGTTTTAATTGTAAATCAATAACGAGTAAACGCTGATTAAACTGGTTTTGGAGTCCTGTTCGCCTGAAGTCGTTTTCATTTGATTTTGTCTGGTAAACAAAATGTCACAACGTTCAGCCTCATTTCCATCTGAGCGTTTCTGAACTCTGGGGAGATTTTCTGTGGTTCAGAGCGACAGCAGAGTTGATCAACACAGATTGAAGACGTCAGAGAAGAGGCGCCAGCGGCGACATCGCAGAGTCCGGTTGGTTGGTCGGTTGGTTAAACTGGATCCTGAAGCAGGAACTAAACTTTCAGACCTTAAAACCTTTGGAAAACAAGATGGAGGATTCCAGATGTATCTTTTTAAGCCCGTGTTGCCATGGCAATCACTGGTTGACCAGCCTCTTCACAGCAGCCATTGTGCTGTGTAACCAAAACCCAGCAGCCTCCCTGAGACGCGGCTGGTTTATGAGCGGCTCAGGCATAAAAGATTTATTATGCTGTGAACAACCAGGTGACAAGAATCCAGAAAGATGTCGAGATAAGAGTTAAATATTAGACTGGAAGTCTGGTTTCAGGAAGATGAAACCAGGAGGTTTTCCAGCCTGAATATTAACTTTGGCTCAGAGCCTGATGTTTGCCTTCACAGGCAGGAAAAGCTGGAAGTTACAGCCACTCTGCCAGCTTTGACAAAGGCTTAAAAATAAAACATTTTCAAGACAAATTCATATTTTCCCAGACATTATTCATTACAAACGATAAATTCAGATAAAGATTTAACACTGGAACAAAATAACAAAACACCACAAATAACAGCAACTGAAATTAATTATGACGTATCCGTAAACTAAAAAACGGGCGAATTGAACCCAAAGAAAAAACCCTAAAAACTCACTGAAAATGATCCAGAAAGCCAGTATTTGAAAGCTTTGTCAATGTGAGATCTCTGGATCTGGCGGCGCCGTACCTTCCTGGTAGTTGTGTGCTCCATCGGGCAGAGCCAAGAAAGGGAGGTACTTCCACTCCTCCGGCAGCAGGCCGCTGTCGTGACCCTCGTTTGGCATCAGCGGGGGGTACGAGAACTCAACCTGGGGACAGCAGGAAGCAAAAGCTCTGTCACTTCCTGGGAAGAAGGAAGTGAATATTCCAATATTCCAGGAAGAAAGTTTTCGTTTCTTCATTTTTCGGATCGTTTTGTTGAATCCAGCCGGACGATATCGGTTTGTACGAGAGCAGATATAGACATCATCTTTCTGACCTTTGAACCCTTCCCAGATTGATGGGCAGCAACAATTGCTTTGCTCGCTGCTCACAGCTGATTACTTACGACTATTCAATTATTCTGACGATTAATCAGTTATTTTTGATGATTAATCGGTTTTTCAAATCACCATTTGACATTATGCAGATTTTTCATTTAACCAAATATATTAAAAGATGCAAATAAATAAATAAATTAAATTAGAAAACAAACATTTTATTCCCTAAAATGCAATAATACAACATTCTTTTAGTAAATTTGAACCAGGTGAAGCTAAAACTGCCATCAGTTTTGGTTCAAACATAATTAGAAAAAGCTTGAATGCAAAATGTATTTAATTTTTATATAGTCTTGGCTCAATCACAAAATAAAGGGAATTTTTTTCAGCAAATGCCCTTTTTTGAGTCTGCATACGTCAGTTAAAGATTAATTAACTACCAAGTTAGTTAACGATTATTTAAATAATTGATTAATCGTTTCAGTCCTACCAGTATACTAAAGTCCTGCTACGGAAATGGTTTAGCTGCTTAAACCTCCTCTTTAAAACGTCTCATGTTTCACAAAACTTGTTTGGTTTCTCTTGAGCTCAAAGAAAACTCTCACTCTGCAGCTGCAGTGCTGAATTAAAACCTGTTGCTCCTGAACGCAGCACACACCCACAAACAATGACTCAGTTCTGCAGGAAAAAATGGGAGCGACTCCTCCAGGCCGAGCCGTCGCAAGCCTGACACGATAAGCAATAAATCAATTAATCCCTTGATAATAAATTAAAAAGAGATGGGTAATTTCCATTTGGACTACAATCTGTAAAGAAATGCTTTCCTATAAGATTGTTGAAAAGCCAACATTTTGAAAAATGCTGCAAACATTTGACTCCCAGTAAGAAGTAGTTAGTTTCTGCATTGTTTTTTCTTTTTACTTGAGTAAATCCTGCCACTTTTGCCTGTTTTCTAATTAATTAATCAACTAATTTAGTAGCTGATTAATCTAACTGGAGTATACATCTCTAAAAATGTATATTTCCTGAAAAAAACTAACAAATTCAGAGCAGTAATTAAGCCAAAACTGTACAAAGTATAAACACATTTTGCATTTAAAAGGAAAAACGTTTTTTTATCTGTAAACCTGTTATATTCTGAACTCATCAGGTGGCATCGTTAGCGTCACCTGGTAGATATTCTGTGAAAGAAATTTCCTTTTAATTATGTTTTGATATCACATTATTAATTTAAAAAATAATCAGTAGATGTTTTATGCAGATATATCCTTTGCTACAAATAAAGAAATACTATGTTATTGCATTTTAGGCAAAAAAAATACAAGTATCTAAATTATTGGCACTTTTATATTTTTTTATGTTTTTTAAAACTCTGTTTAAATTTCAAATATGCTGAAAATGCCTGTTTTTTTTTTATTATTCTATTAATTGATTAATCACCAGACTAATTGATTATTAAAATAATCATTAGCTGCAGACCCAGTGAGAGAGAAGGCCACAAACCCAAATGTCTGATACTCAGCAGGAGACCGCTGACCCTGATCAGATAAACTCAGAGCACTTTGTCCTCGCTCTCAACTTCACGTGAGAAAAAAACTCTGTCTTTTTTAATCTTTCAAGATGGAGAGCAGCTGCTCATGATGCAGACAGATGGAGAGCGGCGACAACGCCGAGGCGAACTAGTTTATGGCCGTCCGTTCACCATGTCATGCATTTTAAAGAAGGGAACTAGAGGACGAATACCTCATGTTCAGCATGTCCACTTTCACTGATTAGCAGATGGAGGAGACAACGTCTGGGCTGGGAAATGAATTTAATCTGAAAATGTGGCTCAAAAACATGAAGCTACATGTTTCATTCATTGAATTTTTTTTTAAAAGGCTGGTTGTGTTGCACTTTATGCTAAAAACCATCCAGGAAGTGTTTTTTGTCGTGTCTAGTTTCAGAAATATTTGACTTTTTGATTGCTCTTTTTGGATTATTAACAAACATGTTAAGCCAAAAATGTTCCAGTTCATTTCTAAACCAATCTCCCAGTTGAGAAACATTCAAGAGAATGCTGTTAATTCTCTATAAAAGTAGCCAACATGATCAAATCAACCCCATTCCTGCCATTTAGAACAATGCAAAGTTTTGCGTTACGTCACAGAATTTGGCACAAAACTACTTTTACCTAATAAAGATCTTAGTCACAAAGGTGCCAGTTGTCAAGGAGAATGACCATGATGATAGTAAAGAAGTGGGAAATATGGCTTTTTTGCAGTTTATATTGTTTTCTCAATATTAAATAATAAAATGTTTATTTGTCCTATAATCCTGGAACTCTACAAAATATGTTATTTGCATGCAATGCAGTAGTTTGTTGACGATTGATATTACACACACTGATATTCCAGTGACAAAATGTCTGCAATTTATTACTGTTTCTTAACTAAAGTGAATAAATCACATCAAATTTTGAATTTATCTTTGTTCAAAACATTGATAATGAGGTGTTTTTATTCACAGTTCAAGTCTAAACACAACAAAGCAACAAACCACTAGGAGAATGTCATTAGGATTGTGTTATTGCTACAATGTTTTTCAAAATTAAACGTGCAGATATGCGTGTTTAAGTAGATATGAAATCAAAACGGAACTAATCTTGTTTTTCAGGAAGTATTTCATAGTTTTGATAAATATGCAACTGAAACAACTGCAACAAAAACAGAGTGAGAGTGGGCAGCCAATCACCTTGCTAATCAATCAATTAATCTTAAAATGATTAAAGTGAACCGGATGGGGGATCCGATGGATCCACTGAACTGTAAAAATAATCCAGTTGGAAATAGAAAGTAAGTGAATCCAAGTTTAAACAGCTGATTCTTCATTTCCATACCAATGAAAGACTCCAAAAATAATGCTTATTATTTACAATACACTTTCTATATGTATCCACAGTGAGAGTATTACGTCGGGGGTAATTTTAGTAGGAATGCGACTTTAAATGACAGATAGTTAGCCGGAGTTAGCATGAAGCAGGAGGTTTGAGTAGCTACCTGACAGCCCTTCTTATGGTGAAATCCAACCACCACGATGTGCAGCACTGGCCCCTTCATCTCGTCTCTGCCCTGAGACTCCATTTCTACCGTTAGTGTTCAGTTCTGGCGGTCCAGCTTCGGTTTCCCCTCGGGAGTCCGGTGGAAACAGCCGAGTTTTAGCCCCGAGTCTGTCACACACACAAGCAGCAACAACAGCCACAAACCTGAGCTGGCTCGACTCACAGCGGAATCAACGAGAGGCTTCCCTGCAGCGTACTTCCGCCTTCGCTTTGCCGCTGAAAGCTTCATAAACGCTAGCTAGCTAACGAAGTTAGCTTTAGCTTTAAAGACACATTTATTTGAAATTGATCTAAAAATATATCAATTAATGTAACTATATCTTGATAAACTTTAAGATTGTTTTCATTTGAAGTCTTGTAGCGAAATATAAATATATAATAATGATAAATGAGTGAATTGTTTTAAGATTCCCATATGCTAAGTGGGGCTACCAAACTGCATAGGTTTATTTCAAGTTAAGTCATTTGTTATTATTATTGCTTGATAAACATTCTAGAAAAATTAGAGAAAATCTCAAGCGACAGAGTTTTAAATCTCTAACTGGGCTGAAAGTATCCAACTGGAATTTATCTCAGTTCAAAATGTTCTTTGAACTTTGTTAAAGTGTGATATTTTTGTGTTTTTGTAGATGTAAACGGGTTAAGTTTTTTTGATTGTCTGTTTTTTAAATTAAGAGTGAACAGATTTATCTTCCAGAAAACTGCAATCAGTGCATCCCTAGAGTAAATACACCCTTTGTTATTGTTGTAACGTTGCAGGTGTAGGATGTTTAATCTCTTTTACTTTTGTTTATGTTTTATTTTTGGAAAGAGTCAAATGCAGGGATTCAAACCACTTGTTCACCAATGTGTTTGTGTAAATGGAAATGAAGTTCATTCTCTTCAATTCTATTTGAAATGAGACCTTTTGTTTTTTCTACATGGGCCTTTCTCCTCAAACTAAATAGATGCTATGCTGCATTTTGTTTCCCTGACTCGGTCGAGAACTATCTTGACTTTCTGATACATTGCCGTCATACATAAACAGTTTCAACCAGCGCCATCATGTGGAGTCAGGTTCCATCTCCCAAAGAAAATGTGTTTATATATTAAAAAACTATGCGAGTTTTGTTTCCCTTTTTAGAATGAAGCGCCTGTTATTTGATAGACAAATATATATGAGCCACTATACAATTGATTGTGGCATGTCCGATTGCTTTTGCCTGATTCAACTTTAAATCTTCGGTCGATTGGTTTTGACTGCTTTCGATTCAAGATGGCGGCGACACCAGCAACGAATCCTTCACAGTTGCTCCCACTCGGTTCGTGATAAACTTAATTTATGTGTTTTTCTGATTCAGATAGCAGAACCTCCGGATGTGGGTCAGAAACAATGAAATAGTAAAGCCTGCGGTGTTTTTATGTTCAATTTAACGAGCTTAATGTTGGAGGATCAGATGTGGTGAAAGAGTAAAGCTGCCATTTATCAAACACGTTTTGAAAATAAGATGAATTTAGACAACACAAGGTTTTGGGCTGGATTCAGTTTCTAAAAGTACATTCATAGAAGCAGAAATGTTCTAAGATGAACGTCGCTTTAACTAATTAGACACCTGTGTTTCTGTCAAAATGATTGCTCCAGTACAGTCAGTCCTGCAACGAATCAGAAGAGGCCTCTGGCTAAAGACTGTTGCTAGATGACTTTCATGACATACTAGCAGCTCAGTATCCAGGCAGCAGAGATAATATTTCATAGTAATAAGTCCTGGATGACACTATCCGGTGTTAGCTAGCACTGCTAATCTACTTCCTGCGCTTTTGCTGCTCCTCTTTAAATTTGGTTTAAAAAATGCAAATGGCATTCCAACAGATGTAAAATGTTTTACTCGGTTTTACAGAGCTTGTGGATAAATGTATCGGCTCCAGGATACACATAGTGATGAAAACAGACAAAGAAATCGTTGGCACGCTGCTCGGCTTCGACGACTTCGTCAGTATCCTTTCTGAGACTCACGCCTGGGTTCTGGTCTGAAACCACCAGGTGTTTGGTAGGTGAGGGCTGGAGGACAGGACTGTGCAGCTACACCTGTAGCCACACCCCTTACCTGGGAACCCTCACAGTTCTGCTCCTTAACTCTTGACTTTCAGACATGGTGCTGGAGGATGTCACCGAATTGTAAGTTATGTTTACATATTCATCCATCCATCTATTTATTCATACGTTCATCCGTCCATAAAAATGGATGCATTCATTTAACCATTTTTTCATCCATCCACCTAGATCTGTATTTGTCCATTTAGCCATACATCCATAATCCATCCATATTCATCCATCCACCCAGATTGCCATTCATCCATTTTTTACTCTTTTTGAATGTTCTGCTCATGGTTCTGATCTGGTTTGGTTCTCGTCCGTTGCAGTGAGATCACCCCAGAGGGAAGGAGGATAACCAAACTGGATCAGATCCTCCTGAATGGGAACAACATCACCATGGTAACAAACATGGCCGCTGCTTGCCTTCTGCCGGGCTGCGTTGCATTTCTCTTGAGTGATTCACTCTGAAATGTTTCCCCCCTGCAGCTCATCCCTGGAGGAGAAGGACCCGAGGTGTGACCGCCCAGCCGCCTGCGTTCGCTCCTCACTTTCTAATACTCTCTGATTTTGTAAAAGGAAAATGCTTTTTGTTAAGAGTCTTTTTTTTAATTTTGTGTTCGGTAAATAAAACATGCATCATGTCAGGTTGTTTTTGTTTCAAATAAAATAATTCCCTACAGCTTGGAATAAAAAAAGTTCTTTTTATTTATTGATGAGTTCAATTTAGTGCAAATGTTGGATCAGAAATGAAGTGTTGCAGCAAAGTAATGAAACCAACATCCAGGTAATTTACTTTAGGACTGTAGAGGGAAAATTAGGAAACTCCGGTCAGACTGGATTCAGTCTCACAGCATGGATTGATTTGTTGACGATCAGTACATCGACGACTTCTCCTCTCCCTTCGGATTGGTCACCTTCTCCAGGTTCTTGGTGATGATGTCATAGAGCTCAGCCTGAGGAAAACGGATGAGAGAAATTGTGATTCACTTTTTAGTCTTTTCAATGGATTTAAGCTGCTTATTTACTCTTATTTGGAGGAATATTTAAGCTGGATGATCAATTTATTTTCAGTTCAAAAATTCTAGTAGCCTGGCCTAACTCCGGTATGCAACTCACAGAAGATTTGACTAAAATAAAATCCACTTTCTGAAGATATTAAAATCAGAAATTCAAATTTGGTGTAATTTAATATGAGGTCCAATAAACATGAGGGAAAAACTGATGTGATTTTTTTTGTGAGTTTCCTGACAGGCAGCATAAACAGGGAGAACAGGTTATGGCTGGGAGTGTTTCTGTATCATTTTAAACTCAAACATGTCTGGTATATTTTGTGTTATTAATGTAGCATGAAGCTTCCATACAGTTTTTAATCATCATACTTTGTGGGATTTGTTGCCATGATGACAGAAATAAGGGTAAGAAAAAAAGAATAAACAAATCCTTTTTATTATTTTGTAAAGTAAACCCAAACACTGCTGTTACAATATAAATCCATTATGAAACCAGCTACAGAAATCCAATCTTTACTGTTGAACATCATAAAATGACTTATTTATAAAATAGTTTTAGACATGTCACTATAACAGGAACAATTGCAACAATATTCTAGGTTTTTGGGGATTTTTAAAGATTTTTATTGTTACTGCAATAAAGTACTTCAAGTACTGACATGGAAATTATTAATAATACTCGAACATTGCCCTGTAATACATACATAGCACATTATCATATTTACTTAACTTTAGTGGTTGTTCATCCACCATAATGACAATTAAATAAATACTATATTAATCAGTTAACTACTTAGGTTTAGTTGTTATATATACGTATGAATTATACAGCTGATAAATGTATAAGGAGGGTTATGTTGATAAGTTTATACTTCTACTCCTATACTTTTGCGCTGAAAAGGATTCACTCACATCGGCATGCTGGATGCTTGAAACAATCATTAGGACATTTGGATGTTTATATTATGCGTGTTTCAACTAAGCAAAGAAACGACAACATTACTTATTTATGAGCTTATTTATGAGTTTCCTTATATGTTTTTTCTAGTTACTTACATAAAATCCACGGATGTCTAGGACGATCACTTTGATCTCGGAGAAGATTGATTCGTCCTTCTCATGAACAAGTGAGCGGTAGTCCATCTGACGGCAGAAAGAAGCTAATATTGTAGCACAATGACAAAAACATTTTACATAAATTCCCAACTGTTTATCCAAATTGAACAGTTTCGTACCACATGAGTATCTTTGGAGGCTTTAGCAACAGCATCCCCCCTCTCTGAGAAGTACCTGTTCAAACAGAAACAACCACAGCTGAGCGCTAATACATAATCTACTAGCATGCTTTACAGAAAAACCTCGTCCTCATCTTACTTGTTGATGTTGGTCTGAAAACCATCAACTTTGGTCTTAACTGCAGCGATTCTCTCCAAGATCTTTTCCTGTGGTTCAATTAGAGATTTTAAGTTAAGAGGGAAGATTGCAGGACCAGCCGAACCGCGTAAAATCAACGCCAAGCAGAAGAACTGATGTACCTGGATGGCGACGCCAAAGTCATTTCCATCCTCTATTTTGGGAATGAGGTGCTGGATCCAGCAGGAAACCTGCAGACATCAAATGGAAACATCAATGATTTTTCAGCCTTTCATCTATCAGAGGATTATTTTTTTTACATTTTAGGAAACATTTTAATAATCTTCTTTGTTGTTTTTTATTTTTACTATTTATATTAAAGACAAATTCATCCAAGTATAGTAGAAATACTTTTAAACTTTACTAAGATAAAATTTAGGTTTGCAGAGACGGAGCCGATTTTCCCATCATCCAGGGACAATAAACATCATATAGAGACATTCAAGTAAAGACTTTAAACAGTAATTAGAAAAATAAACAAAAAAAAAGTAAATTACAAAAAAACAAAGATAAAAAACAAATACTATTGCAATAAAATGGATAAAAAGTAAATAAATAAACAAACAGAAAAGGACAAACAGGTTACAGAAACTATAATATAAATTAGTTAAACAGAAAGCAAATAAAACAGAGCGTCTTAATGTATTCTGAACTATTACAAGTGTTATAAGAGTTGGATAAAGGCTACATGCTGTTAGAACTAGATATGCTTTTTTATTATTTATTCTAAACCTTATATATTTATGCCTGAAGCAAAAAACTAAACTAAAATCCTTGTTTTTGCCCACAACTTTGAGCAATAAAACCGATTCTTTGCTGGAGTAAAGCAGATAAATAAATCTGAGCATCCACAGTAATTACAGTAAAATCCAAACCACTGATAATCTTTTGGCTGTTTATTTACCGTCAGGGTGGTTTCTCTGAGATGCATGATCTCCGGCTTCACTCTGTCCAGAAGCAACATGATTTTCTCGTTTCCTTTGATGAAGCCACATTTTGGAGCTGAGGGACACAGAAACAACAGCTGAAGGGATTTTTCTCCAGCTACAGAAATATTACCTTCACACACAGAATCATCAGGACACTTTACCTTTCTTCTTCTTCTTCTCTTCCTCCTCGTTCTTGTCTGTTTCCATTTCCTGGAAGATAAATGTCAGAAATGTCAGACTTTATGTGAAACCAGGTCATCCTTTTGTGCATCTGTGGCTTGGGAATATATCTCTAATAAAACACAGATCAGCTTATAAAGGAAAGCATAACATTTAGTAAATATTTATTGTGCAGTAATTACAGAGGGTGCCAATAATTCAGGCACCTGTTCTTTTGGAATAAAGTATTTCTCACCACTGGATTATTTGTTCCTTCTGAATAAATATACAAATTACAGGTTAAATGTTTTTAGGTTGATGCCAATGAACAAAGTTTCAAAGGAAAAATAGAAACTAAACAAACCAGTTGGGAAATATACAGAGAAGTGAGGAAGCCGTTATTAACTCTTCATGTCAGCAATTTTTCTAAGCCCTTTTTGCATAATATAGCAGTTCTGTTCACATTTGACATAAAACCGCTTATATTTTAATTTGGACATGAATTTAAAGAAGCTGTTGGGTTAGAATCAAAAAAATTTTCTTAAGCTAAAATGCTTGAAATGGTGTTTTTAGTCACTCAAACCAGCATCCTAATTCACACTATAACTGCAAGAATCAAAATACACTTCGTTTTTACGAAAGAAGCAAAGAACATGTGACAATTATTGATTTAATTGCCCTTTATACCTCAATAATTCATTATTAGAGCTGGATGAAGTTTAATTTTGCTGTAAAGAAACAAACTAGACTACTAGAAATCTACTTATATGAAGGCTGAAGCACATGAATGTGTGACTGCTGTCCAGAAGGAAGCATCAATAAATAATAAAAACTAATTCAAAGTGTTTATGGCTGAACCAAAGGAATGAAGGGATCACCTCGTCTTCTGGAGCAGGAGGATCTGGGACGGGAATATCCAGAGGAGCCTGGAGTGAGGACATGTCTGTGATGCTGAGAGCATCATCCTGGAAAAAACAAAAACAGAAATTTAATTAAAATAGTCAGGAATGGATTAAAAAAAAAAAAAAAAGAAATAGTTTGTATACTGTACCCTGAGGAGAGCGTCCAGCTGAATTATCTTCACAGGAATAAAACTGGAAAACAGATTGTCAGCCTGGAATCACAAAACAAACCCAGGAGGATTAAAATGGGAACTATTTCAATTTTCTGGACAATCAAGGGACACAAACCTCATGATAGATGGACTGGCGGAAGTTTTCCACCTGTGTTGGAGACAAAAAGAAAAATAGACCTGCTGAGTCACGTTTGCAGAAAGCCTTTTAGGCTTACTTTCGTTTTCCTCTGAGAAACGGGACTTTCCGCTGCTTTTACGCTCAAAAACAACTTCCTAATACATTTTATTACAGCAGACATTTACAAAACCTGCACAAAAACCGAGTTTCATTTAAAAACTAAGTTTCGGTCCAACTCTTTAAGTCGACTCACCTTGACAGCGAAGTCTCTGTTAATTTTCAGGGTTGCTGCCTTTGACATGATGAAACTTTACCGCTTTAAAAACACTAAGAAGTAAATAAATAAACCCACAGAATGGATTTTAAATGTATATTTCTACGCGGCTGCAGCTGAGGGCTTTTTGTCTCGTCCGGGCTTGTGAGTTATTTCATTTCCTCATTCAGTTTACTTTCGATTAAACCTCGCACCTCCCACTGACTGTGTCCCTCCTCTGATGAAAGTAGTTCCCAAACGACCTGCACTGAGAAGGCTATTCTGAGCATGCGCAGCAGAAACAGGAAGTCAAGTGTCTCCGTTAGCGTAACACAAATGATCTGAAACTAAACTACAAGCATATGAGACCAACACGAAGGCAATTCAAAGTGCTTAAAGCAAGTGCTTAAAGGTGATTTAAAGGAACCATAATCAACAAACATTACGTATCAAACTAAAGGGAAACGTTATTAAATCACAAAATGTTCCTGTTTTTACTTTAAAACCGACTTAACCGGATAATCCGCTTTTACTTTGAAAAACAAATTAAAACCCAAACCGGAAGTAACATTTAGTCTGCAGTCGTAAAATTTGTATTTCCGCATGAACATTTGGTCACACACAGAAGTATCCGAGTGAGATGGAGGTGTGTTAAAGACATTATTGGGACAAAATAAAGAGTTAAAAACTCTACATTTAAGCGGAAGCAGAAAAAAAACTGTCAAAGTCAAAGAGCGACAGCGGTGAGTGAACGAGCCAAACAGCTAGCTTGTTGTTGACTCTGATTTCAGGTTTCACTTTCAGCTCCACTCACCTCTTTCACCAGTAATCGGTCTAACAGCGTTATAACACAGTTATAAAATGTCTCATTTAGTTTAAATAAGCGTCACTTAAACGGATCGTTTCGCTTTTGTCAGCTGTTTATTTCTGTTACTAATATTAGCCCAGGTTGGAGTTTCCCATTATGTCATGTACAGAGTTAATTCAAAGGTATGCAGATGGATTTGGAGTTTGTACGCCATAAATGTGGACATTTTTCCTGTTAAAAATGTTATTATAATGACATGAATAGTTTTAAATCTGTAGTTTCATTTAATGCAACAAGAGAAAAATGGTTACTACAAAAAATGTTCTTTAAATATGATATAAACATTAGTTTCCTTGCAGAGAAAAAGCAGAGATGAGTCTTCACATTAGTATTTCCTGGATAACACAATTAGTTTTCAAGCTCTTCTTATCAACCTCATTTACTTTTGCCACTCCTCTTTAAATCTCTCTGATACTGACTAAGAAATAAGTGAATGCAAAGTTAATAGTTACACACATTTTATGAATTTCTCTATTTAGGAAATAAAAACAACAAAACAAAAATCACTGAGTGAAAGGAGCTTTCTCTAGAATAGAAAAACAGAGTATATAAATCTAATTGGATCAATATCTCTTTCTAGTGTTCAGATGATGAAAGAGACACAGCTAAACACTAAAACAATTAGACACAAGTACATACCATGGGAAATAAAAACAAAAATGAATTTGAATTAAAGGTTGTAGTAGAATTGTAATTGAATTCATTTCAATAATAATGCTTGACTAATTCAGAATGGAAAGTTTGTAAAAAGGACCATAATTCATGTCAGTATGAATCAGTATGAAGACAAAGAACAAACAAATTTTCAGCAAATAAAACTGTAGCTATAATTTCTGCAAACATGGAGTCAGAGGAAACAAATGTGTGAAAACATTATTGATATTATGCTAAAAATGTTAAAAAAAGAAAACAATTTTGCAAGTGCAGTGTTTCCTTTAAATAAGAAAAAATTAAAATCATGTGTCATAAGTTTGTTTATGCAATAAGTCAGTAAAAAACATGATTTTTACTGATTCTCCAACTACTTCCTGTCGTCTTCTTCTTTGTGGTTTTTGCCAGTGGCTAACATCCAGTTGTTGATCATGTGACTCCTCAGATGTGAGAAAAGTGTTTTCTTTTGAGTTTTGTGAAATAAACCAAATTCAATGTAGCCAAATCATCCGAGCAGCAAAACATTTCATCAAAAAACTGAACTTTTTTCAATTGGAATGTTTCCAGTAAGAACATTTGTTTTCAAATTGTCAAATCGTGCAATTATATTCAGTAAAAAAGTTTATTTGTGCCTTTAAAAAGCTATAACAGTTTAATTTTCAAACTGGTATCTTTTTTTCCTGGTAGCGATGAGCGGCAGCGCCGAGTCGGTCCAGCTGGAGGAGGTCCGGCAGAGAGCCCGGTCCCTGCTGTCGTCATCGGGTTTAGCCCAGGATGTGAAGGCCGAAGTCCTGACGCTGGCCAGCATCTCTCTGCCTGTTTCAGAAAAGTACCGCCATCTGACAGCAGAGGAGATGCTGAAGGAGAACACAGCCGGTCGCAACAACCTCGAGGTTTCTCTTCTGTCCTACTGCATCCTGTAACGCAGCAGATGATTTCTGTTGTTCCTTATGCAGCAGTGGGGTCACAATTTGCATTTGTCTTGTTAATTTTAGCTTTGTGATCCACAATATCAGGAAAAATGTGTTCTATTTAAATAGTTCTTATCAGTTTACAGTACAGATGGATAGAGTGCTGTAAGAATAGCACTATGTCAGCATAGTTTTACTGAAGTAAAACCTCAAGTAAGAGAAAAAAAGCATTTCTTTCATTAAAAATGTATGAAACTATAACAGAAACTGCAGTTGTGTGTCTGAGTCTGGTGGATTTTTGGTTAAAACATGTTTGCTTTTCATTCAGTGGGGAGAAAATTCAGTAATTTTACTTAAGTAAGATCAGAAATACTTCATCATAAAATTGCTCAAGTAAAAGTACGAAGTAAAACATTGTAAAAATACTCGTAAAAGTAAATTTTTAAAAAACGTTTTCCAAGTACATGTAATTGAGTAAATGTAATGAGTTACTACCACCTCTGGTCAACAGAATGAATGTAAATTGATTGTCATGTTAATATTTTTTCCTTTGGTTCTTTTCTCCTCGCCAGGTGTCGGAGTCGTTGAGTCGACTTGTCAAAGCTTTGAGCATCCTGGAGAAATACGGCTGCAACCTGACGAGTCCCACCAGGCCCAGATACTGGAGGAGCGTCAAACACAACAACCCCGTCTTCAGGACCACCGTGGACGCCATCAAGGTGGGTAAAACCCACAGACTAACACAGCCATGCTGCGCCGCCAGGCGTTTGTTTATTTATTCTAAACCATAGGTGTCAAACTCTGGCCCGCGGGCCAAATTTGGCCCGCAGTGTAATTATATTTGGCCCGCGAGGCTATACTAAATGACTACGCGAGCTGGCCCACCGGTATGATACAGCGCATTCATTCATCGCTAATACTACAAATCCCATAATGCCTTGCTGTTGTTTTGGCGCGTCAATCAGGACGGGTCCCAGAAACGCCCTCTCCTCTGTGACAGTAGTTATAGCGATCTCAAGCTACAACTGTCACTGTAGAACCGAAAAGAAAGGCAGACAACAGGAGCTTTCTGGACAGGTGGGAGACAGAATATCTGTTTACATCTGTAAAAGACAAACCTGTTTGTCTTTTACAGATGTAAACAGATATTCTGATATTAAAAGGTTCATTTGTTCAATGCTGGCCCGCGACTTTGTTCTAGTTTTACATTTTGGCCCACTGTGGATTTGAGTTTGACACCCCTGTTCTAAACTGATTTTTTATGGTAACAGTTGAAATAACAAGTTGCAGTTTTAGCTTCACCAAACTCAAATTCTGCAAAAATGAAATCTCCTATTAAGAACATTTTTTATATCAAATTATTAATTGGTGAATCTAATAAATAATCAGCAGATCAACTCGACACTGTACTGATGCTAAGTCAAGCACAAAGGAGTAAGTGCAGATGTACTTGTTTTTGCATTTTATACAGTAAAATTTGTATTATTTAAAAATGGAATAGGATTGTTAATTCGCATTTTTATAATTTTAGTGGTCACATGAAAATTCTGCAGAATGTGCCTGTTTTTTTTTTATCTGATTAAAATAATTGTTAGTTGCCTGGACTTTAGTTTCATCAATCGTCTCTGCATCGTATTTCGTTTTGCTCAACAGGGCGGCCGCAGAGTCCTGTTTCTGTACGGATACACCAACCAGCAGATCGACGGCCTCAGCTTCCCCGACGAAGTCACCGAGCCGGACAGTGACGTCGTTGCCGCGGTGACGCTGGAGGTGATGACGCTGCGCACCGAAGTGGACATGCTTCTGAAAGTCAGTGCCGACTCCGGGGAAAACCTGCTCTTTGTTTCTCTTTCTGTTCTGGATGAGAAACCCAACAACTTTGTTTTGTTGTTTGAACCTCCAGGGCGTCCATCCTCACCCAGAATGCTTCAAAGACATCATCCCGGGTCTCACCCTGCAGGTCAGGAGAAAAACCCAACCAAGCCAGCCAGACATCAGGAAACATCCTAAATGTTCTGCATTTCCTCTGCAGAAGGAGCAGACTGATGAGTCCACTCTGTCTAGAGACGAAGGACAAGGAGATAAACCTCAAGCTCCGCCGCCTTTAGTCAAACCGACTCCTTTACCCCGGCAGACTCAACCTTCAAAACCACCAGCAGGTGAGTTGGTGCTGCACAATGAATAAAATGAAAGGAGTCCTAGAGCCTCTGTTGGAGAATATCAACACTTATATTGGAAAATATTCACATCTCAGTTGAAAAAGTTTCTCTTTCATCGTCCAGGTTTTTGTCTGTTTTGTCTTCAGCGCCTCCTACAGTCGGTCAGTGTAATCTCTGCGGCGGATCGTCCACGCTCGTCTGTCCGTCCTGCGATGACAAGCCTTTCTGCGACGCATGTGACGACCTGTACCACCGCCACCCCTCCAGAGCCAATCACAAGCGAGACAAAATACAGAAAACCCAACCGGGTGCGTCGCGCTGCTCCACAGAACTGATGCAGAAATGCTTCTTTTGGATTTTAGATTTCTGAATTTTGTCTCTTCTTGCAGAGAATTGCAGCATCTGTGGCATTTCTTCTGTCAGCATCCAGTGCTCCACCTGCATCCAGAGGCTGTGTTTGAACTGCGACCGGCTCTTCCACTCCCATCCGGACCGCAGAGGACACAGCAGGACCAACCTGGCCGCCGCCTCAGGGTGAGCAGATCGCGCCTCGTCGCCATCGCTGTAGGAGAACCAGTGCTGAGTGTTGCTCTCGTTCTACCAGAGCGTCTCTGTCTACCTGGGAGTGCGCTCACTGCACCACTGTGAACGAGACGCGAGCCGTCCTCTGCACGACCTGTGACCGCCCTCGCCTCGCCACTCCTGCGATCACTGGCCTGGACGGTTCCGGTCCGACGTCACAGAACACCGGTGGGCCTCGGACACACGAACCTCCTACACAATAGGTGTCACGACCTGGACAGAGACTTTCCGTGGTGTCTAAACGTTTTGTCCTCAAAACAAGTGAAAAGCACTTGTACACTGCAAAAACACACAATTTTATCAACAAGAAAACATCTCAGGAAACGTCAAACAAGACAAAACCAACTTACAAGTAACTTTTCAGCAAGAAACAGGGGTGCCACATCTCTTACTTAAATATGAGACATTTACCCAATTTGATTGAATAAAACCAGAAAATGTTGGCAGAAAATTACAAAAAAGTAAATGTAAGCATTTGTTTGTTAGGAGTTTAATAGCCTGACTTGTTATTTTTTATTTTTCTGACTTTTTGCTGTCCTACTAAACAGATTTAATTGGTTTCCAGTTGGTGTTTATTGAAGGTTTGCATATATTTGAGCATTCCTCCAAGAGAAAATCTGTTCTCATGATGGAGTTTGTTGTTTTTATTTATTTTTGTTTGTTTTCCCTCAGAGTGGCAGTGCAAGAGCTGCACGGTGGTGAACCAGGGCAGCAGCATCCTCTGTGAAGTGTGTGAGCGCCCCCGCCTGGCCACTCGCCCGCCTGTCCCTCCAGCTCCAGAGTCTGGGTCAAAGGTCTCTGCTGACAATGTCATATATCTCAGTTTAAATGTTTTATGGATAATTATTAGACCTGGTGCTGTTTAAATGCCACTTTCCACTTTGTGGAAAATGTAATGTTTATAGCATGGAAGTTTACAAAATAATGGGATAAAATTTTTTATTTTTGCTTTATTTTTTTCTCTCTTGTGTCTAACTTCCTGTTGGCGCCCCCTGGTGGTTTAGTTCCTCTTATATTTTATATATTTGTGTTTTTTCAGTGGACCTGCCAGTTCTGCACCTTCGTGAACTCCAAGCCCTCGGCGGTGTGCGAGATGTGCAGTCTGCCATCCAAAGACGCGTCTGGCGTTTCTGTGCCGCAACCGCTGCAGCAGCAGCCCCTGCAGCAGCTGCTGCAGCAGCAGCCGCCCTCCTTCACCAAGGAGCAGCCCGACCTGGGCGCGAAGCCGCAGCCGAGGCCTCGACCCAACCTGGAACTGAAGAGGCAGAAAACGATGAGGGAGGACGGACTCGCACTCATCCACCAGATCAGAGTAGGAAACACGCTCCTTCCTTCCTTCCTTCCTTCCTTCCTTCCTTCCTTCCTTCCTTCTTTCCTTCCTTCCTTCCTTCCTTCCTTCCTTCCTTCCTTCCCTCCCTCCCTCCCTCTTTTTTTCCTTTCTGAACTCTGATCCTGTTTGGTCTTCAGGAAGCGGAGAAGCGCGGCGTCAGCCCCGAGGAGGTCTACGCCGCTCTGAGCATGTGCGGCAGCAGCAGCATCAACCCCTGTGATTGGCTGACCTCTGAGCTTCCTCACCTGCTGGACGAGATCTGTGCCATGGCCGCCTCCGTCCAGCTCACCTGCAGGCCGGGGAACGGCGGCTCGGCGCTCCCGGTGGAGAGGGACGGGCAGGAGCAGAACGCCGCGCCCGGCGGCATGAAGCTGTCCAGAGCCGAGGCCAAGCTGGCCTGGCTGGCAGCCGGCGGAAACAAGGACAAGGCTGTGAGGCAGCTGCTGAGGGACAGACAGGTCAAGGTAGGACCCTGACAACGGTTGCTATGGAGATGACCTGCAGGGACCACTGGGCAGTTCTTGTTTAGCTCAGTTTAGGAAAAGTCGATTGTAGGGCTGAAACGATTAGTTGGATTGAACTCGATTAATTGATTAGGGAAATGATAGTCAACTGATTTACCTATCGATTAATCGCTAGCGAGAGAAAAAACAACATAGAGCCGTAATTAATGCAAAACTTTGGAAAAATTATATACGTTTTGCAATTAAAAAAGAACCACATTTGATTTGATCCGGATCAAATTCACTGATGGAATTTGATATTATTGCTTTGAGAGAATAAAATGTTTGTTTGCATCTTTTGATGTAATTCCAATATTTTATTTAAAAAAAAAAGGTTGAGATTAAGCGAAACATCTGTAGAATGTTCCATTTTCTGTCTGATTAATCGTCAGAATAATCGATTAATTGATTACTGAAATAATGATTAGCTGTGATTGAGATCTTCCGGTTTTGTGTCCAGATGAGGGAACTTCACTCCCTGGGCTTCCAGAACATGTCGCAGTGCGAAGAGGCTCTACGGCAGAGCGGAGGGGACATCAAGGGCGCTCTGTCTCTGCTGCAGCGCCCCCTAATGGAGCCGTTCCACCAGCGCATCTGGTTGGACCAGCCCGAGCCGCCGATCAACCCCAAACACCCGGACAAGCAGGTCAGGCGAATCTGTCCGTCTCCTGGGATGTTTGCTGCTCTGTAAGGTTTGCGTTCCTCCCTCACCTGCTGCTGCTGCTGCTGCTTTTCAGAGGATGTGCAGGCGTCTGCTGGCGCTGTACGACCTGCCCAGCTGGGGGCGCTGCGAGCTCGCGCTGTCGCTGCTCCAGGAGCCGGACGTGAACTACTCCCTGGAGGACGTGGTGCAGGCCGTGAAGGAGTCTCACGACCGGGAGTTCATCCGGCGTCTGCTGAACACCGAGTGTCCCGTCTGTCTGAGCATCTTCCCCCGCAGCAAGGTGAGTCGCAGCGAGTCGGACCGGAAATTACTGTTCCTTCACAGAGACATATGCGCTGAGTGTGCAACCTCTGGTGGTTCCTCCGAGTAAGCAGCCTTTAAACCTCATTTGTTTTTTGTTTTTCCCTGTCGCTGCTGCAGATGCAGTCTCTGACGTCCTGCCAGTGCTCCGTCTGCCACGAGTGTTTCCGGCAGCACTTCACCATCGCCGTCAGAGACAAACACATCCGGGACATGGTGTGTCCCGCCTGCAGCGAGCCGGACATCAACGACCCCGAGCAGCTGGACAGCTACTTCTCCACCCTGGACATCCAGGTGAACTGGGAACGAGAGAAAAGAGAGAAAAATTTATTTATAATCAATCTGTGTCCAAATGGTTTCACTTTTTCAATAAAATTACTAAAACAAAATCGGCAGAAAAGGAAGGATAACGAGACACAATCACACTAAAAACCTATAAAGGTAGATTTTACCTGATAAAGAGTCAAAGTAAGTCGTAACTAAATTTACACAGATTTACAGACTAATCTGTTTGCATCATTCATGTGTTTGTATCTTGCTGTTTTCTGCACCGGTTTGCTGACATGATTGTGTCTAAGGAAAACACAATGTTTCTAAAAATGTTCTGGAAGGAAAACCTGGAGATCTCCAGGTCAACAGGTCAGAGGTCAATGAACCAGGGTTGAGTGTAACTGAGTCTTATTTAACCGAAACACAAGAACCGAATTGTTGTGGTTTTGTCCTGCAGCTGCGCGACTGCCTGGAGCCTGAAGTGTACGAGCTGTTCCACAAGAAGCTGACGGAGCACGCGCTCATGAAGGACCCCAAGTTCCTCTGGTGCTGTCATGTGAGTCGTTTGGAAACATCCAGAGCTCACATCCTCTCTGTGTTTATCGCTCTGAGCTCTGCTCCTCCCTCTGCAGGTTACTGATGCCTGCTGCACTTTGTTCAGTTATTTTAAATTGTTTTCTGAAATACAAAACAATTATTATGTCTGGCAAATTTTGGTCTGGTGTGCAAATATCTTTGCACACTTGAAATAAGAAAAAACAAACTCTTAACTTTTCAACAAAATAAAGTTGTTTTAAGTAAATAATTCCTTAATATTGACAAAAAAAAGATTTTTGATTGTAGACTTTTCCAATGGAAAAGTGTTTTAAAATAAATAGTAATAAATGGGATTAACGTATCCAGCCCTTTTCAGATTTATTTTCTTTTGCTGCTTTGTCACATTTCAGACTCTTAGACACATTTTAATATCAGACAAAAAGGAATTTCTAACAAATTATTTTATTTATTATGTTGGTTTGTGTAGCTTTCTTTATTTACAAGTAAATAAAGTTCCTGTTTACTAAACAACATTGAGATTATAGTTTAGCTTAATTTAGCTGAACTGTCACACAGTTTTGGTGCTGAACGTGAACAACAGGGGGCGCTGCATATTTTGTCAATTATTAATGAGACTAATGATTGAATAACTTCCTACTGTTCACATTTGTTTCTATACTTTTCTTTTTTGCATAATTTCTGTACGTTAACATGACGGTTCACAATGTACACAAATTTAACCTTTTTATAAAAAGTTAGACTTTAAAATATCAGTTTAATCAGCTAATGTATTTTATGGTTTTTACACGATTAAACATTTTCAATATCTTTATCCATCAGGGGAGGAAAGGTTGAAACTTTATACAGAGCCGCCTGCAAATAGTTCAAATCCATGATGGATCCAAATCCAAAATCCTCATCGCTGAGGATTTTATCGTTCAGACACTAAATGTTCTGCAACACGCTGAATAAACTTTGACTAGTTTCACTGGCAGATTATTTAACTTACAATAAAACATTTTTCCCATGTAATAATTTATCTGCTAATGAAACTAGAACTTTTTCATCAATATTGAGAAATTATTTACTTAAAACAGGACTCTATATCGTGCTGAAAAGTTCCTGCTTAGCCTTATTTCAAGTGTACTTAGATACAGTATTTGCACTAAGAACTAGACCAAAATTACTTAGTTAGATTTAGATTTTGTTTATGAAGAGAGTAACTAGATCCACTATCAGGAATAAAACAAAGAGCAGGATGATAGTACAATACATTCTGTTTGATTTGAGACTAAAACTGCAACATTTATTACATTTCCGGCTGCTGCAGTTCACCAAACAAACCTTTTCAGCAACCTGTTCCCCTCCTCACCTGAGGGGAGCGCTGCACTAAAGGAAACGACACACAAACCTCCGAAGAAGACACTGAGCGGAACTTCCTGTTTCATGAAATGTAGACAAAAATGGAGAGGCAACAGATTTTAGTGGTTGAAGGATTTCACTTTAGTCTCTAGTAAAAGACCACAAGACATTTCTGCCTTTAGCGCTAGGGCAGCACGTTTGTTTTGATTGTATTTACCCAGAATTCCTTAGCGCCGTAATCTGCTTCCTTTGGTTCAGTCTGCGTTGAGTTGTGGGATGTGGGGAGCAGCAACACATTTGGATTTAAAGTGATAAGATGCCATAAAAACAAAATGGGCAGAACTGAACAGACTAAAAACTCACTATTTTGTGCAAAAACTGTGTTGAGCATGTTTTGTATAGGCCATAGACCAATCCTAACCTGTTCAAGGAAGTTCTTTGTTTCTAAAACTAAATGAAAAGAAAACAGGATGAAGTTTTATCACAAACTTGCAATAAAATCAAAGAAAAGCTAGAAGATAGGCAGAATATTTCACTCCCTCTTGCTCCCCTCAGTGCACCTCTGGTTTTATCAACGATGGAAACCAGCTGAAGGTCACCTGCCCGTCCTGCCGCAAGAGTTTCTGCGCTCAGTGCAAGAAACCGGTGAGTCTGACCTCTGCAGAAATGTGTGTGGGTTTCGCTCGGCTTCCTTAGCGCAGATAAATATCTGAGAAATGGCCCCCGCTCAGCCGCTGTGCCTCCGTTCCAGTGGGAGCCGCAGCACCAGGACGTTTCCTGTGAGCAGTTCCAGCTGTGGAAGAGGGAGAACGACCCGGAGTACCAGAGGCAGGGCCTGGCCGGCTACCTGAGGGACAACGGCATCAGTAAGTACGACCCAGCTGCATCAGCAAGCAGGAACGCAGCGATTATCTGGGGAAAAAAATTCATTCAGTCAACAGGTACAGCTTAAAACTTCAAATATCATGAAACTCACATATAGATTTACATAAATGTAATCTTTTCCTTCCACTCAACTTTCTGGGAATATACTGGGATACAGTATTCTCGGTTCTTCTTTAGCAAAGAAGCTAAGAATAACATTTCCCCGTGTCTCCAAGGGGCTCCATAAAAACACGTTAGTTTTGTCCTATTCAAAGTTAACTAAGATATTTAAGCCAGAACTAGTTGGGGATATTTTGTGTTTTTCCAGTGTTCCCAGTTAAAGCGTTTCCTCTTCTGATCTGACCAGTGTGTGTTTTCCTTGCAGCCTGCCCAGAGTGTAAGTTCCAGTACGCGCTGACCAAAGGCGGCTGCATGCACTTCACCTGCTCCCAGTGCCGCCACCAGTTCTGCAGCGGCTGCAACAACCCGTACTACAAGGTGGGTTCCCATGGCGACGCAGCAGCCTGGGCGGAGTTAGTGACGCGGCGTGGCGCTCCTCTGACCCTTCCTTCCTTTTTCCTGTTTCCTTCCTTCCAGGATGTTTAAAGTTGGATCTTTCCTCGTTGTTTATAATTTTTCAGTTGTTTCCTTTGTTTAGTTTCCGTCCTTCCAGTAAACTTTCTGCTCCCTCCCTTCCTCCCTTCTGGTCCCAGTGTTCCCAGTTTCTTATGCTGGTGTTTGTTCCTGCTGCAGATGGAGTGTAAGATTCCTCAGTGTAAGTTCCCTGGGCTGCACGCCCACCACCCCAGAGACTGCCTGTTCTACCTTCGGGACTGGGACGCAGACCGACTGCAGGCTCTGCTGCAGGTAACTGGTTCTCCAGCCCTGAACTGGGAGGAGAGGGGAACCAGAACCCCAGAAGAGATGCTAACCAGAACTCGTAGCATTTCCGTTTAATTTAAGACGTGAATTAATTTCCTGTCTGGTTTCCCACCAGCGGAGCGGCGTGCCCTTCAACACGGATCCTTCCAATGAAACCCAAACCGGTGAGTGTCGGCCGGTTCTGCTGATGAAATAATTGGATCTCCTGGAGTTTCCGGTCTAAACGGTCCGGTCTCTGTGCCGCAGACGCCTGCGGCGTGATGGAGCAGAAGGACGAAGGCGGCCAGCCGGCCGACTCGCCGTGCGGCCTCCAGACCCAGCCGGGCCAAGCCGGGCTCTGCATGTGAGTCGGCAGAACCGGACAGAACCTGCGGACGGTTCCTGCTTGTCGGGTCGAGCCCACAGGTTCTGCAGCGAAGTGAAGCGAAGTGAAGCTGCTCTTCCTCCTGACACTCGTTTTGGTTTTCAGTTATTTAATGAAAACGTTTAGGAGGAAATAAAACCAATGACGGTCCGATGGGGTTTGTTTAAAACATCCATCTGCAGCGTTTTAAAGTTTTAAATTAATGTCATCATTTAGTTTCTGCTCTGATGTTTTTATTTTCACATAAATCTTGTCCAGGTGTCCCTGAAGCAGCTCCTACAGAAACCCTCTGAGTCTCAGGTTGTTGTTTGTCCTGCAGGAAGCACTACAGGGAGTACCTGGTGAGCCTGATAAACGACCACTCTCTGGACCCGGCGGTTCTCTACGAGAACCAGGAGCTGGATGTGGCCTGCCAGAGATACCTGGGGGACCTGAAGAAAGGAGACGGAGAGGACGACAACGCTTTCAGGGCCCGCCTGCTGAAGGTGGGGACAGACGGGATTAAACTCATCCGCTCTAATAAACCCGGAGTCGCTGCTAATCCAACTGTTCTGTTTCCGCTTTGCAGAAACTGATGGAGGTTCCTCTTGGGGAAAAAGTTCCTCGAAGCAAATAAGTGAAGAAATCCCTGCAAAAAACCCTTAGCGAGTATCTTAATCTGGTTTCTGTTCATTAACATGAAGGAGCCTGTTTTCAGTCACAAATTCATTAATATTGATGAAAAAGTTCTCAGTATCCTGGCAGATAAATTCACCTATAACAAAATATTTTCCTATAACTTATTTAGAGCTAGAACTTTTCATCAGTATTAAGAAATTATTCACTTAAAACAAGCTGCTGCATGTTGCTAATATGTTATCAGTCAGTTTTGTCTTATTACTGATATTTGCTCCAGAAACTAGAATAAAAATACTTGGTGGGATTTTTTATTTTTGCTGTGTTGAAATCTGATTGATTATTCCATAGAAATCACTGATCCACATACAGTATATATATATATATATATATATATATATATATATATATATATATATATATATATATATTTTTGTTAAAGTACAATCTATTTTAACATTTTCTGCACATTTTCTCTTGTTTTGTGCCTCTTCAATTGGATTTAATTAAAACGTTTAAGTTGAAGTATTTCACTGTGTTGCATGTTTTGCAGGAATCTGACGGTTTTATTTCCTATACTCAAGTAAGCTAAATGAAAACATTGTTATTGATTAGATTTGGGTGCAGATGTTCAATTTTTCTTCTTCTTTGGTTTTCATATGGTAAAATCAGATTTAAAACCAGATCAATAAATGGTTCAAAATGGAAAAATTGAGGAAATTCTCATCTTTCTTTGTTATTGGAGGGCAGAAATGTGAAAAAAAAATGAGATGTCGTATTTTGCTGGGCTTTGTAAAGACGTATTTAATTGAATAAAGCTGTAAAGTAACTATGCAGCCAGACCACAGTACAGTCATGAGTAAACAGAGACTCCACTCCCTGCATTTCTGCCAGATGATGCAGCACTTCTGGTGCAGAGCTGTGCATGTTGCAAACACTTGGGCGTTCTCCATAAAGGACCAAGATGACCCAGAACACAAAAAGGAGCTTCTATGCTTGAAGTTACTGTGCTTGTGTGTTTGCAATGGTTACCTTAACTAAACTACTCGCTTTGCTGCTTCTATCCGTGGAAACATCAAGGAGAAAGTGAATCCTGGATGAAGTCCAGTCCCTCTGATTGGGACGTCTGAAGAAAAGCAGAGATCTGAGTGTCATGTGTTGCCAACGCCCCTCACAGAGGACCAGTCAATATTCCCTTGTATAGATAAAACCCTTTTGTTGCTGCTTTAACAAGTTTTCCAAGAACTTATGCAGGGGATACTTTTAGTGTTTTAAGAAAAAAATTTACACTGATGGCAAAATAAACCAGTAAAGTCAAGGTGATGTATTTCAGCTAACAACTGGTAAAAATCAGGGTGTTTAGTGCAGAAACCAACCAAGTAACTAACCAAGATCAAGTACAAAAATAAGAAAAATGTGTCCCACTAGTCAGGTTTTTATCGAAATAGAGATTAAGTCTAATTATTTCGTCATAACTTGAACTAAAACACGAATATATATTCAAACAATCTGCAGTTTCATTTAGGATAAAAAATCAGGGGTTTGTTGTTATGTAAGCTGCAGGCTGAGCGGGGTTTCTGTCGCCCCCTGGCGGTGGAGGCGCGGCGTGTTTCTGCGAAGTCACGTGATTTCGAGGAAACGGGCAGCTGTGCTGAGAGCTGCGCTGCTCCGCTGCTGCTCACTCAGTCTGCAAGGCACCGCTGAGGAAACACAACCCAGGTAAACGAAACTTAAACCTACTTCCTCCATTTTGACACTTTAGCTTCTATTTTGGACTGTAAAAGTCCTCAGAACCGCAGCGGAGATTCGCTTCTGATATTTCATTTAAGCAAAGCGCTGCTCTGTTTGGACGCTGCGCTGCTTTTTAAAAAGAAAAACAACTTCTAGTTGTTAACACGGCTCATTTCTGTCATAAATCAAATTCATTTATGTTTCCAGTCAGTTATTTGTTAAAATTTGCCTGTGGAGCGATATTAGATATTAGTGAATGTGTCACTAATTATTATTTTATGTTGTTTATGTATTTAAAAGGGAATCATGGCAGCAGGAAGGATGAGATCCACCCGCAGACTTCGCTCCTGGATAGTGGACCAGGTCTGTGTGTGTGTGTGTGTGTGTGTGTGTGTGTGTGTGTGTGTGTGTGTGTGTGTGTGTGTGTGTAAGAAAGGGAAGGGGAAGCAAATAGACTATAGACTCTATTTAATAGAGTCTTTATAACTGTACCCGTTTATGAGGTCATATAAATATCAACCGGAAGTCTAATTTTCAGAAGTTAAAATGAATTTGTTTTCTTCTTAAGTTATTAAAACTGATTTTAACCAAAACACCACCTGCTGAAAGTTTAATGAGATGCTTTTATTTGGCCTGAATTTATTTTCAGAGCCAGAAATCTGTCACAGAAACCACAGAAACCAGTTTAATGTTCATTTGTTGTTGTAAACAACAAGTTGTGACCCAGATTAGAAATCTAGATGAATATCTGTGGATTTTTCTCTTGCAGTTGAACTAGACAATTGCAAGTCAATATGAGAATTAAGTTGTAATAAAATAATAAGAGAATAAAGTTGTAATATTTCAGGGTTAAAGTCGTAAAACTGTGACTTTATTACTTAATCTCCTGATTTTATCATTTATTTAAATGTTCTTTTTGTGGCCAAAATATTCTGTTGTGTTCTGGCATTTTTTTTTATTTTGTTTTATGCAAATTTATGACAGATTTTTATTTTGATATTGTAAATTTATTCTTTTAATCATTTTTTCTTGCTGAATTTTTTTCTGTAAACGTGAAATTAATCTAAAAATGTCCGAGTTTTTTCACAGAAATTTATTCAAGTTTAACAAACTTTCTGCTACTTTTTTTTTTTTTGGGTTTTATTATATTGAAAGATAAAAATCGGATGAATTTGTAAAATAATTGGATTAAAATAACCCAGAGAAATTAAATCGGTTGAGGCAACTGAAACCGACCAACAGGATAATGATCTGAAACACATTTCAAATCTGCTCTAACGGATAAAGCTACTAGCTGGAAGCTCAAACCCGTTGAAAAATTAACGGGCTTTGCTCCAAATCTTAGTCTAATCCTTGAAATATTTAGTTATTATATTAAAACACCTTCAAACTGCAGCTCTGATTATTGTGATGCTTGGATTCTGTTTGGTCTGAGCTGATCTGCCGTCTGTCGAACCGTTAGCAGGGCTTAGCGCTGCTAACGCTGGTTTGGTTTCGCCAAATGGAGGAACTTCCTGTTGATGTTTGAAACGTTGCTGGAAACCAAACGTTGGTGTTTGTCATGTGACAGGTGAGCAGCGGGAAGTATCCAGGTGTGATGTGGGACGACGAGGCCAAAACAATGTTCAGGATCCCATGGAAACATGCAGGGAAGCACGACTTCCGTGAGGACGAGGACGCAGCGCTCTTCAAGGTCAGAGGTCGCCTGATGCTTTGTGACTTTGGGTTTTAGTTTACAGGATGAGCGGGACTGGATCAGAACCTGGTGACCGGACTGGGCTGAGATGGAAAATATTTCTATTTTCAGATTGAATTTAAAGTCTTGACATCCATCCATCCAACATCATCCAACATCCATCCATCCAACATCATCCAACATCCATCCATCCATCCATCCATCCATCCATACACACATTCATCCACCTGTTCATCCATCATCTGTCAGTTTTTTCATCTATCTATTGGTTCCTGTGGTTCTGCAGGCCTGGGCCGAGTTCAAAGGGAAGCTGGCGAACGGAGAGAAGAATCCTGCGGCGTGGAAGACGCGTCTTCGCTGCGCCCTCAACAAGAGCCCCGAGTTCAAGGAGGTGATGGAGCGCGCCCAGCTGGACATCTCAGAGCCGTACAAGGTGTACCGGCTCGTCCCCATCAGCGAGCAGGGTGAGACCCAGGCGCCGGTTCTGACCCGGTCCAGGTTTTCTGTCTGTCTTGGTTTGGTGAAAACATTGAACAACATGTTGCACAAACCAATCTATTTTTAGAGCAGAGGCGTTTCTGCAGCGGTTTTTCTGATTGGTGTTTGTCCAGCAGCTGGTTCTGATTCTGGTTCTGGTCCAGATAAAACTCCAGCTGCTGATTCTTCAGATCAGACTGGTGAACTTTGACAGACATTCAGCAGGAGTTGCTGCTCTGAGGTTTCCTCTGCTCTTTGTTGGCTTTAGGTGTTCAGTCGACTGCTGGCCTGAAGATTCAGGAGGAAATGGAGCTGAGGCTCCACCTCTCCCTGATTTGAATATCTGCAACCTTTTCATTTCAAACTTACTTCCTATTTTCCCGACAGGAAGCCACTCTTCATTCAGATATTAGTCAGAAGTCACAGTAAAAAAGTTACAAACTTAAACGTTCAACAACAGAGTCATAGTGATGCTTTGGGTAGGAAGCTCCAGTAGCAGTCAGTATTCCAATCTGTAGAGGCCTCTGACTGAATACGGTTGCTTAATCACCGTCATGACACCATCAGTTGTTAACTAGCTCTGCTAATCCACCTCATTTGCTTTTGCTGTTCCTCTTTAATGCTGCGTTCCCTTTTTGAACTAGGAAATTCCAACTTCTGAGTCGGGAAAATTCAATATCCAAGATGGCCGCTCCTCGCAGCACCAGCAGTAGAAGTGCGTCTAAAATAAATTTTACACGTAGCCCCGGCAACTGTAAGCTGAAAAGATTAAACATGGTGGAAAGTACGGCTTGGAACGATGTTTGTACTACGAACAGCAGCCAGTTGGGCGCCGCCATATTGAAACCAGACTGAAATGACACATCGTCTCTGCTGATCCACTTCATTTGCTTTTGCCGAAATTTAAAGGCTCCTCTTTAAATTTCTGTATGGTTAGAAAGATGATAGAGTAGGGGATATCTCTCTCTCTGCGTCCTTGAAGCCTCCTTTCCACCTCCCCTGGGGTCAAAGTTCAGCTGTTATTTGAGCTTTTCAGAAGCTTTATTCTGCACAGAGAACTAGTCAAAGGCCGCCTTAGAAAGAGGAAGCATGAAGCAGTTAAACATGATGATGACAGCAGGGATGTAAAATGAAGAGCTTAACTAGGATCTGACCTCAGGAGTCGCACTGAACGTTAATATTTCATCAGTAATAAAGTTTATCATGTCGGCTGTGAAGCAGGAAAATGTCGTCAACCTCCATATTTACAGAAACGTTCACCTCTCCTCTATAAAGCTGCTGCTGGGATCATTCATGCTAATGAGTTTCCAGTTTGTTTACATTTTGTTATGGAAACCAGGACACAAATATTTACATCCCAGCTGCTTCTGACCGGGAAGGTCAGACTGTGAAGGATCGTGGATTATTATCTTTATTCTTAACTTTGTTTTTATGCAGATTTTTAAATGCTTTTTACTTTGAATGAGAAAAAGTGATGATATCCAGGGTTCCTATGCAAGTCTGACTGTTGACTCAAGTAATTTCAGGTCTGGATTAAATGAAAAGAGGAAAAATATTTCCTTTATTTTACTTCTTATCAACTAAAACTTAATTTCCAGTGTGATTTTTTTCTTTGTGCCTTTTCTAGTTCCTTTTTCTCTTTGTCCTTCCTTCGTTCCTTCCTTCCTTCCTTCCTTCCTTTCTAGCTACCTCCAGGTGAAATGGATCTGTGTGTTGTGTCGTCTTGTGCAAAAGTCTTGAATCGTTCTTCCTAACTTGTTTTCCTCGTCATCATGAGAAAAGTTGTTCTTTAGCCTCTCTGAAGGTTTTTCTGTCGTTTGCTTCAACCACCTGATCTTGACAGCAGGTTGTGTAGTTTGCGCTTGATAAAAGGCGACGTCTCTCAAAGATGTTGGAATATAATCCCTTGGATTAGCTGTTAATCTTCCTCCTCCTGGTTTCCAGGTGTGCTGCTGCCTGAGCCGAAGGTCAAAGAGAGGAGCAGCAAGAAGCTGAAGAGCAGGAGCAGCAGCTCGGACTGCCCAGTCAAAAAGATCAAAACTGAAGAGGTCGCCTCTCAGCTGGTGAGGTTGACGCTCAGGTCAAAGGTCAAGGTTTCGCCCTGCTGAAGTTAGGTGGACAACTAACCTTCTGTCCCTGATTCACAGCATGAAGAGGACCAGCAGCAGGACAGCCAGCCGGTCCAGTCAGAAGGACCCGCCCAGTGCACCAGTGAGTCCATTATTAGACCCACAGCATGATGCTGCCACCGCCATGCTCAATAACTAACACCGTGCTTTATAGAGGAAAAGCTAATCTCTTCTGAACTCTGATGCCAGAGGCTCATTTACTAAATATGTTTATTTTGATGCATTTCTTTAATAACATTATTTAGAAGGAACATATTTAGTAAAAACCACAGTAAGGTTGTTATCAAGCTGATGCTTTGTCTGCAGTATTTCACAATCACCTTTAAGCCTCGTTATGAGTTTGTTCTGCTCAGTAACTGGTTTATTTCTTCTGTCTTCCTCTCTGCAGCGCTGGATGAGCTCAGGCTGGACGTTCGGATCGAGGAGAGCGTCCCCGCCAACACAGGAGGTAACGACCGTTTACAGCAGGAGAAAAGCTGCTGTCTCCATCATAAACCTGCAGCCTTAACCCCGCCCCCTCTGTTAACCCCGCCCCCTCTGTTAACCCCACCCTCTCTGTTAACCCCGCCCCTTCTGTTAACCCCGCCCCCTATGCTAACCCCGCCCCCTCTGTTTCCAACAGATCAAGACTCCTTCAGCGTGACGATTCATTATCTTGGCCAGGAGGTTCTTAAACGTCAGATCAGCGGCCCCGATGTCCGCATCCTGTATCTGCCCTCCTCCCCCGTTCCCCCAACTCCTGCCGCCCTGAGCCGCTTCCCTCGCATCCTGCTACCGGAGCCGCCGTCCACGTTGTCGGCGGGCGAGGAGCTGCAGGCGCTGTTCACCCTGCTGCCCTTCATGGCGAAGGGAATCGCGCTGACGTCCACAGCGCAGGGGGTGTACGGCAGGAGGTTCTGCCAGGGCCGGATCTTCTGGACCGGGCCGCACACGACCACGCCGGGCCTCCACCGGATGGAGAGGAACATGGAGTCGGTGCTGCTGTTCAGCAAAGACATCTTCAAGCAACGTGAGTCTAAAGTCTGGCTTTTATTTCCAGTCCATTGAGCTGCCGGGTGAAATAGTGATCAGGGTGTAGCTGCCTGCATCCTTAAAAAGTCTTACATTTATTTTTAAAAACATTAAATCGGTTTTAAATACATTAATGTCATGTTGTAAAGGCAACCTATTATGCTTCCTTGAACAGGTTGGGATAGGTTTGTTGGTCATATAAAAAAAATGACACTTTTTGCACACAATTATTCTCAGATAATGAGAATTCAGCCTGATCAATTCAAACTCCTTTCAGAATGAAACGTTTCAGGGCCTCTGTCACTTTAAATCCACCTGAGCTGCTGCTGGCCACGCCCCCAAACGTGAAATACTCAAACATCAAAGTGGCTGAAAATAGAACAACCACACCTGTTTGAAAAGGTGGAGATTCAGTCAACAACACACTTGTCTTTTCCTGGAGCCATTGTACAACGAATAAAACGTTAAAACCAGCTGACTAAATGTGCTGGAGCTCCACTTGGGTTGCTAGGTAACGGGCAGGTGGAATTCAGCTGGGGTTGCTAGGTAACGGGCAGGTGGAATTCAGCTGGGGTTGCTAGGTAACGGGCAGGTGGAATTCAGCTGGGGTTGCTAGGTAACGGGCAGGTGGAATTCCTTATTACCAAAAACTGACTGCAGTCTTTTTAAGAGTTAGGTCTGTTAGTAGAAGCAGTAGAAACACAAATGGAAGTACAAAAAAAAAAAAAAAACGTTCAAAATGTGAATTTTGCACAGCAGGTCCCCTTTAAATTGTGCAGAGAAAACATAAATTCTATGTGGTCTTTTTTTCTGTCAGGCTTCTTCATTACGTTCTGTGACTTCATGCTGTAGAAGCTACTGCTAACTAGCTGCTAACACATTCTTGCTAGCTAGCACGAGTATATTAGCAGGAATTATTGGTTCCTGCAGTGGAAATGGAGGGAGGAGCTAAAAGAAAAGCTAGCTACTTCCTTTCTTTGCATCCGTCATGGTTGAAGTGGAAATTTATCACCATTTGGTTGGACAGTGTTTGTCTCCTGCATTGAATAACTTTTCCTGCAGCCCGTATGATGATAAATGACTGAATCCATTATGGTCTTAAATTAGAGTTGGTAAAACCTGCAGAAGCTCTGGTGAAATCAAACATGAGCTGGATCCTCGTTTAAACAACATTTCAGGCTCTGCTTTTACCAGCTCCTGAAACTTCATCAGCAGGTAGAAATGAAAACTCAACCCGGTTCTGGTCTGGTGTTTCCTCAGAACTGGACTTTTTCCGAACCAACGGCGGCGAGCCTCCTCAGTGCAGCTTCACTCTGTGTTTTGGAGAAGAGTTCAGCAACACCGAAGATCCGTCTCACAAACTGATCATCGCTCAGGTAAACCCTCCGGACCGTCAGCGTAGAGGAAATGATCCGACATGGAGGTGATCAGTTTATCAATCTGGTTTTAACGCTGCATATTTCCAATAAAAAATTTGGAAAATTGATAAGTTGCAGAAGAAAATAAATATTAAATATACAATATCAAGTTGGAAATTTGTGAGAAAAAAGTGGCAGAAATCATCTAAGATGAAGGTAAATTTAATTATTTTCTCACAAATTTCCATTTTCTTCATATTAGAGAAAATTTATTTCCTAAATACGTCAAATTAATGTGAAAGTATTTGTGATGTTGGTGCAAATTTAGTTATTCCTTTAATTTTGTAGGAATAAATGTGAAATCCAAAGAGTCACCTTTTGTAAAATCTGTTATTTGAAACTAAATTTTGTGTTTCTGATTGATAACTTCCTCCTGTATTTGTTCCAATTATCTCATTTTAAGTTCAGTTCTGATAGTTTAGCGTCAGATTTCATAAAATAAAGCCACTATAATCTAAAAAAATACATTTTTCTGTTCAGTTTCTCTACTGTGAGGCATAAAAGCTGAGACTTTCACCTCCTGCCTGCAGGTTTCCCTCCCGTGGGCGGAGCAGCAGGTCCAGAACGCGCTCTCCGTCTTCAACACCCTGTCGGTGTTCCGGACCTTGGCCAGCCAGTCTCCGCTGGGAGAAATCACGCTGAACCTCGTCACGGTGCCGTCGCCGCCCTCCGAGCTGGACGCCTGTCAGACCATCTGAGAGTTTCCACAAGCAAACTCTGAAACATTCCCAGCTTTCAAAATAAGAGCCTCTGCTTTCTCTGCACACGAAAATTAAGACTTTGAAGCACTTAAAAGAAAAATCTGTTGAACTCTGGAGCTGAAACGGTGACGTTTGGGGTTGAAAAAATGGATTTTCTTCATTTCCTGCGGGGATCGGTGCGTTGGAAACACTACAGGAAAAACCAACAGCGCGGAGGTTTGCATTTTAGAGAAATTTAAAAATAGTTTCTCTATAAATCAGTTTTTATTGTTCTGTTGGTGCTTAGAACCCAGACACTCTTTTAAAGGGACCGTAAAGTTAAAAGCAGGCATGTTTGCCGTACTGTACTCCAATCATAACATAGATTAATAGTTTTAGCTACATGTTATCATCCAGACTGATTATAAAATAGTCTTAAAGCTGAGTTTTAGTTTAAAACACTTATTTTATTAAAAAATAAAACACCTTTCACTGTGAACTTCATTATTACAGCAGAAATTACATCCAATGGTTTTTCCTTTTCACGATTCCTAAATCTTCCCTCATTCACTGCATCAAATTCGCTGATGAGAAAAAGCACAAAAACATTTTCCTGCCTCTTGTTTTCTTAGGTAAAACTAATCAAACATACAGATTTTTATTTCTCTTTAAGGAAGTTCTTACTTTAGGAGATTATTATTTAAAGGCTCGTTTCAGAAGCTCCACTCAGATTTTAATTTATTTGGATTATTTCTGGGTTTTTATGATGCCACATTCAGAGCATCTGTTAAAGAAAAAATTGTTTTAAAAGTTTGTATTTTAATAATTTCTCAAAAAAGATTGCAGCACCAAGTTAGTTTTTGTTCAGTTTTCATGATAAACATTTAAAAACACCTGGAAAAAGGGAGTGGAGATTAAAAAAATAAATGAAAATGAGGCCATGGAGGAGAAAGTCTCAGCGGAAAAACACAGAAATTTTGACTAATTTCACATTTTTACAAGAAGAAAAGCTCAGATAATTTCTGCTGTTGAAATTTTTCAAAATGTGATTAAAGGCTTAAATTTACAGTATTAAAACGAATGTATTATAATGTCAGAAATTTGTAAGAAAATGCTCAAATTTATCATTTCTTTCTTTTTTTATTGGACATTTATAACAGTAAATGGCAGAAGTCACCTAAGATGGAGGCGGTAGATTTAGGAGACGAACATCTGGATGTTTTCTAGAGTTAAAGTTCAGATCTGGGTTGTTTTCCTGGACCAGAAAGTCTCCGGCAGACCCGGTTCTGGTCCAGAAAAAAGCCCAGACCTCATCCTTAAACTCAGGGAAACATCCAGATGTGAATCTCGTAGACGTAGCGTTTCGACTCTTTCTGTCGTTTCTGTCTCATTTTGTCACAAATGTACAACTTTTCAGAAAATTCCTGACAAATTTGAGTTTTCTTACAAATTTCTGACTTTATACATCAAATAATAATTTTAATATTGTAAATGTCTTTTATCCTGGGAAATTTTTATTTTACAGCTTTTCAACAGAAGTTTTTTTCTTGCAAATGAGTGAAAATAATTCAGAAATTTCTGATGTTTTTGGTCAAAATCAACTCCTGTGATGTCATTTATATTTTTTTCATCTGTAATAGCCCTGATACTTCGTCATATTTATACCAAGTTTTTATGTTTATTTATATTTTTTTAAGACTCTCAGAAAAACAGGAATTATATAATTGGAATGTGGGGGAAAATCTGGAATTATGAAATGGAAAATATCAGAAACTGAAATGTAAAAATTCTCAGAATTCTGACCATTTTTTTTTTTTATTTGAATATGAAATTTTCTCATCTGATGTTGGTGTAAAATGTAAAAATGGAAATATTGCACTGAAGTTTAGAGCATTTAGCTTGTATCGGTTGTAAGTGGATTTTCTTTCATTCAAGGTGAGAAAACGCTGAAGAAGGAAATTTATTCTTGGATCACAACAAGCTTTGAGCTCAGTTTATATTCAATATTTAAAACTGGAACATTTAAGGTTTGTACAAGTTGAAAACTTTTTACCAATGTAATTAATCACAGTGTAACAATAACAATAAAATGAGACATTTATGCAGCAATTATGAGGAAATCAACCAAATAAAACATATTTTTTAAACAAACCATCATCATCATCGTCCCCACTCGGATAAACATTTTGTGACACAATAAAGAAGAAATACAGGCATTTCGAAATAAAAACCAGAAAGTCGATTGTTGGAGTTAAATTATATTTAAGGTGGGTTAGTTGTTAACAAATTATCCGTTTTTTTGGGGTTGGCACCAGATGTGAATCTGTCATTTAAGCATGTTTGTCTTTGTTCTGTCGAAAAACTTTTCCGAGGAATCTGCTGGGTGTGTGTTTGTGTCGGGGGAACCGGGTCGCCATCAGATGTTTCCGTTGGCCGGCGAGGAAAGCTCGGCGATCTTGGCATTGAGTGTCTGATTGGTCCAGTCCTTGGTGATGTCATCCAGGTGGCCGTCGAAGTCCACCAGCAGGGCGTGGTCGCCCGACTCCAGCATCTGGCTGGCGATGGCCTGCGTCTCCTCCCACTGCCGCAGCATGATCCTGGACAGGAAGTGACACGAGTCCGTTAGGCTGACGAACAGGAAGCTGCTGCTACTCAAAACAGTGGAGTCTAAATCCAAACAAGGGTGTTAGAAGATGGATGGATGGATGGATGGATGGATGGATGGATGGATGGATGGATGGATGGATGGATGGATGGATGGAATCCCTGACCTCACCTGCGCCCTCTGCTGGCCATTCTAGATATTTCAGCTCTTTGCAAACTGGATTATTTTCTCTCCCTTCACTGGTTTTCATGTGAACTTCATCACAGATAAATGAGTTCAAGCCACTTAAAATGATTTTTATTTTACATTTCAGATCCTCCAAGTTCCTTCAGATATGATTGAAATGAATCTTCAACTATTTCTTGATAGATAAGGGATGAACTGGCTGGACGGATGTCTGAGCTCAAAGCTGTATTAACTCTTCCCACAGGACTGTCTAAGTTAAAAGTTGGTATTTAAAGCCAAACCTACTCGTTTTATCCTTTATAACTTCCCCTCCCCTCAGTTCTTACGTGTGTTTGTCCTTCAGAACCCATTTGGAGTCTCTGCGCTCGTACATGACGATCGGAGGAACCCGATCATCTGGAGACATCTTGCTGCCGTCGAGCTTCAGGAAGAAACAGAAACAAACCGTCTGCATTAAACCAGAAAACTCTCCTGTCCCATAAACATAGAAAAAATTTAATCTCTTTTCTGTCATCCTCACCATTACTAAGACAGCACTCTCAAACTGCTCTGCGATCTTGTCAGCTATCTTCAGAGCGCACGGCGTCGGGCTGCAAACAGTCAGCAGACCACTGAAACGGTTTCTGGATCGGCTTCGGTCCTGGAGAAGTTTCTCCCTCCAGGAAACTCACCTGCAGTCTGATGCGCAGGCGTTGGCCTGGTAATATCCAACTATCCTCTGCTGAGTCTGAGCACACCAAACATCCACCTGGGAGAAGAGAAGAGAGAAAACGGCTGGTTTAGTCATTTTAGACAACATGTCTGAATAACTTCTGAGTAAATGAGCTGATTTCTGTTCAGCTTCAGGAGGATTTTAAAGCTGAAAACGCCTCATAAATGTGTTTCAGGACATATTTAACTATTAAAATCAGCAGATTGTTCACAAAAATAAAAGTGGATTAACACCTTATTGAAAACTTGAATGGGTTTTGTAAGCCTGCAAATATTACTTTAGTTATTATTTTGATGATAAATTGATTAATCAGATAAAAATACATTCTGCAGATTTTTCATTTAACCACAAGTTATGCTTTTGATTTCTTTTTCTAATATGGCTTTTAACCTCAGAGAACATCCCATTTTTTTCTTATAAACAAGTGAAATTAATTCAGGAGTTTTTGGTGGACTCTACTCCTTCCTAACGACATTACTATTATTTTCATCTTCAAATACTCTGTCATTTATATATCAGGTATTTTTAATACTCCAAACTAAAAGAAAATAGAGAATTATAACATTTGAAAGTGGGGATGGAGGGGAAGAAAATGTAGCAATGTAAATCCAATTTTATGTCAATCTGAATTTAGAGTTTTTATATTGCAGAAATAAATTACATTTTTAACTTTATTCTCATTTTTACTGAAAGACTTCTCTTATTTTGGACCTTTCTGAGACCCAGGCCACGACTGCAAACTCCACACCTGCGTGAGGGCCAGTTGCGTGATGGGAGCCAGCGGCAGGTGAGAGTGAAGCAGCGGCACGCAGTCCGTCACGCAAACAGCGCCACCTGCCGAGCTGGAGGACAGCAGCAGTCCGTTGATGCTGCAGCGGGGGAACAGGCAGGAGTGCAGGTACATCTTCACATAAGCCCGACAGGAGAGCTCCACCTCACCCATGGTGACCGCTACGGAGGAGCAGGGCGGACAAAGAGACGTTGAAACACCGGAGGAGAAAGTAACAAACACTTCCCTTACGAACGGCGCCATATTTACCTAGAAACAGACCCAGAAATGTCCCGGTTCGGCTGCGTTTGACAGCCGGATAATTGCCCTGTTAGGGTCTGTGGTTAGCATACAAGCTAAACCGATCCGCTGAACTAGTCTACCTCCAAGTTAGTCTCACTGGAGCTGCGAGATACACGATCAATACCTTTAGCAGTTTAAAACCAGTTAAATTACTTAAAATAATCCAGAGGTCTTTCTTTTAGCTAACAAGCAGGCGAATGAATGACGTCCAACGGCAGTCACTGGTCCCGCCCACTGGAGTCATGGGCGTTGTTCCGATTGGCTTAGAGCCGAGACGCTGAAATATGATTGGTGTAGAATCGTGCTTCTCCGTTCTCCTTTTTAAGAGCATGTTTACACATCACAGCATTGTGCGCCCTCTAACGGAGCGGAGGAAGGCACTTTTTTTAAATTATATATTGTGTTCTGTTTCTTTGTCCTTTTGTTGCAGTTAACCAGGATGGTGCTCACCAAACAGAATGAAGGACACCAAATCTGGACATGTTTTCCTGTCAGATTTTACCCTGATGGCCAGTCAGAAAAAGTCTGAATGGCTAAAAGTCGATTCTTTCTGATTTTCAAGTCACTCACAAAATAATAATTACGACACAAATAAGAATAACAAGAATGTTCTATGAGGAGTAAAAGTAATTTAAATACAAAACTAAACATTCGTTGTGTAGTGGTAGTTAGTTTCAACACCACACCTGTTTGTTAGACCAAATCAGCAAAGTAAAATGTTTCATTCATAGGTTCAGAGGTTTGTCAAAAACTGACTCCATTGTTTTAATTAATTAGTTAATTCAGTTCAGTTAATAAACACCTGTAAAAGCTGTAGACTGTCTGGTTATAACTTCAATGTTTAGATGACCCCGTTGATATTCTAGACAATTTTCAAATGGCTAAATCTATGTACAACTTACCTCTTAAAAAACCTAAGTTTGGGGAAATGAAAATGCTTGAATGATTTTGTTAGTTTTAATTTAATTTAAATTAAATTTTTACAGTGATTTCCAAACATCTGTTCTGACTGTGAACAAAGTCTGAATAAGTGTTGGTTGTCAGAGTCCAGTAGCTATATGCAGATTTTTAACTCAAAATTACTCAGAGACCCAGCTGTTTGTGGTTTTTCCATAAAACAATTAAAATACAAAAGGAAAGTGCAGCTTGGGAAACTGAAATATCCCATTGAAATGCACACTGGTGTTTTCAAAGCAGCCAATTCAGGAGCTGCATTTATTTTGCTTGGTTGGTCTGAACTGCCAAGGCTCCACATCAGCCTTTTCTTGAGCAGCTCCATTAGAATATTTGCTTTCTGTAATGTGAAACCCCAACTGTTTCAAGCAGGGCACTCATCCCATCACCAGCGAATTGGATTTCAACAAGCCATTTTTGCGTGACCTTGGGACATAATATAAAGTTTATTTCACAGGGATATTCTTGGGATTACAAAATAAATTGACAACTTAAAACACCCTCCAAATGTTTACATTTGCATCAATAATACAATCTTGTTTAGTTGTGGACCTGGTCAATTGATGGAAAAAGGGTTTCTGGACCCAGTTTATTGTTTCCTCACTGCTTGCCTGAGTAGCCAGTCTGCTGGCACCTATAATCTTGTTTTGCTATACTGGGCTGCCATGTTGGGTAGCGAGAATATGAGGCTGTTTGGAGACCTCAGTTTCTTGGGCCACAGACAACATTCTTCTGCTTTGGTACATTTCACTCCTTGGGTAAAATCTAAGTGTTTGAACTGCATTGCATGAACTTGCAAGTATAGCCAGTTTCAAACTCAAGTTTACAACCAACTCCATAGTGTTAATTTACCCTTAACATTGTAGAAACAACTGGAACATGCAAAGTTCTAGTCACACTAACACCAGTTCAGCACAGTAACGTTTTGCAGGCAGGTTTCCTTTTATTAAATTAAAGTAATTAAAAATGAAAGCCACTTTATGAAAAAAAAAACAAAACACAAGTGTTGTAATGAGTTCTTTATTGCGAGAGGTGAATGATTTAGTCTTATTATTGCTTCTGGACCTAGAAGGAAAAATATAAATAAGTTAAGACTTTAGAAAGTCAAAGTTCCTCTTCATAAAATTACTAGCCTTCTGAAGCGCTCTAGAAGCAGGGCTTTGATTGCAGAAACGGCCATTTGCAATAGCATCGTGGATATCCATAATGCAAACGCTCTGTAGGAACCTTGCCAGACCCCAAGGTTTGGAAAAAAGGCATTAGGCCGTGGCTGACTGGAACCATTATAGGGTGCTTGGGCTTAACAGGGACTGTTTGTGGCCTACAAACTCTAAAGGGACTCCCCTCTGAACAAGGAGGCTTACTAGGAAGCTGTGGTGGTTTGACCTGAGGTACTGTACCTCCTATTGGATATTTTGGCTCAACAAGAAGTACTGGTTGGTTAAACAGAGGGACTGGCCCTCCAAATGGGTACTTGGGCTCAACAGGAAGCACTGGTGGGTAGAAGGAAGGGATTGGAAATCCTATTGGGTACTCTGGGGCTATAGGAAGCAATAATGGATTGTACAGCAGGCCTATAGAGTACTTTGGTTCAACAGGAAGCACCAGTGGGTTGGACAGAAGGGCTGGACCTCCTATTGGGTACTTTGGGTCAGTGGGGAAAGCTGGTGGCCTGCAAGAACCCGATTGTCCTCCACTTGAACAAGGAGGCTGTCCAGGAAACTGTGGTGGCTTGACTGAAGGGACTGGACCGCCTATTGGGTGTTTGGGCTCAACAGGAAGCTTTGGTGGGTTGGCTGGAGGGACTGGAATGCCAATTGGATACTTGGGCTCAACAGGAAGAATTGGTGGGTTAAAGAGGGATTGGAAATCCTGTTGGGTACTCTGGGGCTACAGGAAGCAATAATGGGTTGAACACCAGGCCTGGATGGCCTATTGAATACTTTGGCTCATCAAGTAGAATTGGTGGTTTGGACTGAAGTATTGGACCACCTATTGGGTACTTGGGTTCAACAGGAAGCACTGGTGTGTTAGATGGAAGGACTGGACCTCCTATTGGGAACTTTGGCTCAGTAGGTAACTGAGGTTTACTACTGCCCGATTCCTGCTGAGGGGTAAAGGAACCATGGAAAGTCACTTTACCATGCATAATACATTTACTGTGAAATATAAATGAGAGACTACACAGATTTAAATCAAGATCACCATCTGTGAGGTCAATGGACAGAATCACTGATTTTAATGGCTAAAATATAAATATATTAAGACTTAATACACATAGCTTCAGAAATTGGTAATACACGGGATTACCCAAATCTGGTAAGTTTATTTGATCAACAGGCAACGGTTGGGCACTACTTGTAGTGTCCCCCAGGGGTCAGTATTGAGGAGAAGGACCTCGCTGCAGCAAACAGAAAGGGGCGGGACCGGACCACTGACAGTCTCATACCTTATTTGGACCATTGCACTCCGGAAGTGAAGAGGGCGCTATTTCTATATCATCCGCGGCCTCCCGTTTTTATTTTCTTTTGAAATCTGTGATATATCCCCATCTTTAGGAAGGAGTTTCTCTCTCAGTATGCATTTGAACTTCTCTTTTTTGTTTATGTCAGCGCAGCTCACAATTTTTAACAAATTCTGTAGCTTTCGGTGAACTTCTAAATCTGCTTCTTAGTCGCATCTTTTCGGGTCTGCTACTGCCTCTAGTGGCGTGGGGGTGGTAACACAACTAATATAAATACGTTACTAAATAAGAATGCCACAAAGTCTTTATTATTTACCATTAATTTCGGCATTTCTGGTTCGGTAACAGAAAAATGATCTTATAAAACACCATATTTTTGAACGTCCTTACGGGTGTAGAGCTAATTAAATGACAAAGAATACTTTTATACATTATAAATAATATCTATATGTATTAATTAATTATAAAAGGAACAAAATAAAAAAGGAGACATGAAAAACAACATGATCAACTATAATAAAAATACCATTTACAATGTATACATAAGAAATTTAACTGAGTAAAAGTCAAAAACAAACAAATGAATTAGGTTCACAGAAGAACAACAGGTTGTTAAACAGATACAAGAAAAAAATCACATTTTTGTTTTTACGGTTGTTTGTTTTTCTTTAATTTTATTCTGAGAGACTTTTTGTTGGTACAGACATTTTAATTTCTGGATGCTTAAATCAAACGCAGGACAGTTTAACTTTAAATGATTAAAAACATTCCAGCTTGGTGGTTCGTTTTTGTAGCTAGCTTAGCCACAGAATTAACTGACGGCTGTTTTCCACATAGAACTACAACTCCCATGAGCACAAGTCCTTACGTAAGGCTTAGATGACTTCCAATGAGCATTTCAAAATAAAACTCAGAGACGTTCTCTCCATCGTGAGAAATCGCGCTCTGGGTGCCATTTTGTGCTTTTATTTTAGAATCGGGGTCATTCCTCCGGGTTTCGTCGATCCCTGGCGAGTCTCCCAGCCGCCCCGCTCCCTCCTCCCCAGCCGTTGGCGACCTGACAGCGGGCAGAGCCGCATGATTCTCCCGGGCAGGTTCACTCCTCCTCCTCCTCCTTCTCCTCCGTCTCCTCCTGCGCGATGAGGCTCCGTCTGGCCGGGGCCGTGCTGCTGGCGGCGGCCGCCTACTACGTGTACCTGCCGCTGCCGAGCGGCGTGAGCGAGCCGTGGAAGCTGATGCTGCTGGACGCGCTGTTCCGGAGCTTCATGCGGGCGGTGAGTGGCGGAGAGATGCGCTGAATGTGGCGGACAGGTAGCGGTCCTGTCACCGGGCACCTGCTCGCCGGTTTAAATAATTAATCACTCATGGGGTTTGTACTGAGCTGAGCTGTTAAATCAGGTTTTGAGGAGATTAAAATGCAAAATAAGAGCAACAACAGCAACAAAATGGTACATAAATTGTGTCTCAAGCATTTTAACAGCGAGGTTTAAACACCTGTTCAGTTAGTTTTACAGTTATAACTGGAATTGTTGTTGCAGAATTATGGGATTTGTAGTTGGTCGTGTGAAAAATGTAAATTTTGAATTAATTAAGATGATTTAATTGAAATTTTTAGCTCTTGCAGAAATGCTTCTAGTGTTTTAAACACTGGAAGAATATTTAATGAAACTAAAGTGGATTCTTGACTCCAACAGAAACACTGCAATCATCTTAGTTTTCAGTTCTGTCTCTAATCTGAATCGGTTTTTTACTGAGCTGAAGAAAAAGTGCATGAAATGACTGGCTGGTTGAGCATTTCACAAACTGACACAGATGCAAATATTTACTTTGCATCAAGAAAGTCAAATTTAACTGTTTAAGCTGCTGGGCGAAGAGGAACTGTTTGTCAACTGAGTGGTGCATCCTAATTAAAATGTTAAATAAAATTAAAATAGCTGTTAATGCATCAGATAATTATTCATTTTTATGTTTGTTAGTTAATGTTTTTATTAAAGCTGCAATAACGTCTGATGGGAACCTGCCTCCACAGCAGCCGATGCTGCGCCTGCATCTGGAGCAACATGTTTTTCCTGTGTGTTTCCTGTGTATTCAGACGGCAGGTTTGGCTCCAGCTTAGTGACTTCACCCTGTTGCTCAACAGAGGGGTGAAAGGTTTCACGCAGGTTTCACATCCATTGTGTTTCTACAAAACAAAATGTCGCTCAAAGTTTATTTAGTTTTAATTAAGTTCATGTGGATTTGTTTCCAATAGGGTGATTATTTTGGATTATCTGGAGCGCACATGTCTAAGCAAATTTTAAAATGTTGCAAAAAAAGAAAATACAAATTAGCCATTTTTATTTATTTATTTATTTTTTTTACCATTTTCTGGTTTGAAGTGAATCATCCAGGCTATGTAAAGTATCATTTTGTCAGGTTTTGGCTATAAAAACAAAAGAATGATTGAAAATGTTGATATTTTTACAAGTTTGGCGAAAGGCACAGACCAACTAATGGAATTTGCTACGTCAGAACTTCTTCAATAAAAGCGAGCGTAAACACGTTTTTATGAAATTGAGAATTTTTCCCATCAACTTTATCTAACGCCATACTTAATAATAGGCTTTAAAAAACAACAAAAACACAATTTATGGAGGTTTAGTCTATTCTCTGCAGTCCGGAGTTTGAAGCTCCCCACTCTTAAATGGGTGTTATTTGTGCCACCGTTTTTCCTTCCACTCAGCTTTCAGTATATATAATTGAATCCAGACTCTGAACACGGCTTGTTTGTGCATTTCAGAGCGACGCGGCCCACAGCCTGGGCGTGTGGCCACCGTGTTCACCTGCTGAGCCGGGTGGTGTCCTGGGTGGAGCTGATCGAGGCTCGCTCCAGCCCCACCGTGAATGTGACCGACTCCACCCTGGGAGACGTCCCCACCCGCGTGTTTCAGCCAAACGGAGAGAGCAGGCTGAGAAGAGGAGTCATCTATTTCCACGGAGGAGGCTGGGCGCTCGGCAGCGCCAGTGGGTTCATCCTAGATCTGATGTTTTTGCTGTAAATTAGGAAAACCTGCAGTTTAAATGAGACTTAAATACAAAACATCTCAAGATTTTATGGTTTATTAAAACTTTAGACCGAAACAAATTCTGTTGGACAATAAATGGTCCCAGAAGTTCAATGAATATTCTTCAAGGAACAGGAGACATTTGAAATATCCAAAATAAATAAACAAAACAACAGATAAATAAAGTGAATAGTCCTTAAAAACAGGATCTAATTGAGATCAAAACATCAGTTTTATCATCCAGGTTTTGGTAGAAGGAAGAAATTATTGCTCTTGTTTTAATTTATCATGTGATCAATTGATTTATTGCTTATTGGATCAGTCATGGTCATTGTAGGAAACATGCTGTAGTTTTCCCGTGATTCTTCTGGAACAAAGCAGAGACGTTTACCTTCTCATTTTCCATGAAATATTGCCTCATTGTTGATAAGTTACATCATTTTCCTGTTTTTATCCACCAGCTGTTCCTTTACATGCCAGGAAATGTCAAATTATTCGAGAAAGCACTTAGTAAATCTGTCTTTTTACTAAGTATTTGTGAATTTCACCGTTTGTGTTTTGCAGAGATGCGCTCCTATGACCGTCTTTGTCGGAAAATGGCGGAGGATCTGGACGCCGTCGTAATGTCTGTGGAGTGAGTGTCGGGAGTTAAATCAGCAAACTCACTCGGTTTATTTTCTTTTCCTTGCTAACGGCAGTGCTGCTGTGGCTTTCATGAAACAGGAGGTTTTTTATGTTAAACTTCACGGTAAGTTTGTGTCCCGTCCGACAAACAGAGGGTTCGTTCAGTCGTCATGGACACGGTTGAACCGATGAGACCAGTGAGATGCCCAGAAATGGGAGTATGAGCCAGAAGAGTCGGGTCATTTAGACTTTAAATACAGCCATGCTGTGTTTGTCCTGTCGTAGTTACCGCCTCGCTCCCGAGGCCGTGTTTCCGGATCAGTACCACGACGCCGTGGCAGCGTCGCGGGCCTTCCTGTCTGCTGAACTGCTGCAGCAGTACGGCATCGATCCGGAGCGGCTCTGTGTGTCCGGAGACAGCGCTGGAGGAAACCTGGCTGCTGCTGCGGCGCAGGAGGTAAAAAACACACAAATAGGTCTGAAGAACCAGCAAACTGTAAAACATCTTAAAGCCTGTGGAGCCATTAATTGAAAATGGTTCAAACATTACAAGAAAACCTGTGAAGTAACTCAGCCAGCTCTTTTATTGATGGACATTTTTTAGATAATTCATTTAGTCTTTTCTGTTTTATTGATTTATTTTGATTGTTTAAAATCTCCTCTGTTCCAGTGTTAAATGCTACAATTTAAAGTTTATTGATCTTTGAGTTTCAGTTTGGGTCAGGAATCTTCCTCTAAACTTGTGTGTTTTATGTTTTTCCTGCAGCTCAGCCTGACCGACTCTCTGCAGGTGAAATTCAAAGCCCAGGCCCTGATCTACCCGGTTCTGCAGGCTCTGGACTTCCACACGCCGTCGTACCAGCAGAACCAGGCCGTGCCCATCCTCTACAGGCCTTACATGGCCCGCTTCTGGCTGCAGTACCTGGGCGCCGACTCCTCCCTGGAGCCCGACCTGCTGGCGAACAACCACAGCGCCCTGGACCAGCGGGCCATCAGCGCCGCCACCCGCTCCAAGCTGAACTGGACCGCTCTGCTGCCGGCCGAGCGCAAGAAGAACTTCAAGCCGGTGGTTAAGGAGAAGGGATCGCCGGGCGTGGTGGGCGCGGTGCCGGGGCTGGTAGACCTGAGGGCGGCGCCGCTGCTGGCGGAGCAGGAGGTTCTGGGTAAAACGCCCAAAGCGTATGTGATGACGTGCGAGTTTGACGTTTTGCGGGACGACGGCCTGATGTACGTCAGGCGGCTGCGGGACGCTGGCGTTGAGGTGACGAGTGACCACTACGAGGACGGTTTCCATGGCTGCATGGTGTTTGCCAACCTGCCGATGATGTCGAGCGTCGGACAGAGAAGCATGAGGAACTACATTCGCTGGCTGGACCAGAACCTATGAGCAGAACAAATTCCTGTTAGTGGAAATTTTAAAAACTGGTGTAAAGAAAACCCCAAACAAAAGCAGCAGTGTAAAATCTTTACACCGCAAAAAACAATTATCAAGTATTTTTAGTCCAGTTTCTAGTGCAAATGTCTTATTGCACACGAAATAAGATAAAACTAACTTGCAAGCTCTGATAACTTACTGAAAGGTTTTCTGTAGCTTAGGTTTGTCTTATTTCAGGTGCGCTGCTGTATTTAACCGGAACTGGACTAAAAATATTTGGTGAGATTTTGTGTTTTTGCAGTGCAAACAGACACAATGATCCGATTTACTGCTTCAGAAATGCTTTAAAAAACTCACTGGATCTGAATATGTTACTGAAAACAGAGCAAAAAAGATATTTATGAGAAGCAAATATTATTATGAGTCAATGGTTCGAGGAGGAGGGAGAAATATTTATGGCTTATTTATTTCTTGAAATTTCTAAAAAAAAAACAACAACTTTTTATGTAAGCTAATTTTACACTGGATTAAAAGAAGATGAATTCACACTTAATAAAAAAACAAACAAAGTCAGCCACTGGACAAAATGCATAACGGATCTGTTTTACTTTATTCTCTGCACAGTTTATAAACTTGTACTTTGGCACATTTTATTTGATATATTTGTTAATTAGTTCATTTATGTGCCGTTTTCATGATTTAACTATGTTTTTGATTAATTGACATTTTAATTGGACACAACAAGGTGCTGTACAGCACAAAGCAGCTGAACTTATTCAAATTACTTTTTGCAATTAATTAAATTTGTTGCACATGAGACAAACATACATTAGTTATATAATTTAATGCAATAAATATGGCCACTTTTTGGCTCCTGAAATCCATAAACATTGAAGTACAAAACATGTTTATTGTGGTTTTTTGTTATTTATTTTATTTATAACTCAGTTATGAGGTGAGTTATAACTCCATCCTCACAAAGCATCTTTAAACTTTCGGATTTACGCTTCGTTACTGTTAAACTTGTAACAGTCAGTAAAGCGATGAACTTTCAGAAATTGTTATTCAAACGGAGCTACTCAATCGAATGGCTAATTCCAATTAGCTATTTTAGCTAACTTGTGACCAAGCTAACGCTAATGACCACATGACCTAGCTGCTACTTATTCTAACTGCTCACTTGTGGGAATGTAGGTAAACGCTTCTTCTCCCTGAAGTGGTCAGCAATGTTAACTAAAGGTTAGCATTTATTTTAGCTTGCAGCTAAATAATCCAACAGCTACCAAAGCTAATGACAACTTGTGGTAGTAGCATATTAGGCTAATGACTACTCAAACTTAATATTATTTTATTTAAAAGCTACACAAACTAATACCTAACTCACTGAATTGCTAGTCAGGGTTATAGATAGATAAGCTAACAGCTAAACAAACTAAAATGTAGTAAAGCTAATGCTGTGATCCTTTTGTAACTGGAAACTTCTACTTCCCAGTTGGAAAAATAAACTTGAAATCCTCCCAAAGTTGGACTTCGTTGGTAAATCTTTCCGTTTTAGCATTTTAGCTAGCAGCAATTTAGGCTAATAGCAACTCAAACTAAGTTTATAAAATAACAGCTACCCAAGCTAATAACTACTCACGCTTGAAAGTATTGATGCCAACAGTTATTTAAATTTTTAGCAGCTTAAGCTAACAGTGATTCGAGCTAATATCTACTTGAGCTATTCTGCTCATGCTAACATCTACTCAGAGCTACTTAAGCTTGGTGCTGTTGAGGCTAGTGATTTGTTAGGCTAGTCCTACTTATTAGCTACTCAAGCTGACAGATTTTCAAACTAAAACTGGAAAACAGTTGCTAAAGATAATGACTTTATGACTCAAGCTAACAGCTATTGATGCTAAAAGGTGCTTAGAGCTCCGCCTAGCTACGTTTAAAAGCTCATCATTTGAAAGAACTTAACTCTAGATTAAAATAAGACTATATTCATTTTTTAATTTTTTTACTCTTTACAAATTTTATTTGAAACATTAGTTTATGTTTCTCTTTTTTCTCGCCTGTGTCTCTTTGGAAACTTTATTTTCAGTATATCATTCATTTGAAGCCATATTTTTAAATTTAATCAGGCAACAACTCCAAGACTAAAGGTAATGTTTACATAATAAAATATAATATTCCTTTGGTTCAAAAAGCAAGAAAGCTTTTTGACCTACATTTTTAAAAAGGATGCGTCATGATTTGAGTTTTTGTCAAAGCAAAATGCAATAATTCAAACAATTCATCTGCTTTCCTGTTTAATTATTATTCCACTGTTTAAAAATGTCCCAAGAGCCAGTTTCTGCAACCGAGGATCGACCGCCAGGACCCCCTCCTCGGCCACAACCCATCTCACAATGCACCCGACCCTGCGGCCCTTCCCATAGGTGGTGAGCCCATTGGAAGAGGGACCCATGTTTCCTCTTCGGGCTGAGCCCGGCCGGGCTCCATGGGTAAAAGCCCGGCCACTAGGCGCTGCCAACATGCCCCACCTCCAGGCCTGGCTCCAGAGTGGGGCCCCGTGACCCGCGTCCCGGGCGAGGGAACACTAAATCCAAAGTTTTTGTTCATCATAGGGGTCTTCGGGCTGCGCTTTGTCTGGTCCCTCCCCTAAGACCTGTCTGCCTTGGGTGACCCTACCAGGGGCATGAAGCCCCCGACAGCATAGCTCTTAGGATCATTGGGGCACTCAAACCCCTCCACCACGATAAGGTGGCAGCCCGAGGAGGGGTAGAGTGCCTTCTCCGGGTCGAGGGAGATGTCCTGCCCCAAGTGGAGGAGTTCAAGTATCTCAGGATCTTGTTCACGAATGAGGGAAGAAGGGAGCGTGAGGTCGACAGGCGGATTGGTGCAGCGTCCCGCCGTGAAGCGGCCACTGTACCGGTCCGTCGTGGTGAAGAGAGAGCTGAGTCAAAAGGCGAAGCTCTCGATTTACTGTTCGATCTACGTTCCTACCCTCATCTATGGTCATGAGCTTTGGGTAATGACCGAAAGAACGAGATCGCGGATACAAGCGGCCGAAATGGGTTTTCTCCGTAGGGTGGCTGGGCTCTCCCTTAGAGATAGGGTGAGAAGCTCGGTCATCCGGGAGGGACTCAGAGTAGAGCCGCTGCTCCTCCACATCGAGAGGAGCCAGTTGAGGTGGCTCGGGCATCTGGTCAGGATGCCTCCTGGACGCCTCCCTGGTGAGGTGTTTCGGGCACGTCCCACCGGGAGGAGGCCCCGGGGAAGACCCAGGACACGGGAGGGCCCCCACCGGGAGGAGGCGCGGGCTTGGGAACGCCTCGGGATTCCCCCGGAGGAGCTGGAGGAAGTGGCTGGGGAGAGGGAAGTCTGGGCCTCCCTTCTTAAGCTGCTACCCCCGCGACCCGACCCCGGATAAGTGGCAGAAGATGGATGGATGGATGGATGGATGTTTAAAAATGGTCTGCAGGTTGGAGATGATGCACTTTGTAAAAGTAAAGCTTTATATTTTGAATAAAGCTGCTTCCAGGTTGAAGAACGTCGACCTGCTCCGTAACAAAGCCCTCAGCGACTGCAGAGGTTTGCTGACACATGTAACTAGAAGTCAGTGTGAGTTATGTCTGTGTTGTAGTAAAAGTATGCCAGAGTTCACAGCTGTGTATACTCAGCATTGTGCAATACTGTGTCCCTCTCACTCCGTAACGTGGAGATCGCTGCTCTGCAGGGCCAAGATGATGGCTGTGAAATCTATTAGTAGTCTGCTGTACCGCAATGAGAGCGCAGATTCCCGGAGGGCTCTCATGTTTCCTTTCTCCTCCACCGCTGTCCTAAAAACGAATAAAATAAATGACGTCGGCCTGCGCCTGACGGACACGGCTCTGGCTGTGGGCCAGCAGCAGAACCGATGACCTGATTGTGGTCATTACTTCTCCAGTCTTCAGGGAAGGAGCTGGGAGTTTCTTTCTGAGGGAAGAAGTGATTCCAGACTTAAAATTTAATCTAAGAAATTACATTTTTGCTAGTTGTAGTGGTTTCTGATTGATATTTTTGCATACAGAACAAATAAATACTAGATTGATTGACTGATTGGCAATAATGCCAATCAATCAATCAAGTTTATTAGTACAGCACATTTTATTCATATTGCAACTTTTATTGTATTTAGTAAAACCAATAATTGGAAAAAAACAAAAAAACAACGTCTAACCAAGTATTTTTGTCTGGTTTCTGGTGAAAATATCTTCCAACACTTGAAATAAGACAAAACTAACACAAGCACCTTTTCAGCATGAAACAGAAGCTGGTTTTACGTAAATAATTCCTTCATATTGGAAGATAACCAGTTTAAACAATGAACTGAAGGAGGAATTTCTGCCAAAAACCGCAGACATCTGGAGATTAATTTCAGAAATTTTCTATAAAAAACACCGAAATTACTCATTTTGAAAAGTTTAAAACTTCCTAGAAAACTTGATTTAGATTCAAAAGTTGAAAAAACAGCTAAAAAAAATCTGAAATTTGGAGATTAATTTCAGAATCCTTGCAAAAAATTAAACCTGGAAATTTCTGATGTTTGAAAAGTTGAAAATATGTCAAAAAATCTAATTTTGAGTTTAATCTCATAAATTAATAAGAAACATTTTCCACTTTTGGATTTTTTAAAACATTTTTCTGGAGGTTTTTTTTCTGATATTAATCATAATCAGAACATTTCTAAAGTTTTTTCTTTTTTTTTCCTGTAAATTTACTCATCCTTGTTTCTCCCTATTCCTGGTTTGCTGATATTTTTGAATCATAAACATTTTGAATAAAGCAGATTGTAGTTAACAGTTAACAGACGATGGCGCCAGATTTCTCTCTGCATCTTATTGAGCAACAGTTCAAATTCTGGTTGCAGATTTAACTTCTCACTCATCCAGTGTTTCTTTTCCTTGTACTTTTACTCTGGAAATTCATGAACACATTTGTATTTTTCACTTGTAAGTTAGTGTCCAGAAACATTGGAGGCTAATGAAACCATTGTGCAGAGCTTGGGGTTTGTTGAAAAGTGACTTTTTGTCCTTTCCTTGGTTTCCAAGAATCTCTTCTGCAGCTCGTCTTCAAGTTGAGGCTTGCAGAGAAACAGAAAACTGCCAGGCAGCTGGAAAGGGAATTTCAGATCATGTGATGGAGAGTTGGCAGCGAGAAGGCGGGCAGGACTTCGTCTGAACACCTGAAGTCAGGGATGCATGTTCAGAGTTTGTTCGCTTGAATCCCGTGAAGTCGGATTGGTAAAAAACAAATGAACAAAGAGAACAAACATCACAGCCAGTGGGAAATGATTTTAAATCAAACATATCCGTGGTTTTCAATAAGCTATGTAACTTTTATTTATTTAAATACTATTAAAAAAACATATTTGTTGAAGCTGTCACCATTAGGTTTGCCACAGTAATAAATGCTGCTGGATGATAAAATGTTCCAGAAGTTATTGATGTTGTTTCGAAACCATGTTCAGAAAATAACGGCTTAATAATGTCAGAAATCAATAAACTTTAACTTCTAATGGACTTTTAACACTGAAATGTTAAATATACTAAATAAACAACAACAAATACATAAATTGTTTAGTTTGTCTAAAAAAATAAAGGGGCTAAATGGTAACAAAACACCAGACTGACTAAATGGTTTTAATGTGACATTGAGTTGTCTACCCACATCTAGCAGTACGTTTATGAGGGTGATTGACAGCGCTAAGGTCAGTGTCCAACTTAACTGACTTAAATTAGAGCAACAGTCACTGACTTTAGTTTCTCTTTGCTCTTTAATGCGTACAGCAGCAGCAGCAGCAGCATTTTGACATGCAGTGGAGTCGAGGAAATTCAAATTTCACCACTTTTGTTTTGTGGAACAAACATTTATTACATCATAGATAACAAAACTGTGGTTACAGCGACCAAATCAATACTTTACATCTTCTTCGTTGGTTTTTGCAATGTTTAAAGAGCAAATCAGTAGGAAAACGGCTCATCTCACTCTTACATAGTTCGATTTATTTCTATAACACATTTCAGCAACAGGCAGTTCAAAGGGCTTAAAAACACTGAAATACAAAGTCATAAAAACATCAGATGGTCAACAAATCAGAAAACCAGCAACATAATCATCAAAATCATGACACACATCACATGTGCTGGTCAGTGTTTCCCATGTTACTGTTGAAAAGCAGCTCTTCACATGTGGGTTTTTAGCTTTGATTTAAAGGAACTGTTTTGTGTTTTGGCTGCTTTTGTTGCAGATTTGTGGAGGATAGAAGCTGAAAGCTGCTTGGTTCTCTGGAGGTTTTCCAGACTCTGGATGCTTAACGGATCTGTGTGTGTGATGGAAATGTCAGTTTCTCTGAGGAAACATCTCAGAGGATTCAACGTTGTGAGACCAGCGCTGTGATGTTGCAACATCTTCATTTCAAACAACTGAAAAAAATACAAATGTTGACTTTTCTTCTGTTGTTTTTACCCAAACCTGGAGACGGAACGCCATTGTTCAGATCTGAATGGTGTTGGATTGTAAATGTGAGTATAAGTTCCTGCAATGAGGACATGAAATACCACAAATAAAAACAAAAAACTAAATCATTCACTGGCCACGCATACAAACATGTCAACACCAGATTCTTCATTATTCCTAATTTATGGCCCTAACGTAGCTCCATATAAAGCTTTTTGTGTGTTTGGTTGTGTTTTTAACATGTCTGCTAACATTAACAATAGTTAGCTTGCATCACACAAGTGTTATTTTTCAGTTTCTACATAATTTTACTTCTTTTGAGCAAACATTATGGCCCCAATGTTGCTCCATACTAAGCTTTCTGTGCTCTGTGCTGTGCCTGTGCACAGTATCCATACTGTCTGAATACTTGGGGGGTCTGGAGGCATTGAGCCTCCAACACGTGATTTACCCAGGGGCCTCATTTTGGCTCTAATTTACCCTCATTTCCGGTCTCAACACATGCGGGCAAAACGGGTTCGAATGAATTTCATGCAGCTTTCTGCTGTTCACACTAATTAAAAAATATATCAGAAATCAGACGGTGACACGTGAGAGGAGAAAACTTATCAGGAAGTGTGTTTTTCACGCACGTGCGTGTTGGACCCTGCAGAGGCTCGTTAATCACAGGTGCCCAGAAGATCATTTCTAAGAACAACAAGAGCTGCTGCGAGTGAAAACAAACCAACGAGAATGTGAAAGGAGAATGTTATCGCTGTGACTAAAGGTCATATTGTTCACCTCTTCCTGACAGGAGGAGGAAGGGAAGGAGAGATTGGAGGGAGGGAGGAGTGTTCATGTTCAGCTCACACAGCAAGAAGCATGTTGACACAAAATATCACCTTTATTATGTCTTTTATTTGCTGCCATTTAAATTAAATCTGATTTTGACTTAAAAAGTCTTTTTTGCATTATAAATTAAAGGAAACTCAGAAATGTCGATTTGCACAATTTGTCGTTTTTCTTTTTCCCACCAAAAACTTGATGACAAAAGTTTTGAGTCTCAATTAACCTTTTTGTGAAGGATAATTTGTAATTTTGACAAATATTTAAAAGTGATAATTTTCAATTATCCTGAAGCTTAAAGAAAACTAGGCTTATACAAACTTATTGATTATTCTAATGATTAATCGATCAGTCGGTTAAAAAATAACACATTCTTATTTAAGCTCAGGCATTTTTCTGCATTCAGTTATTAAATTTTATACACAATTCCTCTTTTAAATAATAATATAAACATTTTCCTGTCAGAAATGGATATTCCTTTTTCTAAGTCTGTAAACTCCAATTACTGATTAAATGATGACTAAACTCGACGACAATTATCTTCATAATCAATCACAATCAATCGTTTCAGCCGTAAAAAGAACTTTGGATGCAAAATAGGACAAAAAATATTTAAAAAACAACACATTTGATTGACATCCATCAGTGTGAACAGGATTCAAAGATATTTCTGCTTATTTGAAAAAAAAAATCAAAGATGTTAATTACAATGTTTTCTACTCAACAACTTAAACAAGAACAAAATGTTCTCCCTGAAGTATTTAAGTGCTAAAATATGCAAAATAATAGGAAATCTGTATTGAGCAATAAGTTTTCTCAGCACTTTATGTTGAGCAATATCGTCTCTTTGTGTTTCCCCACTCTTATAAAATATTCTTCAGTCATTTGCTTTTCAAGGAAAATTACTGAAAAACATTAAACACTCCAGTTTTTGCTGCGTTTTGGCAGAGAAGCTGCTGAATGATGGATGCTATCTGACTGAGCTGCTCTTTTACGTCAGTTTTTTGAGGAAACATGTAAATATGCGCAGCAGAAAAATCTTCCTCCCAGATTTTTCATGGGAATTTCAGGATTTGGCTCCAGATAGGCCCCTTTTTTCCTCCCAACTTAAAAGTGAGCAAATGAAGCCAAACACACGTTCACCCTCAGCTGCTGTCAACGTGTTTATTTAACGATAAAAGGAGAAGAAAATAAATCTTGTTATATATTAATCATGTCACTAAAACTCTATTTGTACGTTTAATCAATTGAGAACTGAAGTTGTCAACGGCGTGTCAAAATGTGTCCTCTGGTGCCTCTCGGAAATGATTCGGGTCACAAGTCAAACGAAAGGTTATTTCATAATTTATCAGCAGTTCAGAAGAATTAATCACACTTAATAAAAAATAACAGTGAAGTAACTCTGCTGTCAAGCTTTTCTCCTTTGAGGTTTTGTTTAAGTAAGAACTTGCTCTTTTGTTCCCTCAGCTGTGTCAAACATTTTATTTGAATACAATAATTATGAGAAAAACACTATTATTATTATTATTATTATTATTATTATTATTATTATTATTATTATTATTATTATTATTATTTGCTTCATCTTAGTATTTTTCATTCTGAAATTACTACAAATATATTTGTCCAGACAAGTAGGTTAGAAATAAAAAAAACTAAAGGCGTTGAATTAGTAAACAGTTCACCATTACCTAGCTTAATTACCAATTAGCTTGAATGTTTGTTAGCTTCTGAAGCTGTTAGCTGCAACAGATGTTAGCGTGAGCAAGCTAATATTCTGATACCTAAGTTTTAAGTTAAGTTAGCAGCTTTTAGTTCTAAATAATATTTAAATAAGACGTTATTTTTTTCTGAATTGTTTTTAGCTTGATTAGCTTAAGTTGCTCTGACTGCTAGCATGTTTACCTAATTTTTCCAGCTAAAATCATCTACTGTTTACAGTAAAATACTGACTGTTCATAACCACTGCATACAACCCCAGAAATGGCTTGTTTTCTTTCTTCTTTGTGTTTTTTTTTGTGTTGTTCTTTGTGGTAAATAGACAGCAATAAAACTGATAATATGAACATGAATGTAGATGTTTATGAGCTGTGTTATTATTATGATAGGGATAGATTTTTTATTTGGAGGGATTTGAGGTTGGTTGCATTCAGATTTTTAACCTGACCTAAAAAACCAAACAAAATATATAGTCAAATTTGACTGTTTTCTACATCCCACCCTCCTTGAGTTACGACTCCTTGTAACACGTCATTACAACATAAATTTTAAAAACACAGGCAGAAAGAAATAGAGTTTCTATGGCTTAAATTACAACACAGAAACCAGAAAAAATCCCTGAGAAAACAACAATGGAGCCAGAATAATTTTGGGAACTTTGGAAAAAGTCCCCTAACTTTTTCCTGTGTGCTGATTGGTCTAACTTTGGGTTTTCCATCAAGCGGATTGGCGGCTTCGGTTCTCCCACCTCTCGAATCCTGAGGCGTGTGAGGGAGTGTTTGGAGCCACAAATCAGTAATATTGTTCCTCACTCAGAGCTGTGCTCTGCTGGCGTGGACAAAATGAACAGAGTGTGTTTTCCTAAACGTCTGTGTGTGTGTGTGTGTGTGTGTGTGTGTGTGTGTGTGTGTGTGTGTGTTGGGAGTGTGTGTGTGTGTGTGTGTGTGTGTGTGTGTGTGTTGGGAGTGTGTTTTCCTTGGCAGACACTCAGAGACACAGAGAAGGAGGGAAAGTTGGCAAAATTTCCTGCTCTTAGTCATTGTTTTTACAAATGATGTGCCTGTTTAGATTAATAATCTACACCAACAAACACTGGAATTAGGTTCACACACATAAATTTAGTTTTTACAGTTATGGGGTGTTTCGCTGACTTATATTTGTGATTGAAGGTTGAAAAGGGTTAAATTATAGCTTCAGAGGTTTAACTAGATTTTTGTGGTATTGTTGAAACTCGATATTATGCCAAATGATTGTCTTTAGTGATATTTAACTGAGAGGACTCTGACATGTTCTTTTATGTAATGGTTTTTTGGTGGCCAGTATATTATAACGTGAAAAGCAAATGAGTCCAAAGATACTCATATGTAATTTGCAGAAATATTATGCATTTCACAAACTTTATGAATTTACTGTCACGTCAGAATAGTTAATGTGAGACAAACATACAGCTGGACTGTGTAAGTCTGCATTACTTCAATAAAACTCCTGGCTGGAGTTACAAAGCTACTCTGTGTCAGATAACTGGAGTCTTTTAGTCGCTCAAAGTCATTCTCAACTGTAGTTTTGCTATTGCATTGAGAAACTTCTAGCATTAGCGGCTTTTAGAGTCACTGAACTAGCAATTAGCATAGCAATAATATTTAAGTCAGTTGTTTGAGCAAAAATATTCATTCAAACAGCTGACATTTGAGTTTCATCTCTTTAAGACAGCCGCTTAAGTTAGCAGCTTTTGATATGAACATCATCACAAGGTAAGTGCTATAAATGCTAACAACTACTTAACAGAAAATTGAGCGAACTGCCAGATAACTACTGCCGCTCAAAGCTACTTCAGCTAAATACTACATAATATTACAGCTAGTTGAGCTAACTCATGCTAAAGCTAAGCATGGCATCCTAACCATGTCTTAAACTAACAGCTACCTGAGGTAAAAGCTACCTAATTAGCTTTTAAATCAAGTAGCTTTTAGCTTATGTAGCTGTTAGCTTTATAAAGCTTGTATAGCCACAGTAGTTATTATTTTTAGCTGTTTATGTCAATTAGCTGTGAGAAGTTGCTAGTGTCAGTAGTTATTAGCTCAATTAGATGTTAACTTTGGTAGCTTTTAGCTCAGTTGAATTCTAACCCAATTAGCTGTTAGCAGTTGTAGCGATTAGCTAACCTGCTTGCATTAGCATTCCTCTGAAATTCTTTAAACTAAGATTATGTTTATATCTTCTACGGAGAGTTTGGCTACTGTTTTTGATTACTTCACCATGTCTCCCATAAATATAAAACATACTTTTAATCTAAGTTAACAGATAAAAAAACCAACCAAAAAACAAGATATGCAACATTTATTTAAAAAACAAAAACTTGATTGGTTGCATTGCTTCAAACGAAATGCAATTAGGTTTTCTGTTTTCTGAATAATTTCTAAAACTGTGAGGAAATAAAAACAAGACGTGCGTCTTTAGTCCAGATGTGCAGAAACTCCTATGATTTGACCCAAACAGGCGTATTTGAACAAGCCTGGGCATAAATTTGTACCTCTATTAAATCACAATTGGAGGACAATAAAAGCATTGAAGTTGAGTCATAATAAACTGCATGGGCCGGTGATAAATGGTTTGAAACGTGCTCACTGACAGTAAAACTGAGAATTTCAGGAAAAAAATTCAGCCTGGGACAGAGAGATAATTCAAAAACGTTTCGGCAGACAAAGAAAGAATGAAGCAGAGTTTGTGAGGCGACAGAGGTAGGAGGGAGTCAGCTCTCCCTCATCACAACTTGGCCGCCTTTCAGCCACTCTGACTCTGCTTTTCAGCTTGTATTAATATAAATGGGGGGACAAAAATTGCCTAAACTGCATTACTTACGCTTGGGCTATTTGAACGTGGGACACAAAGCGCCTGTGAGATGATGCTCTTTGTGTTTCCCTGCGTTACCCCCAGCAGGCCCTGCGGGTGGAGCGGAGTGAAACCTAAGTGGTGAGCTGCTCTCCCCCGGGACGGCGGAGCGTACGAGCCAGATTGAGGCCAGATGTTGCAGACGCAGGAGCGAGCCAGCAGGACCGCGATCCATTTATAGGCTCAGGCCGCTTTGCTGCAAAACAATATATTGATAACAACGACCAGAGCTTCTCTGGATGCCAAACTTAACGTGAGGGACGGATTTACAGTACAGCCTGTACTCATTTCTGAAATATTTGCAGCCTTTGGGATTTTACTGCAGTCAAATGTGGTTTAAAACAGTTTGTTCCAAAGTTTCTATTTTCTCACCCATTAAATAACAGCAGAGAGTTACTGTAGTTAACTAAAACTAAAAAAAAAAATCTGGAATTCAGAAAACATTTTTCTTGGCTTAAATAAATAAAAGCAGAGATTAATTAAGAATAACTATAACTAACTGGAAGTACACTAATGTTCTGGAAGTGATACCTTTTGTTTTTGTGTTTATGAATTTATTTATTAGCCTTTTGAACTGAGCAGATTAGCAGTTTACGTTAACTGTCTGCAAATTGCGGCTACAACAAGATAGCGGCAACAATTTGAATCTATTTGTTAAAAATCTTCTGTTGAGTATTAATCACCAAAGTGATGTATGCATAATCACAAACACTAAACTAACTAAACAATATCTGACGGATAATAACTAAGAAAAACTAAAACTTACTGAATTAGACAAACAAAAAGTCACAATGTAATAAAACTAAACAAAGAAATTCCAACATTTTTACAATGATGATGTGAAAGTACAGAGAAATAACAAGATACTATTAGATAAGTGATGAACTGTTAAATGACTCAGATTGAACAGCTTTTAGAAGAAACACACTTTCAAACTCTGAAACGTGAATCAAAGGGAACCAGATTTCTGGAAAAATAATCTTTAGTTTGATAATGGCGACACTCCGGATGGCGCTAATAATCCTCTGCTGTTTGTCGACGGCCTCGTTTTGTTGACTTCTGTCTGTCCTGAAAACAACACTTCAGCTTCGTTTTTGTGGTTTCAGTTTAGTAAACCGAGTTAACGGATTTCCCCGACTTTTATTTCCATTCCAGAAGCTGACCTTGTGTTTTCTGTTTGTCTTCAAGAGGCGGATGAACTACGTCTGCTCTGTTCGATACAGAGACGTCAGACTTTCTGATGGGACAAACTCTGAAAATATGGCACAACATTCCTGCCCCTGTTGGCCTTCGAACGCCGTTAGCACTGGGTGTATATTTTGTTTTGGCTCCGGCCTGCATCTGTAATCTTCTGACTCACAGTGCTGACTGCTCTAGATCATCTGGTGCAGCCTCACTAATGTGGTTCCTAAATCTTCGACAGGCCTTAAAGGTCACCCATGTGGTCCGGGCCCCTCGAGTTGGGGAACTCCCTGCTTCTAGAGGTCAGCGAGAAAAACAGCGTCTTCCCTGAAGTCAGTGCAGTTTCAGTATTTAAAAAGTGTTGAAAAGTTTAAATCAGTCCAGCTTGGACAGCTGCGTTTCACGGTTTCCAGTTTGTGAAGTTGTTAGTTCAGATTTTATTTGCAAAGTTTCAAATCTGAAAACTTGAGGGATTCAATTTTTTTGCCATTTAAACACAAATTTATCACATTCATTAAAATGTTGTAAAGAACTAAGTTTGTGATGAATTTAGGAAACCTAAACTATGAGAAGTTCAAATAAACAGATTTTACAAGTATGGCAGCCATATTGGATTTTGAAATCAGGGCTTTATGTGGAACCGTTTTCCAATTTCAACTCTGAAAACTACTGGGATTTGCTTATTGCTTTGCTAATTATTACACCCACATAGATTTGGTAATTATTTTTGCTCAGTGACCAGGCTAACTAGTAGTAGCAACACAACCAAATAATATCATTTTGTAATATTACATTCCTGAGATGCTTGAGGCTCTTTTTAAAACCATTTTAACAGGTCAAAGCAGATAAAACTGAATTTACATTGCTGCACATTACTGCAGAAGCTAACAGCCTGTCTTTCTTATCTCTTGAGGCTACAGCCAATCAGAGCTAAGGAAAAAAATAACGCTCCAGGATTGGCTCCCAATCAGGTAGCATTGTATCTGTGACATTTTTCTTTTAAATATTTTAGATATCGTCACCTTCCAAAAATAATGTCCAAAGTCATTTTTTGCTAAAATTGTTTTTATTTATTTACTTTTCACCTAAATTATCTTTTGGGAAAAATTAATTGGACAATTTTCTACACTTCATTTGAATTCTGAAGGAATATGTTCATTAACGAAAGTCGTAACAAACACAGTAAATCACCAAGAACTGTGAAAAGGTCAACTGAACCACTTAACTACTGAGTTGCAGTTGCCATATTGGATTTTGCGAAGCACAGCTAATACTAACACAGCTAGCTACTGACGTTAACACAACTAGCTACTGACGTTAACACAGCTAGCTACTGACGCTAACACAGCTAGCTACTGACGTTAACACAACTAGCTACTTACCCTAACACAGCTAGCTACTGACGCTAACACAACTAGCTACTTACGCTAACACAACTAGCTACTGACGCTAACACAGCTAGCTACTGACGCTAACACAGCTAGCTACTGACGTTAACACAACTAGCTACTGACGCTAACACAGCTAGCTACTGACGTTAACACAACTAGCTACTGACGCTAACACAGCTAGACGAAAGTCGTAAAGAACTCAGTAAATCACCAATAACTGTGAAAAGGTCAACTGAACCACTTAGTTGCGATTGCCATATTGGGTTAGTCCTAACGCTAGTACTGGCTTGCTAGCGTTAGTACTAACGCTAGCTGTGCTAATGCTAGCTTTTACGTAAACTGCAACCGCAAATACACGATTAAAATAATTTCTCGAAGCTTTTTTTTACGTTCGCCTTTCTAACAGAAAGTCAACATATTTGTGTGAGTATTTGTGTAAAGATTCAGTTAAACTTCTTTGTAGCCAACTGGACCCAGAAAGTTCTCCTCTCCTGATCCGGGGCTCAAACGTTTGGCGTTAACATGAGTGATGCAGGTGCCATTGGTCAGGGTTTTATTGTGCCAGTGTTTTTCTGTAGATGTGTCGATATGAGCCTCACAATAAACTATAGAAAGTTATCTGTGTTTTCTCAGCGCAGAACTCAAACAGGGAGCAGCTCTTCGCTCTCCGGCCCGCCTCCTCTTCCTCTTCCTCCTCCTCCTGTGTGCAAGAATGGGGAGGGCAAGAAGTTAAAAAGAGTCCACCTCTGGGCCATTGTTCTAGTTCTGGAGTTCTGGAGACGGGTCGGGACGCGGCTGCTGCGCTGCTGGTACCGGACGGCGGTCTGTCGTTATGACGGGCTCCGGTCCGAAGCTGGGCGTCCTGCTGCTTGTGGCGGTTCTGCTGCAGACGGTGGTCGTCACCATCACGGTGCTGCACTTCACCTCGGCTCTGAACTCGGTGAGCAAACGGGGGAAAAGATGCGGGCTGATGGGTTTTGTTTGCGCACAGCGCGCGTTGTGCGTCAAACTGATGCTGGTGCAACAGATTCTGCGTTTTTCTACAAACTCTTGCAAGATATATGTTGAAAAACTATACTTTTTTCTACAAACGTTTCTATTTTGATAAGATATGCGTTTTAAACCATGCATGTTCACGTTAAACCTGTGCAAACACATGCGCAGAGATGACAGGAGGGTTGGAGGCAAACTGCAGCCGTTTTTATGAGTCTCTGCAGAGCATGCGTGCTTCTTCTGCTAACCTGGATTTATTCCAGAGAGACTCCTGGTCTGTGTTTACAGCAATTAATCATTAACTCACATAAAATGGAGCAGCAATAAGTGGGAAATGAAACATAAACAGATAAGAAGCAAAGAACGGGACACCTGCCAGGAAACTTTGATGTTGACTCAGGTTTTTAGGAAAACAGAGATTGCCTCCTTTTTAAGCAATGAATGAGGTGGATTTTCAGGAAAATGGCTTTGAAACTGTTTTATTTTTGTCTGCACAGATGAAAGAGACGTTCGCCAGGAGCAGCGTTTCCTGTCTGACAGGCTCCGACCTGCAGAGTATCACTGCTGCACGAGGAGATCCATGCTGGCAGGTGACGCAGCAGCTTCACCTGCTCATCCAAAAGGTAGCACACCTGGCTGGCTCTTACCTGGCAACACGGCAACTCAGCAACGCTTGTTGGTCAGCAGATTACCCACAGACTGTTCTCAACATGTTTTCACCCAAGTAAAATTAAAAATAATAACATTTTATGACATTAGATAGACAGGAAAATGGACCAATTTAATCACTTTAAAGATGACATTTGAAAAATAAACCAAAAACACAAAATAATCTGAGCAGAAGAAACATTTTTCAAATCAAATTTTAAACTAATAGATGCATACGTTAAAATTTGTTATGTATGAATGTTTGTCACCATAAATTTTTCTGATCAATAAATTGTCCCAGAAGTTACTGTGACAAATGATAAGCTTCAACTCTCCTCTGTTGATCAGTTTTTGGTCAAAACTCAAAACTGCCCTGAAAATTACGATTCCAAGAAGCTACTTTTATCCGCCGCTGCTGTTTCTTCTTTCATGTCAAGCTTTTGATATGAAGAGAAAAAACAAACTCCAACTGTTGCAATAATTTGGTTCATTCTTTAGGTTTTGGATAAGCTGAGAACAATGAAAGCTCCTTCCACAGAGCGGAGGACGGGCAGTTATCCTTATTAATATGATTATCAGAGGCTTCCTGTGAACAGAGGCGGCAGGAAAAACGCCGAAATGATCCAAATCTCTGTCAGACGCACAATGAGCTCCTTCATAGATGCGATGTGATCCTCTGTGGTCTAATCAGCGCAGGAATGCATTCACCTGCTCCAACACACACACACACACACACACACACACGCACACACACACGCACACACACTGAGTGTCTTCATTTCACTGTTCATATTTGCACATTTTCCTCCTTCTCAGGCTTTGCTGCTTTCTTTAATAACGTAAGTTGGTTGTTTTATCAGTTGTAGTTTGAATAAATGATAGAAAACAGTCAGTCCTGCAGGTATGGAGAATTCCTTAAAATTACAGTTCCTCACGAGAAATCATGCAAAAATGCTAAAAACTCAATTAAAACTTGGTGGTTTTTCAAACGAATCCAACAAGTGCAGATCAGTTTTTATGACGCTTGTGGAGTGATGCTTTTTCCTCTGCATGGCCCTTCAGCCCGTATTTTCACAGAGTTTTTCACTTTTGTTTTGGGTTTTATTCACACATTTTGCACTAAAACACGTCCATTTCTGAACAAAGAACTTGTTTCCTTTCTAAATGTTTTGATGGATGGATTTTTATTTAGATTTTTCAGCCTGTTTCTTTGTAAACTGTCCAGGGACTTTTCTCCAAATGAGTCACATTTTATCCTTGCAGAATTAACTGCTATATTTATTCGTATTAAGCCCCAAATTACTTTGATACCTCCAAATAAAGTCATGCATATCATGACTTCTATTTGGGGTCATGATATGCATGACCCCAAATAAAGTCACATGTTAGCAAACATCATTAGTGTTTGCTAACATGTGACGGAAAATCCATTCATCCATTTTCCGTCACCCTTCTCCCTAACGGGGTCGGGAGTTGCTGGTGCCAATCTCCAGCTGCGATCCGGGCGAGAGGCGGGGTCACCCTGGACAGGTTGCCAGTCTGTCGCAGTCATGCATATCAACATTTCAGAAAGTTAAAATGTAATAAAAGACGTTCATTGATTGAAACAAGAATGAAAAAGCTCAAATATTAAATTTAATCTTGAATTTCTTCTGAATTCAGTTTCGTTTTTCATCAGTTTGGTTGCAGCTGCTAATAAACTGAGCAAAGGAATGTAGAACATGAGGAAGCAGCGAGCGATCGGCTTACAGGAACACGAAAGCTCCTTGTTATTCAGCGAAAGAAACTTCCTGGTCGTGGTGTCAGCACATTTCCAGGGTCAAGCAGCCGCCTGTCAGGCAGAGCCGACTGTTTTCGCTGCAGATAAGGCTTAAAGTTGCAGCTCATGTTGTTGTTCTGCACTGAGTAACACCATGGGATGCCTCAGGGCTTGTTAAAGTGAGATGTGTCAGAGAAAAACACTGTTGAGTTTGTGAAGGTACTGAAGTAACCAGCAAAGCACCGAACACCAATCTGTGTGACTCCAAATAATTGTTTGCATCTGTTCTTCCTGCAGTCTCTGTCTCAGCGCTACCAGAGGCGGATTTCATCAGCAGTGAGAGGTGAGGAAAATAAAATACAACAAAATCAAGAAAAAAACGCTTCTTATGACAGAAAAATAATCTCGTCTGTACGAGGTTTTAAAAGAGATTAAATAATTCCAAAAGCAAAACATAGATACAGAACTAAAATACATACAAAGCTAAATCACAAAGTGAGTGAAAATAGTGTCAGGTGCTGCAGATTGAATATATAACAGCAGGACTGGAACGATTAATTGGGATTAATCAATTATTTAAATAATTGTCAAGTGATTTAGCAATTAATTAATTGTTAATTAGAGTATAGAGGCCAAAAAAAACCAAATCCTTACAAAAAGTACATATATTTTGCATTTAATATCATGGTTCAGATTTACTAAAAATAATGCGAAATTATTGCATTTTAGGCTATGAAATGTTTATTTTCTTATGTAAAAACTGAATTGAATTATTTGTTTATTTGCATTTTTTCATGTATTTATAATATTGCATAAACAAGTTTGAGTGGTTAAAGGAAAACTTGTAGAATGTGTCATTTTTTAAAATATGATTAATTGATTATTAAAATAATCATTAGCTGCATCATTAGTGTTTGCTAACATGATACCAGACATCAGCATTGACCTCAGAGAAAGTATTGTTTCTGCTAATCAACTATAGTAAGTAACCATCAATCATTTCAGGAATAAAAACCAAGATGTGTCCTTATCTTTTCTCTTCATAACAGATGAAGTGTCCCGCGTTTTGCCCTCACTAGTGATGGAGGACAGGGCTTCACCTCGCCCCAAAGTTGCCGCTCATGTCACGGGAAGTTTTGTGCCCAAACTGGAGCGAGACGCAGGTGAGACGACCTTTACTGACTGAATCTGACAGAAAAAATCCTGTTTTAAATGTGTTTTCACTGGACCTGAATCTGTTTTACAAACTAAACTAAATGCTTGAAGGTAAAGCGTCCAACATAAACAAACCCTGTAATAATGAAGAATACATTGATAATATCAGGCCTACATTATGAGATAATAATAACTGCATTAATGACATGTGAATACAAGCAGGTATAGCTTCCAAAAGCAGCTAGCAATGCTTCATTACTCGTGCTAGCTTCTACATTAACCTGAAAAAAGTCTGTTTTGTTTCTAAAATGTTTCCCTACTTTTGAAATCTGCTCCCTAGGTAAGAATTAAAATTGTTTTAAAAAAGCAATAGTTTATGGTAATTTTCAAGTTCTACTTTTCTAACTTCCTGTATTGGTTTGCTGTATTACAGTGCTAATGCTAGCTTCCATGTAAATGGGAACAGTATGCTTAGATTTGAATTCAGCTCTTGTTATTATTTTGTTCTCCTGTGTCGCACGTTCTTGCTAACTGCTTAAGTAATTACAAATAAAACAAATTGTGAAGACATGTTTTTCTAAATTCCTGTAGAAACTAGCTGCACTGTAAAGCTTCTATGTAACAAGAAGCATAGTTGTGCATTTCATTTCTTTTTAAATTTTCCATTTATGTCATTGTTGCAATGGTGATAAAATTATTATTTTTTTGCTTTCTTTTAATAAAATGAATGTTGAGTTGCTAAAAGTTTTAGCCACCACAAAACCTGCTATGCTAATGATTTAATTTCAAAGTTTTTCAGAGACAATGTATTCCAGATTGTTTTTTCTCAACTCGTGTTTAAAATGAAACTCTTTTCTGGTTTCAGCTGCAGCTCCTGCAGGGCGACGCGTTCAGGGCCAGAAGATTTCTTGGTGGGAGGGCCAGAAGGGCCTGGCGTTCCTGCAGGACGTCCAGCTGCTGGATGGGGAGCTGGTGGTGTCGCAGCCTGGCCTCTACTACGTCTACGCCCAGACGTACTTCAGGCACACCCACTCCCTGGAGGAGAACGGCGAGGAGGCAGAGGACCGGGGGAAACCCTTGCTGCAGTACGTCTACAAAAAGGTGAACTCCTCTTTCTTAATTTGGCAGCAATACTGCTGCGTTTCACGCATCAGCTGCTTCTTATCATGCAAAATTCACTTTTTTATGGCTCTGTACTTCCACCCACTTCATTACAAGCTCCCGCTCTACAACGGCTGCTGGAAAAGCAAAATATTTTCTGATCAGCTGCAGTACACAGCATGTGTTCATGCATTTACCTCCAGACATGGAGGACAGAGCTACATGGCTTCAGTTTATTTCTACTTGCAATGTTTTTGCGACATCGCAGTAGTTTGTAGTTTAGGATTCCTGTGAAAACTACCAGCAGTACATGGCAGGACTAAAGACTTGGACTAGAGGAAAGTTTTGTTCCTTCTGTTTGTGTCTAAACTGCAAATGATGGTAATTTAAGTACATGATGATGTGTTTTCTGTTTGCTTTTGTTGTTTGGCATCAACATGATTTGTCAGTTAGCATAAGCTAACGCTGAACGCTAGCCTCTGCTAACTCTGTGTCTGATGCAGGTTTTTTTCTATTAATTCCTAAACACAGCTATAAATAATATAAACAAACAATGAAAGCCTGGTAGCATCACAGGCTTGTAATCCACAGAGGGAAAGTCTGTGATGCTACGTTGCTCCCAGTACCTGCGCAAAATATGACAGTATTTCAATATTTTTGCATATTGAGAGAAGGTTTTGTTCTCTAACCTCTCAAATACATATTAGCAGAAAAAAAGTCTTTTCGCAGCATTATTGTGCTGATTTCTGCTGCTTGTCTTCACATCATGGCGCCCTGCGCTGAAGTGAATCCTCAGAGTTTAATTAGTGGCAACATAAATGTGCATCAGATCTGTTTAATCCTTCAGAGCTTAAAGGTTTGATGGTTGTGGTCAGGAGGCGCCACTTCTTTGTTTCTCTCTCTGTGTTTCTAGTTGGAGCCATTTTCACATGTCTAATTATGTAAACACAGCGGCTCATTTGCATAATGTAATTATCCAGCTCATTCCTTAATGAGCTCAAAACAAGCAGAACTGAGCTTTAATCTATCCGAGCATAACAGTGGACCCTTAATCTGCGTTTGGTGACTCAGCCCCCCTGCTGAGAAGGATCTGAGTAAACATTTAAGTCTGAAATGAAACGCTGATGTTGGTGATAATTGGTCCAAACCTCCTGCCTGTCAGAAAAAAGCCGGCTTGTCCTGAACATTTCATGTCTTTAGTTTGTGATGATTCACATTAGAACGAGCCAAAGCGCCGACTTCGATCCTCTGACTTCAATCAGTCAAAACTGATGACTAATGTGGAGCCAGACAGAGAGCATGCATGAGACCTGGAGTTCATTAAAGGCCTAAGAAAAATTACATTCACTCACAGAAACGTTTCTCATTATTTACCTGTGAAACTAAAAGTCAAACCTGAAAAAAGTCATTTTCTAATCAGCTGCTCTGGAGAGAACCGTTTCCTAACAAACAGCTTCATTCCAGATATTTCCTCTCTTTCATGCAGGACTCCCCACATGTGTTGGTTCTGGTTTGTGTTGCTTTTTCCTGGTGCCGACACAGATGCTGAGGTCCAAAAGAAATTGATTTTCAAGGAGAAAATTTTCACAGAGATTGTTTTAATTTGTGAAAGAAACTTAACAGACACGTTTCTGACAGGAAGACGCTCCGTCTTTTTAAATAAGAAAATGAACATTTTGTTGCGTGAAATGCAATAACAGCGTTCCTTCAGTGAATTTGAACCATGTGAATTTGGTTAAAACGTATTTACAGGCATTTTACAATGCACAAGTATGAGTAACTTAAATTATTGATAGATTAACATACTTGCATGTGTCTGCTGTTTATTTATATTCAGTCATATTTAATTACATCACTCTTAGGCACATGTGCTATAAATTTTTATCTCTTATTGTTATAATTCTATTATTAATATATAATAGTAGAGCAGCAGTTTCCCCTAGGGGATCAATAAAGTATATTTTATTCTATAATATACATAAAAGCATTTATTTATGTATATTAAACAAAATACATGTAAATAAATGCAAATCAAATGTTGCCTCTATTTTACCTGGATCCATACTTTAAACTTTTACACAAAATATTTGATTTGCTCGTAATATTTATGGTACTTAGCATAGTTAGCATGCTAAGCTAGTTAGCATGGTACTTAGCATGTTAGCAGTGTTAGCAAACTTTAGTTCAGTTCAAGTTTATTTAATCAACGATGATAGAAACAAAGCAGTTGTTGTTTCTTAGCCACATGCTAATCAGCTAGCCGACCGGGTTTGGACCACAGTCTTGTTTCTGAAAACCTGTTTTCAGTTGGAGTTGCGTTGCTTTATTTTTGTTCACCATTTCATACAACATAAAGTGTTTCTGTCTGGTTTTCTGTGGCTCTGCTCCAGGTGAACTCCTACCCGGTTCCCATCCTGCTGATGAAGACCAGCAGAACCTCCTGCTGGTCCCGCGGTTCCGACTTCTCTCTGCACTCCGCCCACCAGGGGGGGCTGTTCCCGCTCACCACCGGCGACCGCCTGTTCGTGACGGTGACCAACGCCTCTGCTGTGGACATGGACGAAAAGAGCAGCTTCTTCGGAGCGTTTCTCATCAGTTAGAGGGCCGATCGAAGCCGATCGAAGCCGATCAAAGCCGATCGAAGCCGATCGAAGCCGATCAAGGTTTTGTTAAAATCTATCAAACTGCTGCAAGTGTCAGACTCTCCTGAGGAAATTCCTCTTTTGTCTTACGGGATCAAAAACTGAACAAAACTTTGATAACACTGGTTGGCAGAAGAGACCAAAACGACAGTTTGGAGTGCGGGTAAACTGAGACCGGACTCAGCAAAGACAAAATCTGGAGAACTTTTCTGGCCTGATCAGGTCCAGAACCGATTTCCACAGGAACTGAATGACTTCTGCTCCAAATACCTTTTTAAAAAAACTGCAATTTCACAATTTTATGACGGTAAATATTTATATTTTTACCCCCAAACACTTTAGACATCTGAGCCTGGGTTTATTTTAAACTATATCAGGCAAATGTGTTTGTGCCACATAGGGATGGTTAATTTGAAAATAGCACTGACAACTGACTTAGTAATTAGTTATAATTGGATATAACTCCCACCACCAGATGGCGGTAAAATGCTTCCATTAAAATCGCAAACAAATAGGGAGCAAATTCACATTTAACCACCAGGTGGTGCTGTTTAGTCCTGATTTATGGGGATTAAGGAAATAATGTACCACTGTTGTTTAAAGATGACTTAAAACATTACAGACATTAGGAGAAGAATTGTATTTAAAATGTTATCACTTATATAAGTTAATCTTTTACAGATCTAAATTTAACAGACAAAATGAAAATCAATTTGAACTGAAACTACTTAACTTTTATTTGTCTAATCTATCTATTGTTTCCAAAAATATTTCCATGACCCTCAAAGTTTAGTAACACTTTCACTCAAAAATATGGCAAATAAAAAGCAGAGCACAAAATATAAGAATTAAAAGTTTGGGTCGTCTACACCAAAATATCCAAGTCATTTTATAATGTCTTTACTCCCAGATTTGTTTCGTTTTTTCTCATTTTTGTTTCATTTAAACTTCTTTGTAGCATTAGAACACGATAAAAATGTGCACTGTAAAAACACAAAGTTTTACCTGTATTGTTGTTTAGCTTCTAGTGCAAATATATTAATACACTTGAAATAAGACAAATGTAACTTTAAGTAACTGTTCAGCAGAATATAGGAGCTTATTTTAATTCCTTACTTTGTATAAAATTCACTGGTTCCACTGGGAAAAATGCCTTCTTATAAGGCATCTGCCAGTGGAAATAGTATTTTTTAATCAATATTAATAAGTTATTGACTTAAAACCAGCTGCAACATCTTGTTGAAAAGTTACTTCTAAGTTAGTTTTGTTTTACTTTAAGGGTCTTATTTGCACTAGAAGGCAGACTGAGGAAATGTTTGTCTTTGCAGAGCGTTGACTTTTAAAATCTGTCCATTTAAGTCCAAGATGGACCTGCTTCATTTTCTACTGCTGCTATCTCATTTTCTGCCACCTAGTGGACAACACGAGCAACTGCAGGTCACGCTTCAGATTGATGCTTTGCAAAAACTTGTGAATTTCGACGTCCACTCAAAAACGCGTGCTGATTTCCTGGATTTGTTTTTCCTAAAGGATGTACATACTGATCTATACTTGGTGCATTTTATTTTTATGAACCTTTTTCCAAAATGAAGGCGGAAGGATGACCCTGAAGCCACTGACACTAAAAGACTCGCTGAAATCCTTCTACTGCCTCCATTTCTGATGGCTGCATCACGTTGCTGCCTGTTTAAAAGCTCCTACGGTTGGTATTTGTGTTATGCTGCACGACCTGCATGGCGTCATGAACTGCTGCAGTGAGCAACACCAGATGCTCCCTGGGGGAAACAAACATGATTATCAGATGTTTTACCTCCTTTTCTGTGTTTACATTTGAGGAAAACAAACTGCAGGAAGCTGCAATCAACTCTAATAAACGAAACACGACAGAGATACAAAGAAACACTGTTTTTTTCCAACATTAGGTGAACGCGTCAGTCATTACAGAGCATAAACTTTCACTTTCCTGTTCGTTAATTACAGCTGGATGTATTTTGGGGATTTAGAAAAGGGATCAGGCCTGATGTTGGTTTTCACTTTGATGTGAATATTAAAACCAGCTAAACACACCGAGGCTGAAAATGCAGTTTTCATTATTCAAGCAGCTGAAGCTCCTAAAGTATTTGTAAAACACATGAATGTGAATGTAAATAAATGTGTTTTTCAGAGTGTAAATATGTGAAATAAACATTTTTAAAAGGAAGAAGTTTTTTTTTTTTTTTTACGTTTTTCCAAAATAATGTTTTATCGTCTGGAAGGCAGAAACATGTCAGATTTCTGGTAAACAGTAATAAAGTTTTTTATTTTAAAGTGAACCGTGGGGTGAATGAATAATGCTGCTTCTATCTGTTTTTGTTTGTATATTTATGCGCTAAATAAGATTATAATTACATAAAAAGTAAAAATTTTCACAATTAAGAGGATTAATCAATACTCACCAATTATTAAATAATTATTAAATAATTGTCACACATGTAGTAATGGATTAACTGTTAAATGGAGCATCCAGACTAAAAAAATTCAATTAGATGCTAAAACAACATGTTAAGCAGCATTAAAGCTAAACCTGCACAGTGCAGTTACTTTTTGCAGTTAAACTGTTTATTAATGCATTTCAGGCAATAACATAAATTTCTTACTTTAAAAAAGAAATTTAAATTTTCATCTTTTGGTGTATTTTTCTAAAATAAAAGCAGGTTTATTTTCAAACCTTTTTATCTGATTACAAAAATTATCTTTCAGTGCAACCAGAAATGAGTATAAATTCTTTTGCAAACTGGAAGAATCATTATTTCACATGTCGAATCATGTAATTCAATAAAGTCTGTGATCTTTTTGATAAAAAGCAAAAAAATTAATGTAAAAAGTAGCAAAACTGTCTTGTTCCAGCCCTCTGCTGCCCCCTAGTGTTCATATTCTGCGCTACAAATCAGCTGATTAATGTGTAAAGAAAACAAAACACTTTTTCTGATTTTCCTTTCTTTTTTATGGAAATATGTTACAGTTATATTACAGTTATTTAAATGCCCAGAGGGAGAAAACAAACAAAAACAGTTCAGACACAAAAGAAGGCGACTGCAACTGAACCGAGACAGAAAGGGCAAAGGTCGCGGGGCCGAACGGGCGACGGAGGAAGAATAAATACTGCGATGCCACAGAAGAAGAGTCCTCTCTCCGTCCTGTTGGGTTTTTAGCAGCAGGGACCAGAAGCTCGTGGGGAAACGGCGCACAGCGTCGTCTGCAGTCAACCAGAGGTTTTAAACACATCAGAGCAGAAACACGCTGTGTGTGTGTGTGTGTGTGTGTGTGTGTGTTTTTAAGCTGTGTGTGACCAGTGTGAGAAAGTGCTTCATGTTCACAAACACACAAAATGACGACATTTAAAAAACAGCAAAACCAGGGATTTTTTTTCTTTCCATTTTTCCTCCAGACTTAAAATTCACAATTTTACTACTTAAATACATGTTTGTGTAAGTTTACAACATCTCAGAGTAATATTAGTAGCTTAAGTGGCTCACAGAGTATAAACATTCAACAGGCATATTAAACCTTGGCTGGTGGTTAAAGTCACATCCTGGCTCTACAGCTAAGCGGGTCAGAAAGTTTTGGCTCCTCCGTCTGCCTGCAGGGTGTGAAAACTTTCTGGTTGAATGCAGATCTGCTCCTGATTGGTTAGAAAACGCTGATGTAGAAAAAAAGTCTTTATATAAATTACACCAGTCTCTGATGATGATGATGAATCTGTCTCCAAACAGGGCCCTCGCACACACACACACACACACACACACACACACACACACACACACACACACACACACACACACATCCTGACGTCATGCTCAACACGATACACTGCAAAAACACCGAATCCTACTGAGTATTTTTGGTTATTTTCTATCAAATAAAACAAAACTAACTAATTATTCTTTAATATTGATAAAAAAGTAGAATTATTTCAGCTATATAAACATTTTATCTCCATTTTTAAGGAGTTATTGACTTAAAACCAGCCTGCACATCCTGCTGAAAGCTACTTTAAAGTTAGCTTTGTTTTATTTTAAGTGTATTGAGACATTTGCACTGGAAAAAGACCAAAAATCCTCAGTAGAATTTATTTTTTGCAGTGCAGACGAAGTAAAGAAAAGTGAAATGAAACCTCTGCGCATACAGTAACGCTACATCTCTGCAAAAACACAAAGTTCACCAAGAGTTTGTCTAGTTTCAAGTGCAAATATTGTAGTTTATGATCAATAAAACTAAACCAACTTATAAGTAATTTTTCTGCATATATATGAGATTGTTTTAAGTAAAACAATTTAGTACTTATTAATAAGTACAAGTTTTAAATTATTCTCCAATAGGTTGCAGAAAAGTTCCCTTAAAGTTGTTTTTTCTTATTTTAACATATTTGCAGTAGAAACGAAACCAGAAATACTTGGTAAAATTTTATTTTTTGCAGTGTTCCTCCACACGCCATGGCCCGCCGTGTAGCTGCCTGGTTCTGGTTCTGGTTCCGGTTCCGCTGCAGGTCGACCCGGGAATGTAGGAAGAAGTGCCGCCCCTCAACAGTCAAACCGCATCTCCAGCGACTCCTCGAAGGCCCGGTTGTCGTGGCCGGCGCCCGACAGGAAGGCGGCGGAGACGGGCGCGCCGGTCGCCGTGGTGACGTTGAGGAGGGCGCCGCCCGGGGAGCCGGCGGCGGGGCTCCGCAGGGCGGCCGCCGTGATGCTGGTGAGGTTGATGCCCAGCGTGAGGCGGGTCTGCTCCAGAGCCTTCTCCGGCACGGCGAAGGCCTCCAGCTTCTTCTCGCCGTTGGCCATGTAGGAGTTCTGGCAGCCGCGGCAGATGCAGTCCAGACACGCCTGACCCAAACACACCGACAGCAACTCAACCACTAGTGCAAACACACTAACTCATCATCATTACTGGCATACTTCATTTCAACGCGTTAAAATAAAATTAGATTCATTTAATTATTAATAAATTACTTAAAATAAAATGAAAGTCTCTAATAAATTAATAATTCACTCGTAATAAATGTATGAATTTGATGAATTGTCAAATTTATTATGATGAATAAACTTGATTATAAATTTATTTAAATAATAACAAATTTTATGATTCAAATTAGTAATGAATCCAAATAATAAAAATTAAAGGATAAATAATAAAATTCTAGAATGAATTAATTGTTGATAAAAGTGCAGTTTAAATAACATAATAAAGTGTTATTAGCTTTATTAATATTGTTTTATTAAAAATACATAATAATTTCATAGACTTTACATTATTATGAAACATTTAAATTAATACTGATTAATGATCAATAATTATAAATTAATTAAGAACAGATAAACCCCAAAGAAATTAGTAATTCTGAGCGTAATAAGAAAACCAAGATAATATAATATAATATAATATAATATAATATAATATAATATAATATAATACACTGAGTTTGGGTCTCACCTTGCGGTTGGAGTAGCAGGGACAGCGCTGCCCCCTGCAGGTCAACACTGATGGGTTCTGCGTTGCTCTGCCACACTTGCAGCCTTTCTTTTCCACGGCTTTCTTGTAGAGCGGTTTGGAGGGGCTCGGCGGGTGAGAGAGGGGGTGAGGGTGGGGTGGCGCCCTGTCGCGGGGCTGGTTGCGCGGTTTGGGGGCCCCCTGCCGGGCCTTGGTGTAGGGCTTCTTGTTGGGCCCGTGGTGCTCCATGGTCTTCTTCAGGGCCTTGTTGGGGACCAGAACCGTCTTGCCGACTTTTGGGGGGCCGCCGTTGGGGACCGGCACCAGGTGGGGGTGGGGCGCGGCCGTGGGGATCCTGGGCTCGTGTTTGGCGGTGGCGGCGTGGTGCTGCGGGGCGGGTAGCGCGGGCCCCCGCAGGAGGCTGGTGATGTTGAGGGGCTGCACCTTCTCGCTGTCGCTTTCCGAGCGGGAACGCTTGCGGTGGCAGCGCGGCGGGACGTGGGGGGCGACGGCGGAGGGCTGGGGCAACAGGGGGGGGGGGGCACGCGGGGGCCGCTGTCCAGGACCAGGCAGGCGGGGTCGAGGCGGTGCGGCCCGTTCAGGGCGGGGTAGTTGGGCTCGGCGGGGTCCGTCTCCAGAGTCCTGAGCACTTCCTCCACGCTGAGCAGCAGAGACCCCCCGCCGTGCTTCAGCTCCTCCCCAAAATGGCTGATGTCGCAGAGCCCCGCCCCCCCGCCGGCCGCCACGCTCACACACACCGGCAGCTCCTCCGAGAAGCCCTCCTGCTTGGCCACGCCCGTTTCCACGGCGACAGGCTGCAGCGAGTCCGCGCCCACCAGGCCATTGCAGTCGTGGAGCCCGTTCACCGTGGCGCCCCTCTCCTCGTCTTTGACCTCTGTCGGGGGCGGAGCCTCGTCCGGCGCAGTCCTAGGCGGCGGTGACGACGGCGACCCGGAGTCGACCTCCGACTCCGGCTCGCTCTCGGCCAGCGCCAGCCCCTCCTCCAGGATGGCCTGCAGGTCCGGCGAGTCGCCGGCGGCGCTGGCGAGGTGCGGCGCCAGCGGCGACTGCGTGATGTAGAGGCAGAGCTTCCTGTAGCAGCGGACGAGCAGCGAGAGCTGGCGGTTCTCCTCGAAGCGGGCGTAGTCCTTGCACCAGCTGCAGGACGGCTTCAGCTGCATCCGCTGACCTTTGCAGCCGCGGCAGACGTAGTGCTGGCAGGACGAGTTGGTGGGAGCGATGGGGTCCTGCAGCAGGTTACCTGGGAGGAGAACGACAACAGGAAGGACCTGTTAGCAGATAGCTGCTAACCGCCATTAGCTTTGCCACCAATGCCGGCTGATGCATATTCTACACATTCCAGTCCCACCTAACTATCATTTATATTTGTTGTGTATGCTATATTTATTTATTGTACAACAATTTTAAATGTTCAGCAAAATAATAATTTAGATTTTTGTGACCGATCGACACGTTATTGCGTAATGGTCAAGTGGGAGGAAAACGATCGTTTTTTTAAAATATATTTTTTTACATAATAAGAATCTAAAAATTGTTGGTTGAATTGATCGATCACATTAATCGTAAATAATGCATTATTGAAGTAATCGTCAACTAATTAAGTAATTGATAATAAGATTCTAATTTAATCTGTTCTGCCCATTTTGAGCTGCTTTCGGAATTATACAACCAGAAATCTTTGACAAGCAAAATTGGAGCCTCCTGCCCAACCAACAAGAATCAAGCAAGTGATTTCTGGATGGTGAGCCAACAACTAAACTCTTGTCTTTTCCAGCAGCCATTGTACAGCACATACAGCTGTGAAACCAGCGTATGAAACTCAGTTTGAGTTGCTAGGTAACAATAGAATTCCTCTGGGGTTGCTAGGTGATGGGTGGAATTCCACTGGGGTTGCTAGGTAATGGCACAGTGCCCATCGAACGTGACTCTACTATCAGGAAGCTTTTGAAACGGCACCGAAAAACATCAACTTATTGCCAAAAACCAGCTGGACGGTTTTGGTGAAGTGCTTCAGCTGGTCCTGTTCGTATAAAAACATGCAACATGTGATTGTGCATATTAGCTCCCTTTAAAAGGAGCTAAAGGTTGAGACTTTTATTAGTCTCATCCTTTTCCACAGATTCACGGATGAGGTCAGAGACTCAGCATTTATTTGTTTCAAAGGGCCTAGTCATAATCTCCCATATAGAATCTGTTACAAGAATAAAACAATAGCGCTTTCACTGTCTTCTAACTCTCATTGACTCATAAAATACCAATAAACTCCATTTAAACTGGAGCTAATAACTGGATTAAAAACGTAAACGAATATTTTTGCGTAAGTCAGGAGGGCAGCTCATCCTGAGCAGATTCACACTTTGACAGGCTGGAGAAACAGCAGCAGGAGAATCTAAATCCTTATTTAACCTGCTGAGCGTCGCTTGGCGCGTCGCTTGGCGCGGTGCTTGGCGCGCTGCCGGACGCAGCGACAGCTGCTCTTTGAGAGGAGCTTCCTTAGCAACGCCGGCTTTTACAGCACGCAGCTGCAGACGGGAGAAAGGAAGAAGGTCCATTCATAAGAAACAAGCGAGCACACACTCCGCCGACGCCGCCTCCCGACGACACAAAGTCTATATTTAACACACAGCTCAGTCGGCTTTCACACCGATGCATTACTGACAGACGCAGGTTATCTGTAAGCGCTGGGAGAACCGTCAAAATGATGGAAATATTTCAGTTCTGTTATTTAGGTTCTCCTGCAGGGTTTATTTTAATGACTAGAAGTGGTTTGATGAGTGATCAGGTTCTGTCCGGGTTTTCAAAAAGATACAGAAGTAAAGGACAAATGAAGAAACAAGAGCTCCAGCAGATTACAATGATTTACAAGTTATGAAAAAACTGTGTTAAAAAGAATAAAGTGGTTATAGAATCAACCAGTTTTCTCTGATTTGTGACAAAAACATAACTTCTTACTAAAAATTAAAAAAAAAATCAAAACCACAAAATGCATTTTAAGACTGTAAGTCTTAACATTGATAATAATAATAATTATTATTACTAATTGTTATTATACCATAATACTATGCATTACTATTACTAGTAATGCAGTAAAGTCATAAGACTACAATAGCAACAAGACTATTATAGTACTATTATTATAGTAGTAGCATTATCACTATAATAATAGTAGTGTTACTACTACAACTAGTAGTAGTAACATAATAATTATGACAAAAGTAATATAATATTAAGATTTTATCATTACTATAATAACTATGAAATATAAAATATTTAGCATATTTTATAATACTAATAATTTTTTTATAAGTATTTGGTCGGTTTTGACATAGAACATTTATAAATAAGCACAAATTCAGTTTAATATCAATTACACAAATCAAAAACAAAATTTATTTACACCGGAAAAATATATGTACAAAAAAAGTCACATTTTTAATAATTTAGGCAATAATTGTCTTTATTAATTCACCTATTTATAATAATTAAGTAGACGAAACAGTGTTCTGTTAACTTATGTAATAATGTTTTACTTTTATCGCTTGATATGAGCTGAGAAGCGGTGAAAAGCGGTAAAAAAAAAGGCAGTGAAACGCGGTGAAACGCGGTGAAACGCACGCGGTGAAATGCGGTGAAACGCGGTGAAATGCGGTGAAACGCGGTGAAACGCGGTGAAACGCTGACGTCCAGACGTCCCGTCTGGTGAATGTAAACATCCGCAGCAGCTGCCAAAACGACACACAGACGGGGGTGTGTCATGCTGCATTCACTGCGCTTAGGAATTAAGAGCTTCACAACTCGCACATTGGATTATATGTGTTTTGCGTTCGTTTTTATAAACTACAACTTCAGTGAAAGTCCTGGAATAACAAATCCTGGAGAACATTCAGATTGAGGTTTTATTTTTTTAAACAAGCTATATAAATATGCATAATTGAAAGAAGATTAGCTACATTAAAAAATAACAAAATTTCTACATATGACGAAATGTTATTTTACCCAACCAGCTCTCCAGAGCTTAACGTGTTAGCTCTGTTCAATTTGTCTAAAATTATATTTCTGGCTGGAACAAACAGCAAAGCTCCGAACAACATCACACACGCTCATATTTCCGACGGTCATTGAACGCAGCACAAATTTAAAAGCTCGCCCCCACTGTCACATTAGCTGAAGACAGGATGGTGGGGGTAAAAAACCTATTTTATCTCATAAATAAGAGCTTAAAGCTGCTGAAACCGAGGAGGGGACTCACCGCAGACCAGGCAGGACAGGGACTGGCGGAAAAACGGCAGCACCTTGCAGAGCTCCGCCAGTTCCCGCGGATCTCCGGGGTCGCACTGCAGCACCGAGCGGCTCGCCGACACGTAGAGAGCGGTCGCATTCACCGGGTTCATCTCCGCTGGCTGCCTCGGTCCGTTTAAGTGGATCAGTACGTTAAAAACACATAAAAACGAAAGGGAAAAAGAAAGAGAGGAAGGAAGCCACACAGAGATAAATTAACCCCCGATCAACTCCCGCTTTCTGTGAGGTAAAAATATTTGTCGGGGGAGTCCGGCGGCTTTGGAGAGAGCATAGATGGAGGCAGGAACCTGGGTCAGTTCTCCGTCGGTAAATCCCACATATATAACAGTCTGAGCGCAGAGAAATCCCTGTTACACATCCCCAGTCACATCCTTGGCGTGATGTCCCGGTCCGGGAGACAAGGAGCAGCTCCTGAAGGGCCTATCATGCACATAATGTCGGTTTATCCTCATCAGCTCCACTTGTTTCCAAACGACATGAAAAATAAGACGGTTGAACCCGGACTGGAGCCTGTTTCCCCCGCCTTTTGACGCTGCTTTCGCCCGGTTAACTCGCAGCAGCTCCGAAATTCACATGATAAAGTGCTCCGGCTTGCGCTGCGCTCCGACATGTGAATCCATTATCCACATGCATTTTCCTCTCGTGTTGTCCACAGCTTGTAGCGCATGATGCATTAATTAAACCCTCCAGTTGCGGTGCAGCCCCGGCGGCAGCAGGCTAGTTATTTATGGTTGTGTTATTGTTCGCAGAGATTCATGGCGGCTCGAAAACAAAACAGGCCGCTGCGGGGTTTAAATGGTCCTTTTGGGTGAAAAGTACCGGCACCCACGGCTCAGCGAGAGGCGGCGGTGAAACGATACATTCCTGGCATGAAAACAACAACAGTAAAAATCATTAAAAAGCTTCGCCGGTTCTGTCGCGGCAGAGAAAAACAAGCGAGCGGAAGCACCGGGCTTTCCTGACAGCGCAAGCCGCCTGAGCAGCACCGGGAAGCCGGCTACATAAGCAGGCCGCGTCCCCGTTCACGGGATTAAAAAGATTCCTCCAATTTCAGAGAAAATGTAACATAGAACAGGAAAAATTAACTCCTCTCGTAACTTTTACAGGACCCTAAGAGTATCAGAGAACACAATATTAAATTATTTTCCCCGTTGGTGTTCGTTGCTATCATTAGCCGCTGTGCTGCTTCTCCACACACAAACAAGGGGGCGCTGTTGACCACATCTCGCGAGAATACACGTGAAGATGTACATTTCAATAATAAAAATAATAATAAACCGTTCATTTTTAAAAGATTCCTGTTGATCAAGTTGATGGGAGGGAAGATATGCTGATTTAAAAAAAATATGGAACACAGGGAAAAGAAAAAAATAACATGAATAATATTATTTTACTCTTGAGGAAAAAGTATTTGGTTTGCAGATTTTAAACAAAATACTTTAATTTTAATAACTCAATATCTAGAATTGAAACGAGACCAATATAAATAGACTTATAAATGGAAATCTAAGTTTGTAAAGGGATCAAAAAGAAGAAATAACAAATATAATCATAAAATATAGGAAATATTAGATGAATAGTATAATTACAAGAAAAAGATGGATATTCTGGAATAAAATGCAATATTATCTGCTTGTGTTGCTAACAGTAGTTAGCACAACAGTTAGCATTTCCCACTGTTTTTCATACGCAGTAAATTTAGGTTTAACGTAACACCATTAAGTTGTGGTTCGTATTAAATCAAATTTATGAGGCGTACACCATTAGGTCTAATTGCATTACCAGTTGTTTTCATTAAATGTGGTTCCTGATTGAGCTAATGACAATGTTTTTCCTTGCTTTTAAAGGAGCATATATGCACTGGAATTAAACATGTCATTGTTTTTTATCCATTCGGCAGCCATATTGAATTTTTAAGCTGCGACTGGTAAAAAACATTTGGCTTCCCACGTTAAAATTCCAGCTAATTGTTTGAACTCATTGGCTATTTCTAAACGTCCTGAAGAGTAAATTACACATCTGCCTAGTCATTTGAAACTTGCTAAATCAACTGAATGTGTTTCTCTTCACGTAGTGAACATTGTTGTTGGTGTAATACTTTAGGTCATATTCCCACGTAGGTTTTCTCAAACTCTTTAGCAATACACAAAGGTTGTGAAACATTCAATGACTCCCTGTGATCGTGATCTAATGAACTTTCATTTCCTAATTTGGCGTTAAAGGTCAAATAATACTCAGTTAAATATTTCATAAGTGAAATTACTCTTCCTCTTTGGTCTTTAATATTTCCCAACTAGTGAAAGCTTTCAAGGATATTAAAATAAGCTAATATTCAGATATAAATTTGTATTTTTTAAAATTTGGTATCAAAGTTGGCAAACTTTGCAGTTGATCACTGATTAAATGTTGATCTAAAGGGTAAGAATGGTGGAAAGTTTAAGAGTATTGATTCATCTCGAAGAAACAGTGAGACACATTGCAGAAATTTACCATATCATGATGCAAACATGCTGATAAGATTTACTGTTTCTTTCTCATCACCTTCTAATTAAAAACACAAATGCCCACTTTTTCCTAACAGTGGGAAATTCAAGCAGAGATAATACATTAATTGTTTAGTGATGTAATTTCTGTTATCTGCAATGTTTCTTGCTAGTATTGAGTTTTATCAGGATAAAGTAAATTGCCATTTTATTCAATAAATCCAACATCAAGAGAAATAAAAAGCCTTTTGAAGTCAGTTGAAATATTAAAGCAGGAAGCATCCAGCTTTAATTTATGAAAGAAACCATGAAAATAAAGTTTTCAGGTTATTTTTTGATGCAGCTGGTTGCTGACTTACATTCCACACACGTGAATAATTCTCCTTTAAATAACATTCAGTGTGTGTCAAAAAGCAATGACTCTTCAGTCTATTACAGTAACAACAAAGACTAAAATACTTCACTGCTCATTCTGAGTTTTAACCTCAGTCTAATTTTTCCACGTGTGACAGGAAGTTCTGCGTCTTTCTTTCTGCACATGCTCCATTCTCTGGTTCCAGGTTACAACATTGTCTGCAAATGTTTTCATCCAGCAGGCAGGATTATCAGTTTATGCCTGAATTACTGGAAACAAGATTCCTGAAGGATCCCGACCTGCAGCACACCTCACCACCGTCTCACCACTTCTCCCACATCTTCTTCCCTATGAAGCCTTTTAGTGCCGACGCGACTTTTTAATCAAGTTTATTTGTTTGGCACATTTCAACAAAACACAAAAATACAAACCAAATGTCGGTTAATGTTTCATTTATTATGGTGCAAAAGCAACTTTAGATTTAAAAGAACAAACAGCAGCTGGACATTTTATGATCATTATTTTCATGTTTTTTTCAAATTTATTCACAAAGAGGTGATTTTTTATAATCTTATTCTCTGACTGTGTTTGTATGATGCATTAATGGAGGATCTGCTTTTTTCTGATCATGAGGTGAGAAATAAATGTTTAATGGTTTTGCATTTTCTCGTTTTACAGAGAAAAGCAACATGACTAATAATTTCTGTCACATTTCTGTTGGGCAAAACTCAGGCCTTAAAGGCACCAGACCAGGAATATAAAGGATTCAGTTTATTCTGCAACATGGAAAATTACATGCAAATATTAAAAATAAAGGAAGTTTCTAGAAATATTGTCCAAAACAGAGCAAACTGCAAAAATACATTTTACCAAGTAATTATGGTTCAGTTTCTAGAGCAAATATCTGAATACACTTAAAATGAGGCAAAACTAAGTTACAATAATTTTTCAGCAACATATCTGAGTTTAAGTCAATAATTACTCAATACTGATGAAAAGGTTCTAGTTCTACTGGCAGATTATTTCATTCTAACATGGAAAAAATATCTTGTAATAAGTGAAATAACATTTTTTACTCAATATTTAGGAATTATTGACTAATAATATATTTTGCAGAAACATTCATTGTAAGTCAGTTTTGTCTCATTTCAAGTGAACTAAAACGTTTCTACCAGGAAGTAAACGGATGTTTTTGGTAATATTTTGTTTTTGCTGCGTGAAGAAAACAGATGATTCTGTCAAATAATCCTAAACTAATGTACGTTAACCTTTGAATTTTAAGTGAGTATAAAATATCCAAAATATTCAGTTTCTTATTATTGTGTCTCCAAGAGAAATCATTTTAAAAAATCTTAACTGACCAAAAACTAGAAACGTTTTGTCTGATTCAAGGTTGGAAGGTGATAAAAACATAAGTTTTGTGTTTTTAAATACTGTGACTGACTTTAACTTTAATGCTCTGATGTTGTAAACTGAGCTGATTTACACCTGAAGAACTTTTCCAGGTAACATGATGAACTGTTGATTCTTTCTGCAATCATATTTCCTGTCCCTAAGAATAAAACCAGATGAGTATTTTAAGCCTCGGTCGTTACGCTAATAAACTGAGTTGGGTGACGCTGAGGGGAATTACGTGAAACATATCCCTGTTTGGAGTTTATATGACACAAAGGAAAGTTGTGTCATTCAGTCAGTAATCCTCCAAAAACACTTATCTTTGCAAAAGTATCTAAATTCCTAAAACTCCTTCAAACTTCCTGCATTAAATCTGCAGACTTCATTGTGTTCATTGCAAAAACTCAAATATTATTGGTCTCATTTCTACAGTAAATATTTTAATATATTTGAAATGAAACAAAACTAACTTACAAATAACTTTTCAGAAACATTTTTGATTGTTTTCAGTCAATAATTCCTTAATATTGATTTTTAAAAAATAGGTTTTATGTTTTTAACTTGCAGATTATTTCACAAGACTTTTACCAATGTAATTTTTCATCAATAATAAGAAATTATTGGTTGAAAACTTATTTGTAGGTTACTTTTGTCTAATTTCAAGGTCAGAGATTTTTGCAGTAGAAACTAAGCTAAAAATAATGGGTTAGATTTTGTGTTTTTGCAGTGTCGTCCTTTGAAAACGTATTTACTGACATGTCAAGTGAAAGTCTGGCTTTGACCTTGAACTGCAAATTTGTATTGTAAAAATTCCTCTAAGTTAGTTTTGTCTCATCTAAGTATGTTAAAGTTTTCACCAGAAACCACAAAATACTGAATATTTCTTGTTTTCGCTGTTATACTAGGGTTTTATTAAAGCCCAGCAGACAGTAGTGCATCAGCTGCAGTGGAAAATAAATGATTCATGGTCTCCAAAAGCTTTGAGTCACTGGAGTTCTCTTAGCTGCACGACTTCCCTCTGCTTTGACCTGATTAGATGAGGCCCGTTTGTTTTCAGATTCCTCCTAAAATACATTTTACTTCATGAGGGAGACAACTGGACCCCTGCGGAGTAAAATAAAGCTGCAGACATAATGACCAAAACAGGAGTTTTCCTCTCCGACGTCACTACATTCATGCTCAGTGTGGGAGATTCCTGCATCAACGAAGAAGCTGAAAAGGACTGAAAGGATCGTGAATAATCGATTATTGAATTATTAATTTGATCATTGTGAGGGGAGTTAATCCACTGCAAAAACACAAAATATTTCCAAGTATTTTTGGTCTATTTTCAACTGCAAATATCTTAGTTCACTTGAAATAAAACTAACCCATAAGTGACTAGGAGCTTCTTTTAAAACAATAATTCCTTAATATTCCTTAATATGAAAACTTACTAGTAGTACCTGAAGTAATAATTTAACTATTATCGTCTCTTTAATATTTATAAAATAAAAGTGCTGGTACCAATGGCAGCTTATAAATAAAATAATCTACCAGAGGATCTGGGACTTTTTCATCAATATTAATGAATTATTGACGTACAAAAAGCTCCCACTTCTTGCTGAAATGTTATCAGTTAGTTTTATTTCTAGTGTTCTTGAAATCGGACCAGAAATACTTTTGTGTTTTTGCAGTGTGTAACATTCAGCTTGGTTTAAATAAAACAGGAAATAAACGTTTATTTCATCTTGGTTTAAATAAAACAGGAAATAAACGTTTATTTCAGCTTGGTTTAAATAAAACAGGAAATAAAGGTTTATTTCCTGTCGTGTTTGTCTGATGTTTTGCTGAAGCTCAGAAGTTTCTGCACATTTCCAAGTAGTTCTGCATCCAACCAAACATCCAGACGCCGCGGCTGATTTCCAGGGCGTATGTCTGCTTACTGCTTCCGTTAGCAGAAATTTCCACAGAACATGTGTCTCATGACCGTCATGCTTCCTATTTTTCGTCTATAAAAGATCCTCCTCCTCTGGTTCCTTCATTGCAGTTTGCAGGCTTCCCGTCTTCATCTCCTCCAGGTTTCAGCATCATGTCGACTCTTTCTTGCAGCTCCTGGATCTTCCTGCTCAGCCTGGCTGCTCTGATGCTCATCTCAGCGTCTGAAGGTAAAAACTGGATGTTTTCTGTTTTAACTGACAGATTATTCATATGAGAATCTTCTTACCAAATTTGTTCATTTAATTGACGTTTTTGGTCTAATTTTAGTGCAAACATCCCAGTTCACTTGAAATAAAACAAAACTAACTTACAACTAATTTTTCAGTTAGATATAGCAGCTTATTTTAAGTAAATGATGCCTTAATATTGATGAAAATCTACTTATTCAACACGCAGATTATTTCAGTTGTAAGACATTTTCCCATATTTTAGTGCTTTTTAAATCAGTATTAAGACATTTTTGACTCAAAACAAGTCCATATGTCTCACTGAAGTTGCCTGTAAGTCAGTTTTTATTTCCAATGTATTGATATATTTGCAGTGACTCGGATCAAAACCACTTGGTAAAAGTTTGTTTTTGCAGTGTATCAGTAAAAATGTCAGATTTTTGCTTGAAACATTAAAAGAACAGTTTTGCAGAAAGAAAATCAATTGATCATCAAATTAGTTTGTTTTTAAGGAACCAAAACTACGTAAAAAAATAACATGATTTATTTTACCAGAGGAAATTAACGCCACATTCAGGGAATCTGAATCTTAACATGTTAAAAGAATTGAGAGAAAAACCCAAAAGATTATTTAACGTCGTTTTCAGTAGCGTTGTGGGAGCCGTTGCCATGACGACAGCCATGTTCATGCTGTGTTTCCTCTTGCTGGTTCAGTGGAGTCCTTCTCCCCCATCATAAATCTGGACTGCTGCGAAAAACTGACCAACAGAACCTTCCCCAGAACCAGAGAGTGCTACGAACAGAAACGGCTGGACTGCAAGACGCACGCCTTCAGGTAGGACGGGCCGACGGAACCGAGCTCTGGGTTTGTGAGTTTGTGGGTTTGTGGGTCTGTGGGTTTGTGAGTTTGTGGGTTTGTGGGTTTGTGGGTTTGTGGGTTTGTGGGTCTGTGGGTTTGTGGGTTTGTGGGTTTGTGGGTTTGTGGGTCTGTGGGTTTGTGGGTCTGTGGGTTTGTGAGTTTGTGGGTTTGTGGCGTTTGTGGGTCTGTGGGTTTGTGGGTTTGTGGGTTTGTGGCGTTTTTCTCACGGCTTCTGCTCCGTCCAGAATCAGGAGCCAGAAAGGAACCTGGAGGTGCATCGACCCAAACTCTGAGGAACTCCGACTGAAAGTGGCGAGGGTGAGAATCTGAAAACTGACGTCAAAATCAAATAAATTACAACTTTATTCTTTGTAAAACAAGAAAAAATATCATTTACCAACGGAAACTTTTTACTTAAAGTTCAGGATTAATGGAAAAATTAATTTAGCAAATAAAACAATCTGAAAAACTGCAGGAACACAAAATCTGACCAAATATTTTATTGCTGGTTTTGATTGCAAATATCTCAGAGATTGATGCAAATCAATAACTACTTAATATTAATTGGTAATTAAGTTGAGCTTAACTGAAACAGAAGGAAAATGATATCTGGTTTGCAACATTTCAGATGTTTGTTCGACTAATTTGGCTTTTAAGGAAGAAAAATTAACATTTTAGAAACAAAGACGCTAATTTCCTTCTCAAGTTAATGTGACTCTGAGCTGAAGGGCTGATCACATGTGATCTTTACAAAAAACTAATTTATCAATCAGGAAAACTACAATATTGAGCTGAATGTCTTGAATGTTTCTAACTCTGGGTTTCTCTCTGCAGGGACAGATAGTCTGCCCTCCTGACATTTCCAGCCCAGAATAAATCCTGACGTTTACAAACAAACCAGTGGAGGAACATCAGCGAATGTTTTAAAATGTAATTTATTTTATTTATTTATTTGATGTTTTCTTAAAATGTGATTTTTTTTTTTGTAAGTTTCAGTAATGGCAGAGCTCTTATTTTTTTAAACCTCAAAGTGAGAAATAAAAGTTAAAAGTACAACGTTGTGGTTTTTCTGTTTCTTCTTTCATATTCTAGATTCATTAAGTGTTTTAGAAGAACTTGGTCTAATGGTAACACAGAGATATGAAGTTATTCTTTAGTTTAGATTTATTTCCATCTCCCTGCAGGACTGAAAGCTGCTTGCTAATGATGATTAGCTTTAGTTTAGCTGTTAAGTTGTCAATAAAACACGATAAATCTAAAATGTACGCCTGATAACTGAAGGAAAAGGGACGCAGTGGTTTGCTACTAATGGTTAATGCAGGGCCGTGCACAGACCTTTGGAGGCCTGGGGCTTAAAGTTCAACAAGGGGCCCATTGAACAAGACCTTAAAACACAACATAGCAACAATTGGACACATTAATCCAGAATCTAATCGGATCCTATGGCATCGCTGCCATCATGCAGGGACATGCAAAGCAAATTTAATATTTTCCCAACAGGAATAAAGTTTCTGTTTCTGCAGCCTGGAGGCTGAGCTCATCTGAGACTGTAGCGTTAAACAGACCAGAGGAGAGAAGGTCAAAGGTTATGAAGTTATGAAATTTGCTGCCATTTTACTAATTAAGCCCTAATAATATTTATTTAACCTCTAGATCAACCTGGCAGCAGATGATTTACAGGCCAAAAAGCTCAAAGGGTTTAACTCCAAATAATGTTTTGATTTTAGCATCTATAGATCTAGAATTACAAGACTGAAAATATCAGTAGCTGCTGGTAGGGGCCAGTCATGGGCCCCCAGACATTCAGGGGCCCCCAGACATTCAGGGGCCCCCAGACATTCAGGGGCCCCCAGAAATGGTCTAATTGTAAAACAGGCCAGAGATCTAAACTGTAGCATAATTTATAAAGAATGAAAATGTTATTAAATTTTATTTAATGGATTCAGCTGAGAAAAAAAGTACAATTAGGATTAATTATTTTACTTTGTAAAAGTTGAAAGACCTTGGTAGTTTGATTGGAATCCACCTGAATCCACCTGGATCCACCTGGATCCACCTGAATCCACCTGAATCCACCTGAATCCACCTGAATCCACCTGAATCCACCTGGACTTTACCTGAATCCACCTGAATCCACCTGAATCCACCTGAACCCCCCCGGTGGGGGATTCTTTCTATGTGTCGGTGGGTCCGACCCAGACGGCCAGTAGAACCGGGCTTTTAGCAGAATGATGCAGCCAGAAGTTTCTCTGCAGCCGAAGCTTTTCTGTGTTTCGGGTTTTTACTGATATTGCAGGACAATTATGAAAATATAAACAGAATGTTTTTCTAACTCAACATCAGACCCACGTCTTTATTCACAAACCAGTTTGTGAAAAATATTCTTGCCTTTAATGTGACAGTTAGAGGCTCAGAACCTCGTCACTCTGGACCCGGAGTCCGAACAACATGGAGGCAGAAACTTTATTAGTCTGAAGGCAACCAGACCAGTTTATTTTGATAAATTATTACATTTAGCTAAATATTAGTGCTGAGGGCCACAAGCAGGCCTCCTGACATACAGATAAAAAGATAAATAAATTAAAAATTAAAAAATAACTTTTTGGAAAAAAAAAACCCCTCAAGGATAAAAGGAGCAGGGGCTCAAGCCCCCATGAGTCTCCCCTCTGCACGTGCCTGTGGCAGCTAATCTACCGCAGCGACAGGGGCGGAGCTACGAGCTACGGGGGCGGAGCGACAGGGGCGGAGCTACGAGCTACGGGGGCGGAGCTACGAGCTACGGGGGCGGAGCTACGGGGGCGGCGGCCCGGAGCAGGTGGCTCTACTCTCCTGGTAAAACCCAGATGAGCTCAGTGAGTTTAGTCAGGTTTCTAAAAACTGATCAACTGATTTAGTGATGAATCTGTTTTTCAGACATACCAAACTTTGACTGGACCAACCATCCCTGTGTCTGTCGTGAGCCGTCAGGAGTGAACTTGTTGACGTGTTTTGACTGTGCTGACTGTGAAGAGGTCATGGTGCCGTAATGAGCTGATTCACATCTGCCAAACTATTTCAGATAACATGACAAAACAGCAGCTCAGTGTTTGTGGTGTTTGTTATCTAGGAAACAGGAAGGGAATCACCAACAACTCTGACTTATTTCCTTCCACTCAGACGAAAAACGCTCCAGAAATAAAACATGCCACATATTTTTAGCCTCCTCCCCTAATAAACTCGGTTTTGGACGTGTGACTGAGGGGAAATACTTGAGAACATTATGCAAATATGTGACTCAGAAATAATCTGATTTTTTTCTGAGTGATGAAACCAGTTAAGCTAAAGACACTTTTAAATCCCTGATGCAGAAATATTCAAGCTAAGCAACAAGAAAAACAATAACAACATGAAAGCTGATGAAATATGTTCTGGGTGAGCAGAAAATATTTAAAAATAATTTGGAAAAGTTTATTTTGGAACTTAAACCATCAAGAATTAAACACTGGAGTGGCTGAAACTTCAGCATTGTGTTGTTATTCAGCATTTCCCACCACAAAAACACTAAATATCACCAAATCTTTTAACTTATAAAGTGGGAAATAAAGTCTTTTAGTTCTTAGAACTTTTCTAAATCAATATTGGTGAATTATTTATGTAAAAAAAATCCTACATCTTGGTGAAAAGTGACTTTTAAGTTCGTTTTCTATTATTTCAAGACATTTGCAGTAAAACCTAGATTAAGTAAATGTGGTAAAATTTTGTTTTTAGCAGAATATCATTAAAAATATCAGATTTTGAGTGGAAAAAGTGCTAAAAAGTATAAAAAGAAAAGCTCCTCAGAGCAATAATTAACTGATCACAGTAATCTGAATGTCAGTTTTTCTACCCATAACTATAAAACAATAATATTCAATACTTCTTCCATCATGACTTTTTTAAACTGAGGAATTTCCCTCCATATTTAACGGACCTGAACCTTAAACTGTCACAAGAAATGAACAGAAAACCCAGAATAATAATAAACATTTTACAAGCAGATTAACCTGAAAACCATCATCGTCTTTGTGACAATTAAACTCCATCAGATGCTTTTCAGACCACTGAAGCTGTGACATTTGCTTCATTGCTCAGAACCACAACAAATTTAAACATCCGTTTCCTTTTGTTATTGGAGCCGCTGTCAGAACCAGTCATGATGTCACAAACTGGTTTTATTCTGGTGGTTTGATAACCACAGGTAGCCAGCCAATCAGCGCTGCTGCATCAAACCAAATCATATGCATAGAGGGTGTGGGGTCTTTCAGTGTGTGTGTGTGTGTGTCTCTGCTCTTACTCGTTGTTTCCACTGCATTCGTGTCCGGTGACAACACAGCTTCCTATTTTTCTGCTATAAAAGTTCATCGTTCTCTGGTCCGTTCATCAGAAGCGCAGCAGCTTGCAGACGTTCAGCCTTCCTGTTTTCCGCTCCTCCAGGTTTCAGCATCATGCCGACTCTTTCCTGCAGCCGCTGGGTGTTTCTGCTCAGCCTGGCTGCTCTGGCGCTCATCTCACCGTCTGCAGGTAAAAAAGACTAAATATTTATAAAGTTTCCTCTTTTGTGTAAATTTTTCTTTAATTTATGAGTTAAGAATTTGATCTGGATGAAATCTGTATAAAAATGATAAACATCAAAACCTTGTTAACTTTTACTGAGAAAACTGAAAATTAGATGAATTATAATTTCTATCACTGTTATTTTGCTTTGTGTGAATTAAAATACTTTTTAAAAATTAGTTTTAATTTTTTAAAATTATTTTATTTTGTTTAGAATAAAAAAAATAGTATTTTGCTTAGTTTGATTTAAAATACATTTAATTTTGTTCAAGTAATAAAAAAAAAAGTTTTTAAATAATTTTTTTTTTTTCTGCATTTTTTATAGTTTTAGTTTCTCGTTATTTAAGAAAAAAGAAAAACTAGCGAATTCTTTCCGAACAGCTCCAGTTGCAGACGTTTCATTTTTCCAGTGTTTTCGTGTAAAAAGTGATTTTGTGGTGATTGATGCGACTTTCCTCCTTTCTGCGCGTGTTTGCTGCAGGCAGCTCGTTCCAGCAGCTGCGTTGCTGGGAGGAATGCATCTTCCCTAAGAAACTGGGCATCCAGACCTGCTTCGAGCAGAAACCTCGCTACGGCTGCTCCACGCACGGCTTCGTGTAAGCAGGCCGGGATTCCAGCTCTGGCTCTGGTTTTATCCTGTTAAATACCAAAGTGATGATTTTATCGTCTTGTTTCTGTTTTCAGGGTTCAGACGGGGAAAGGCAGAACGATTTGCATTAAAGGACACACGCAGTGGCTGCAAAAGATGATTTCAGATGTAAGTTCAGGTGTTTTAAGCTTCATCAGCTCATGTTTAATTTACATGAAGATTATTAAGAGTTTAAATAAAAATTATGACGATGTGAGAAATTATAATGGTTTATTTAAAGGTTTGTAGGGAAAGATGTCATGTTAACATCATTCAGTGAAAAGGAACAAAATATTTAACATTTTACTCAAATAACCTGAAATAATGATATAATATGTACAATTAAAGTTTAATTTTCTTTCTTTTAACACTTTTTAACATTAGATACGCAAGAGGTTCAGATTTTAACTAAACAGACAAAAATATTAAGCTGTTATATTAACACTAAATTCTACTTTCTACAAATTTGTACCTTGAGTTTGGTTGTGAAAATGTAAATTGTTTCCAAAATGTGCACAAAAGAACAAAAATATCATAAAAGTGTTTAAAACAGGGTAAATATTAAACTCTTCTGGCCATATTTCACAGTAAAATCATCAAATCCTGAATCAGAAAATATTGATTGAAATAACATTTTAATAAGTTTTACCATTTTTACGTGATTGTTAAAATGTTAAATTGGGGATTCTTGACTTTGTCCCTCATATTTTTCTGTGAAATCGCCCCGCAGCGCAGAAAGTGGACACTTTGCCTCTGATTCCCTCCATCACATTTCAGATCAGTTTTTCTCTTGAAGCAGGAATAAAGTTTATCATTGATTAACCTTCACACACGTCCACCAGCAGCTCCTGCCTCTAAATATTCAGTTATTGGTTTGAACCTGTGCTGCGTTTTGCTCCGAGCGATGCAGAAATCACCATGGCAACCGATGACTTGCCATTTTCTCCTCGTAGTTTCTCGTGTCAGGTCACGTCGTGAGCTCTTATCAGCATGACTGACGGAGGGAAGTCGGGTTTTGGGTGTTGGCTGCATCAGCACAAAATAAAATATCTGCAGAAGCGTTTTAGTTTGAGCTCAGAGGAGAACAATCAGCGGCAGACTGTGTGGGATTTCTCAGTGCTGTAATGACTTCTCAAGCGTTTCTTGTGTTTCTCCTTGCAGGGACATTTGCACTGTCCTCCAGACATCTCCGGTCCTTTGTGAGGATCTGCAGGAGTTTGAAACCCAAAGGAGATTCTCGGAGCCGTTGCCAGTCAAAGACTTCTGGTCAATTTCATTTCATGAATGAATTTAAAATTTAAATGTGGATTATTTTTTTTTTAAATTTTTTTTAAATTTGTAATAAGCTAAAAGAATTGTATAGCCGTTATTTTTTTAACCTCAAATAAAACTGGATTATTTTTAACCCACTGGTGTGTTTCCTTCACTGATAAAGACACTAAGATAATAAAATCATTTGGGACATGAAATATGGTTTTTCAGTGCAGGTTTTACAAAAATAAGAGGTTTTCAAACTGAACCTGTGACAGAGATGAAGAACAGCAGTACATTATTAAATCATCTGCATAAAAATGATAAAAAGCATTTGTCACACATGTTATTTATATAAATAGAGAATAAAAGTGGACCAAGAACTGAGCCCTGTGGTACGCCATGTAAAATAGCAATAATAGACGAAGTGAAGCTAATTGGACTCTCTGGGCCCAATACTGTGTAGAGTTTCAGTTAAAAGCGTGATTTACTGTCAGACGCCTTTAATGGATCAATGAAGAAATCAGCTCAATGTTTTCTGGAGAAGGTCGTTAGGAACCTTTACAGTGGCAGTAACTGCGCTATGTTTGCTTCTAAAACCAGTTAAACTGAAGCATCGTCTGCCGTAAACTCGGCTGTTTGACTCGTCCAGCTGTGGTTTTTGCTTCGTCACGTTGTGTTTGAGTGGGTATGTGTTCACTGTTGCTGCTATATTTAAGTTTTTCTGCTCTGCACCAGCTCATGTTTTCCATGGAAAAAAAAAAAAGACGTTTTCAATCTGATAACTTTCTATTTGCAACACTGTTATAGTGACGCAGCAGATCTACGTTTTGGTGAGGCTATTTCAGCCTGCGGTGAGTGACTGGGTGGTTTTTTATCTGCCAACTCCTACCCGGGTCTCTGCACACACTCATCACTTTTAGCATCTTTTCTTGCATAGCTATCATCACCCAACACTACAGTTCCCGTTTTTTGCTTCATAACCACTAATTTAAGAAACAAACGTTCTTAAATTAATCTCTGATTATCAGCAGAGATTAATTTGGTTTACTGGAGAGTGAAACATTGTTCACTAACATTTTATTTTTAGGGCCTCCTCATTTCTTTGAACAGGTGAGGATGGGTCTATGGCCTCTACAGAACATGTTCGTTACATTTCTTAGAAACTGAGATTCTGGTTTATTTTCAGATCCTTTCAGAGTAAAATGTTTTAGGGTCTCCTGTTTTTTCATTTAAATCCAAAACAGCTGCTGCTGGCCACAAACCCAACTCAACGTTTACGCTCGTACATGAAAATGGCTGCAAACACTATTATACAATCTTTGAAAAGCAGAAGTGGAGCCTTTTGCGCAATCAACTAGAAAGCAGCAAGTGGTTTCTGGTTTTTTTAAAGCTTTTAGATGCGGTGGAAATCCAAATGAAAACATAAAAATGCACAAAATGTGAACTTTACTTAGTAGATCCGCTTTAAATAACTAAATGTAATGTTAAACAGAAAATGGGTCCAATTCAGTTTTTTTCACAGACAGTAGTGAAACTCTCGACTATTCAGATTTTATTTTTAAATCTAAAATGCATCTTGAGAAGTTGCAACAGCAGAGGAAGGGCTGCAAAAACACTGACAACACAAATGGAGCACATTTTTCAGATATTAATCTATTTATTTTGTGAAACTATGCTTTACTTTCCTCTTGCTTTACAATTACATTGAGGTTTGAGGTTTTAACAAGACAGAAAGGAAATGCTTAAAAGGTGTGAAAACCTTTGCAAACTAATGGCCTCATAGCAGAGGAAGCTTTCATTTATTAACGGTTTTCTTTCTGTAAAGATTAAAAAGTGAGAGATATTTTTATTCTGACATTCCTTTATTGTGCTCATAGACAGAACCACTGATGGTTGAAGTTCAGTTTAACTCGTTGGCTCTGTCGGGTCTTGGGTTTTTTCTACATGGTTCTGGGACGTCGCTTCATGTTACGCCTCTCTGGGTTTCCACCAAACTGGTGCTGCAGTTTGGTTTCCACCAACCAGGCGCCAATCAAGAGGAACTTACTGGAGGTTAAAGGTCGTCTTTAAAACTTAAACCTGCTGAATTTGGTACCAGAATCAAATTTATCTGTGAAGCAGATTTAATTTAGCTAGGATGGACATTTAAAAATAAAATAAAAACATTCAAGATTATTTACAGGATTTATGTTGTGAGCATAAACAGATTCATACAGCTGGTTCATATTATAATAATCAGGAATTATGTATAAATTATACAGACGAGGACCAAGAATAGAACCTTGTGGAACACCATGAGACACATTTACTGCTCTGGCTGACGTAACAATGAATCATATTAATAATATATTGAATTATTTACATTTCCTTCACCTGAATCTGGAACAAACTACGTGGAAATGATCGCAGCAACGATTTACTGTTAAATAAGTCGAGTTTTAATTAGTATTTCATCATAAATAGGAAATAGAAACTTTGGCCTCAGTTCGTCCTGAAGGGATCACTGGAGCTCTGTTGGCGCCCTCTAGTGGTGACACCCAGTGTTGAAATATTACATACTTAGTTTAAGACTTTTTTTTAATACAAATATTCAGATAATCATGTGTACATGTGTTATTTTTGTGCAGCACTTGTACAAAATGCTAAATTAAACATTTTTATGTTATATTTAATATTAAAACATTATCATAGCTATAAAAATAAAAAAATATTAAACTTTTCTTTCATGTGTTTCTGTGTTCAAGTCTTTCAAGGTTAAGAAAAATGTATGAAAATGACTTTATGTCACTGTTCTGTACAAATATAGTCCTGAAAGTCTTTAGTATCAACTGTAATCTCTGTTACGCAGTAAGTTTTGTGATAATTGCTGAGGTATTTTATGTTCTGCAGCAGACATATTTATCTATTTCAATCTGGGTGTTTTAACACAGAGAAATGTTGCCAAATAAGAATCTTAAAAAGAACTGAACAAAATGGATGTTCTTTTAAATTACTTTATAAACTCAGATTCTTCTTGCATGAGAGATAAAATTATGAAACCAAAGATGGTGATGAAATCATGTGTTTCTTTGTTCGTAGAAAACAAACCAGGTTGCAATGCAGCGTATTTCTAACCTCTTCCTCTCAGTTGTAGATAAGCAGCTGCTGCCGTTCGGCTCTCTCTAGGACGCCCCCTCTGCCCTGGGCAGTTGGCGGCAGACAGACAAACTCCAAACATAACACAAAGGTTGGACTAGATGATTGACAGCGCTAAGATCCGCCTCCAGGCTCTGATTGGTTGTTTAGCAGCACTAGGAGAAGCAGAGAAACTTGATTTTATTTACACATTATCAAACTGTCATGACATGGTGACAAATATGAGCCTTACTTTTTTGTATTTTTAAATAAAAGTTGCGTCTTTGAAGACGGGTCACAACAGAACCAGTGATGGTTCAGAGGTTTCACAGCAACATCCATCATGGTTGGTGCCCAGTAGACTTTTTTAGTGCTGAACCGTTTTTTCCTTCAAAAAAAGCCTCTGGAAACGTGTGTCCAGAATCAGGGTTTTCTCTAAAATGTTACATTTTCTGCTGCATCATTCCCCTGCACACAGGAGTCAAATAAATGCCTAATTTTAAGGGCTTTCATAACTTCTAAATTGCTGATGTAACAGTAACAGTGAAGAAAAGCTCGTTTCTTCAACCTGTCAGAAGAAAAGCTCCGACTCTGATGTTGAGACCATTTTCAGTTCTGCAGCGTTATCTCCGACATCTGACCAGTGGAAACTTTCAAGTGAACTAATGCTGAGAGCTGCACCAAGGCTGTCAGATTGTGGTTTGGTAACGTGGTTCATTTTGGAGGTTTATGTGCATCCACAGGCATTTCTTTAGAAACCTTCACTGAGTGCCCAGAGCGTCGTCCATCTGTTGGTTCCCAGCAGAGATCCGGTCGGCTTCAGATCCCAAACAAATGGACGGGGGGAAAATGTTTCTGCCCATCTTGGCGGTTTGGATCGTCCTCACTGTATCTCCAGGTAAAGTACATTTAAAAAATTGGTTTGTTCCAGCCACAGCTCAAATCTGAGACATCCGATTTATGCAGACTATTTGAATAGTCTGCATAAATAACCAGTGATTTTCCATCAAAACATTTAACTTCTGACTAATTTTGAGTTTTAAAACACCTCAGTAGAGTTTTATTATTTTTAAAATGTTCTTTAAGTAGAATAATTTGCACAGTTCTGCCTCTGCTGACACATTTACAGATAAAGCCACTTGTTATTCACTCCCATCTCATATTTACTCATTTTGTATTACATGTATCAGGATCTCTGGTTGGATTAAACATGGTTCAATATCAACTGCTTAAAGATCCACTTTAAAACATTATTAGCAAAATGACCGAGAGGAAAATATAAAAGAAGAAAATGGCTTAGCTAACAAGCACAAAAAGAATTTTAATTATTTTTAAAATATTGCAAACATAATTAAACTGTTGGTTTGAATCCCAAGAGTTTATTTTACTTTAAGATAAAAATAAATTAATAAAATCCCAGATGCAATCTCTGTTTCTTTTCCTCATTTCTGGACTGGATTTAAAAAGCAACAGGTTTGCACTAAATAAATGCAAGAGCAACACGTTTGCACCTGTTTGTGCATCAAATCGCAGATGTTTGCACTTCAGTTACAAATACAATGCAGGAATCATCAAGTAGAAAAAGAGAAATATTTTAATTTACCATAAACTCAACCAAAAGAGGAATTAATTAAACTTTAACAACAAATTATGATTTATGATGTAAAAACAACAACAAAAAACAAGAAATTAAAAACATTGGTGGTAAAAATGGACCAAATTCTGAAATATTTGCTGCAAGTCCTAACACCATATTATTCTACGTTTAGTTACTAAGCAAATTTAAAACGTTGGGCTCAGGGTTTATACATCAAAGTTTAGCAACATGAAACCTTTTATCAGTAAATCAGAGTAAAAAGCAGCTTTTAGTTACATCCTGTCAACAACCGCAGTCCCTCCTCTAACGAACTCATTTCTTCTTTACACACTTCATTCACGTGAACGAACATCAACGGGGTTTTCCATAAAGCTTCATTTCAAACGCTGAGCTATGTGATTCATACTTCTGGTTTAAATTTGATTATCTTATTTCTCCTAGAAAGAATATTATTTTTGCAGTACCCCAGATAACCAGCAGAGGGAGCTAAACATTATGGTGGAAGCCACAGCATCAGGTCTGAAAATGTTTCAGTCCTTTAATAAAAACGCTGCAGGTGATTTTCAACAAACCATTTCAGAAACGTTATGATTAGTAAAATTTCCACAAAAACTCAGAAATTTTCTAAAAAAAACCCCCAGAAATTTCTTAGTTTGGAAAGTTGAAAAATTGCTAGAAAAACCAAGAAAATATAGAGATTAATCTTTATACTTTTGAGACATTTTTTAAAGAAATTTTCTGACACTAATTCTTAACATTTATGAGATTTTCTAGAAATTTTTAAACTCAGAAATGTCCTTGCTTTTCTATCAATTTTCTGAGATTAATCAGAAAATGTCTGCTCTCTGTGTTTTCTCAGAGTCGTCGTCTGGAATGAGATGCAAAGTTTGTCCTCCCTGCTGCCTTGACGGGTCAGAGAGCGCAGACGTGGAAAACTTCAAGTGTTTCGAACAAACAGCAGGAAAAGCCTGCTGCAAACACTTCTTTGTGTAAGCACAGCATATACAAAACAAGTTCATCCTTCCACCTAATTTTCTCCCTAGCAGCAGGAACACCATCCATCCATTGTTCTACATTATTACATTCATTAAATTACTTAAATACAAAAGATGTTTTTAACAACATTTTCTGTTAAATTTGTGTTTTGTTGTTAGACCAATCTGTGAGAAAGAGACATTTCAGAACATAAACTGTTATATTTAAGTTCACCTTGTCCCTGTTGTAAAATATAGAACATTAACACAACATATTATTAATATTAGTAATAAAACCTGTATAATAGTGTTTTTTAGTTCATTTGTTATGTTTTTATCTCCTAACTGTTGGAAAAGTTTGAAATCTTATTTTGAAAATGCTTGAATTGGCTGTTTTAGTCTTTTTGGTACGTTCCCTCTTCAGCTGGCAGAGTTAAAATAATATTTCATCGCAGTAAATTTGTTGCAGAATTAGTGAAAATGTCCTGTTTGTGTCTCCATAGGATCATCGCTGACAACCGTTCGCCGCTATGCATCAAGCCAAACTCCACATGGCTCCAGAATAAGATAAAAAACGTGAGAATAAAAGATAATCAGATAATCCTGGAAACAAATTAAATAATCTTTAAAGCAGGGGCGTCCAACGTGTGGCTCGGGGGCCATTTGTGGCCCTTTGAATCAGCTTGTGCGGTCCCAAGTGCAGTTCACGAATGCCTTTTATTTTTAAATCAGGATAAAATTAGGCAGGTTTATCCAGAGATTCTGACTGAAAAATATTTACCCCTGAATTTGGGTAAATATAGGAAACATTTTCAAAGCAACTGACCCAAATTATGACGTTATAACTGAGTATTAATGTGAAATCGATCCAAAAAGAATCAGAGAAGTAGATGCTTTTCTTTTAATATTATATTCTGATTTTAATTAACAGAAAATGAACAATTATATTTGCTTGACTTCAGTTTTGTATTTGCCCATCATTACTTTAAAGGCTTTTGTTTCGTCATAATAAGTTTGCAGGACTTTATGTAACACAAAGTTTCCTGTTGGCCAAACTCCCATAACTGCTACAGATTTAGATAAATTAGGTTTGGTGCTGCAGTCCTTCGTCTTATTCTGTCCTTTTCTCTCTTTTTGTTTCTACTCTCAGGAAAACTTGACCTGTCCTGTGACCATCGCCACGCTGCACAAAAATCACAAGCCTGGGAAGTTTCTGAAAAAGCAAATCTACTGAAAAAGCTTCTTTCTGCTGTCTGAACCGCTGCAATCTCAGAGAAAAAGTTTTGCATTTTAATTAAAAGGTCTTGCTTATTCGTAGATGCTTAATGGCTACATCTGCAACAACAAAAGGATTTCAGCTTTGAGAAGAAGTAAAATAAACCAGTTTAAAAGTTTTTCTGTGGGTTTGTTTCTTGTTTTTCTTGTTCCCATTATTACTTCCATAAACACGGTTCTGCTGTGCAGCCTCAACGTTCTTCACTTTGGGCTCATAAAACGTTTATTCTCAATCTGATTTTTGTCACATTTAATTAGAAGAATCTGAATTGAGCTTCAAGCCCTGAGGACTGAGCAGAGGAGGACAGAGTACCTGAAAGTTGTACTAAAAATAGAAATACTTCTGCATATTTTTACTCAAGTAAAAAGTATTTGGTAAAAACATTACTGAAGTACTGATCAAACATTTCATCATATGAACCAAGTGGAAAATTAGTTTCCTTAAGGACCAAAACAACAATAATTCTTATATGTAACAAAACATAAAATCAGGCAAAAGAAAATGTAACTTTAACAGAAACTGCAGCTGTGCAGAGTAGAAATACTTCATAATGAAGTTACTCAAAGAACAGCGCAGTGAAAATACTCCTAAAAGTACATTTTCTCCAAAAAAGTAACTCAGTCGATGTAATAGAGTAACTGTAACTAGTTCCTACCAAATGCTGGAGCTGGGAGACTCGGTTACCTGCTTTCTGCTGCCAAACATTTATGATCAGTTATCAAGAATAAATTATTTTAAAACGTTTTCAGTTTGTAATCTGAAAACCGTCGTCTCAACAGCGTCTCTAATCGAACCGGATCAGCTGCACCGAACTGAAGCGCATGAGAATGTTTTTTATTTCTGTCTCCCATGCCTTTATCTCTCTCGATTTCCTTCTAGATATTGCTGCCAAAGACGACGGTCTTTTCTTTCCTGTCACATATTTTGTGGCTGAAACGCTGAACAGAAACATTCAGCAGCTTTTTCTGCAGATCACGAAAAACTTTCACCTTCAGGGAAAAATGTTTCTGCTCATCATGGCGGTTCTGACCTTTGTCCCTCTGTCTGAAGGTAAAAAACATTTAAATAATTTGGGATCCAACTTTTCACAAAAAGAGAGTTTAAGGGACATTAACTGGTGTCTGAATTTTGAAGAAACAAAGTTCTTTTTATTTGTGCAATGAATAATTTTGTATCTATTTTTTAGTCAGAATAATGCAAATTAATTACATTCAGTTCAATGTGTTTCTGCTGAACTGACAGATTCAGAAATAAAATGAGTAGAAATAAAGTCTGATGGTCAAATTTAAGATATTTTTAAATGTGATATTAAACATTTCGGCCTCAAACTCCAAATTCAAGAGATGAAAATGTGACCAGAGGTTTTCAAATTTTTTGTTATGTGGGTCAAAATCATCCAGTCAAAAATATTTTTGTCCTCCATTTTTGAAAAAGTCAAAATATGAAGTCAGATTTGTTGTTTTTTACAAAACAGATGTTATTTCTAGAATGATTTTATGTTTTTGCTGCATTAAAAGACAAGAATCTTGTTTTCAAATTTCTTTGGGCTCGACTGAATAAATTTATTTCCAGTAAACAGAAAGGATTTGGGACGTTTTATTTCAAATTAATTCCTGTATCTGACCAGATTTAACTTTTTTTTTTTTTTAATAAAAGTCTCTGGATAAATTTAGCTAAAATTTTCATTCAAGCTTCATTAGAAAAACATAAAAACTTTGTATTGATTCAAATGTTCTATTACAGATAAAATGATCATAGCTTCACCTGGTTAAAAATAAAAAGTCTCCATCTGGATCAGACACCTGTGATGCAGTTTGGGGGCCGCACATATTCAGTCCAAGGACCACAAATGGGCCCCAGGCCACACGTTGGACATCCCTGCTGTAGATGTTTTATTTCTTCTTTACTCATAAAATTCCTGATCAAGAACAAAATGTTAAAATGTTATTGGAACTTAGTTTATATATTGAAAACCAAAGTCTTCCATGGTGAAATCACTAAATCTGCATGAGATCAAGGGCTGTGCTTTGACTAGGCCACTGGCTTTGGCCTTGCATTAACTGGTATGTTTTGGTTTATTGTTTTGCAGGGCCAGTCCGAATGTGGCTTTAATTTATTTATTTTTATGAATGAGTCTGTAATTTAAAAGAATATGGAATAAGAAAGTAAAGACTATATTTCCAATTATTTTATTAAATATCTGATTAAATTGAGCATTTTTCCTACATGAATTTAAAAACTGAGAAATTATGAGAGTTAGAAACATCTGTCTCAGAACATAAGACTGAATTACTTCCAGAAACTTTTTGTGAATCATCACTCAACTCATTTTGTCTCCATTTACATCATCTTGTGTTTTGAATCCTTTAAAATGTAAAATTTCCATCATCCGGATACCAAACAGTTAAATTTGTCAGTAAAAACATGAAGAATTGCGATAAAATACATATGAGGTTTTATTGCTATAAAATGGCAACATTTTCTAACTTTATGAGCAACATTTCCTTCATGTTTTGGTCTTTCCTGCCTGTTACCAGGCAGATATTCTCAGATCTTCTGCTGTGTCAATGGCACAGACAAAATCAACAGGGAAATCGTGAAGTGTTTTGAACAGAAGCCAGGACCTGCCTGTCGCGACCACTTCTTCATGTAAGCACAGAGAGATAAACAAGCTCATCCATACAACTTCTTCCTTTGCATGCAGGTCTTACCTTCTTCTCCATGTAAAACAAGGAGCTCCATCTAGTGGTCGACTTTTGTATCAGCGATTCCTGGAGAATATTTTTAATCTTCACTGAGGATTTTCATGTACATGTGTTCGTGAAAATAAATAAATATCTTTTAAGAGGCCATAACACTGAAACACAAGGTGATGATAAAATTACTGAGCTGTTGTGTTTCTCACTTTGCAGCGTTGAGGTCAATGATGGTAAAAAATATTGCATCAAACCGGATTCCCGATGGCTGAGAAAGAAGAGAGAGAAAGTGAGAATCAATAAACTAAACATTCTGCTTTTAAAATACCTTTAATCTGAACTCGTATTAAATGTCTCTGCATATAAAACAAGAAGCTTTGTTTAAAGCTGATTATTAGTGTACAATCAATAACTATAGCAGAGCTGGGGAAATAATGTCTAACATTATTTACTTTCATTATCGTAGGAAAACATAAACTGTCAAGACGATGCCGCAAAGACAAAACAACAAAAGCCACAACCTTCCTGCTTTTCTGGCTGCTGCAAAGCAAAAGAGGGAACCAGAATGTGATTTATAAAACCTGAGGATGAATCAAACCAGATTGTGATTTTCTTCTGGTTCATTAAATGCATCACAGCTGAACCGACGCCTTTTAATCTGCTCACCCAGAAACCAAAGTTTCTGTCTGCTTTCATCAAAATTCCTTCAATGTTTTGCTTATGCTTCATATGTTACATTGAATCAAAAAATAATAAAAAAATGTATTCACATAAGTTTGCATGCTTATTACTTTAAATCAGCTCACCTGAGTCAGACTCATCTCTCCTTCAGTGATTTGTTTTCTGCTGGATCTGCCAGATCTGAGCAAACGCTGCAAAAACACAAAATCTTACAAAGTATTTTTGACTTTCTAGTGTAAATATTTTATTACACCTGAAATGGGATGAAAACTGAGAAGCGACTCTTCTGCAAGATATAGGAGCTTTTCTTCAGCCAATAATTCATTAATATTGTTGAAAAGCTCAAGTTTCACTGGCAGATTATTTCACTTTTATTGCTTAAAAAGTATTTTGTAATAAGTAACAAAAATCTGCAGATGGAAGTAGTATTATTTTTAATATAATGGATTTATCTTAACTTATCTTACAGTATGTTATTGTTTCTCCACATGAAAATCTGAATTCCTATGAACTATAGTAGTTTTACATTATTTGTATTGATGCATTTAGACGTGAACTGAATTTGATTCAGTTTTCTTTACTGTAATCCAAAGAAGAAGCTAAAACTAACAACTCAAAATTGATGTACTTTCTTTCCAATTTTTTTTTTTGTTTTAATTCAGAATAATTAATGTCTTCTGTCTCTTTGGCTTTCTTCAAGAAAACAATTTGCAGAGAAATGTGGAACATTTTCTCTTCATTATTACAATAAATTGCAATTTTTGCCACCTAAATTGTAGAATAATATCCTTCAGTGTCTCGTGATGCTGGAGAAAATCAGATGTTTGGTTTCACTTTCATTCATAAAGAACTTTCTGCTTCCACCACTGCTATAGAGATTACAGGCACTGATCAGTTAACCTGGCATTAAAATAAATATTCAATCAATCAGCGATTTTTACCTTTAGATAATTATTTTTTTATTTGAAAGATATTAAAAGTAAGACTAAATATAGAGCTGCATGCAGCGTCTATTCGCCTTTGCTGCAACCGTAGGTGGTTTGGGACGCAACCCCACCTGTCCTCACGTCTCACAAAAGACATCAGTCTGGACTTTCTAACTGTAAGCAGTAAGCAGCCAGTCTGCCAATGAATCTGAGGTATTTAAGGTCTAAAGGTCAAATAGGCCTGTCGGGGTGAGAGGAGCAGCTGATTTGGGCTTATTTAATTATTTTATTACCTTAAATCTTCTTCCTGCAGTCCCAGACCCTGAAGCCTCTGGTCCTGACCAGATACCAGAGCCCTAACTGGATACTTTTGTGGGTCTGGTCACAGAGAAGAGACTAAAAGCTAGAGAGTTTGTGAAGTTCAGTGTTTATCTTCTGGCTTAAAATGAGCAACAAGTAATGATCAGAAACTACTCTGACCTCAGCCAGGGATCTAAAAACAAAGCAGCAAGTTGGTCATCTCAGCCTCTCCTCCCATGAAGACTGAGAGGTGATGGGGTTTGGAACCAAACTGCCCTCAATTAGATAAAATGGTTATAACTGCCTATCTCAACAGTTCAAGCAGCAAATATATTAATACACACAGTGGAAGCTGTCTCACCACCAACGTTCCTTGGTTACAATCTGCAACTTTTCTTCAATTTAGATCAGACGGCATCCACTCTGTGATCATTACTGACAAATTTACTGTGGCAGTTTGTAAAAATCCAAACTTGCATGTTAAGATAAAAAATATCAACTGCATCTATTGATCCAAGACTAAAACTATTTAAACCTCTGGCAGGTTCAGATTTAAGATGATTTTTAATCAGCCAAGAAGTTTGTTCATGAGAGTAAATGAGACAGAAATCCTTCAAATTGTAATAAAACAACGTAAAGGGAATGTACATGTAGTGTAACCTAGATGTATATTTTTTCTTCCAAAAAATATAAAATTCTGTTCACTCTATTCTACAATCAATGGAAAATATACATGTCATATACGTGGATCAACAATGAGTTTTTTCTGTCGCTGTGGAGGAACGTTAGTCGCCTTTTCTTTAGTTGGCTTAATTCAGCTACGTCAAAGGGTTTCTGAGCAAACTTGGACTACTTAAGGTTACTCCTCTGCATTCGCAATAGAATTTAAGTTCAGACTTTGATTAGGCCACTCCAAAATGTTAATTTACATATAAAGCTGTGTTCTGTTTAAAAAGCAGGAATTTTGACTGGTCAGTTTGGATGTGATTGACTTGTCTCAAAAGAAACATTATGTTGTAACTCCACAAACTTTAGCTTTGCAGCGTTATAACAGTTGGTTTAAAGCTTTAAAAGTTGGTCTTTGCAAATGTAACTGGTTTCATGCACCAGTGAACATGCTCATTGTGGCTGGCTGAAGTTTCATTTTCATGTGAAAAAGCGCCTTTAGATTGCTATCTGCTGATCTCTTTTGCACTGAGCAACATTATCTAATAATCGTCTAACCATAAGAGAGTTTTGAGAGTAAAGTTAATAACAAGAACCGGTTCAAGCCGCCTCTGACTGCGGTGTAGAACAATGTGGTTTTCCTATTATTCTTTTGCTTTGGCCATTTATGCACACATAAAACAGCATTTCCTGTTTTTCATTTAATCTATTTAAGAGCTGTAAAGGTTGACGGAGCTGCATTTAGCAAACGGTTTCAACGCAGATCCAGTCGCTTCGCTGCAGAGCAGAAACCAGTCATGACTTCAACCATTGGGGCCAAAATGTTTCTGTCCATCTTGGCCGTTTGGATCTTCCTCAGCGTTTCTGCTGGTAATGTCATTTTCAGATAATTTAGGGCTTGCTTGAAATGTCCTACAGGATGAGTTAAGTATAACCAATCTGGTCTTTTCAAACTATTTGATTCTTTTCAAATTTTTGATTTTTCAATTTAAACAGAAAACAGTTCAACAAGCAATGATTGATCATTGCATTGTAAGTAATAAGTATAATAGCTAAATAAATATGTGAATGTATAAATATACTTGTTTTTTGTTTCAAATTTATTTTCTTTGTATATTTATTTTTTTATTTCACTACATCCAGTAAAAACCCAACAAAACGAAAAAAGAGGTTTAAACCTCATTAGCCAGCCGTCATGATGATGAAGGCTTCATGATGATGAAGGCTGGTTAATGAGGTTCTTTGATTCGCTTCTCAAATATTAATTTTAGTGATGAGCATGTCAATCAAGAGGAAAACCAAGACAGCGTCTGACGTATTAAAATAAATTCAGTTTAATGTGCTTATCACAGCAAAGAGCATCTTTAAAAAATTAGAGAGAAAAACGCAAAAGCAAAGATCTAATTCTTCTTTAGGATTTTGTAACAGAAATACTGCAGGTACTTTTTGAGCTGAAACTACCTTAGATGGAAAATTTGAACTTAAATTTTCCATTTTCCAGTTAACCCTCCTTCGGGATTAACTGGACAAGATTTTTACCCGACAGGCTCGCTCTTTTACATTGTTTTGTTGTTGTTGTGTGATTTCTGGAACTGACAGTCTGACGGGACGACGCCCTCGCTCCCTCGCTGGCCGACCGTGACATTTGCCGTTCTCAGACCGCAGAGGGTTAAACAAATGTCAGAGGGTGAATTTAAGAAATCAAAATGTTTCAAATTTACTTTTACTCTGAGACTTTTTAGCAAATTTCAGACCCGTTTTACTGACCTCACATCCACAGATATAACTTTTATAGCCTGGTATCAAAATTTCAACTAAACTTTGTGACCATGAGATAGCAACATTGTTCTCTCTTTTTCTCTGGAAGTATGGAGTCAATGTTTTTTTTTATTTGTTTTTTTTTCTTTTTCTTACTCTGGCTGCTAATCGTAAAACACACATAACTCTTGCATCACTTCAGTCTCGAATCCCCAGAAAGATTTTTGTTGCAGATGTAACAATTTCAGGCCTCACATTTAAAAAAAACACATTTTTAAAATGTGTTTAAAAAGGAGATACACAGATGTTTTTGTGCATCTCCTTTCCAACCTTTGTCTACGCTCACAAGCTCTGTGCAGTGACTGAAAACATCAGATCACAGATTAGTGTTTGGATCCTAACCTGAAATGATATGCTTGATACGGTACAGTCTTCAGTGTTGCTTCTCTTTCTTTTTATACAGCTATATAATGAACTTCAGTCTCAATCATTTATGTAATAGCTGAATAATTAGTGTTGTTAAGTGGTACATGGTGTTTATTAATCCCTTTTTGAAGCATTTTGTGTGGTAACTGTTTTAATTTTTAATTAATATCTTATCGAAAGAAGAGGAAAGCTCTGCTCTTTATCTTTTGTTTGTTTCTAGGCGGTTCGTCTGGTGCACCTGTAATAAAGCAGCCCTGCTGTCTTGAGGGATCAGCTGCGGTTAAAGGAGACATCATTCAGTGCTTTGAACAAAAACCGAGAGGAGACTGTCTGAATCACTTCTATCTGTAAGCACAGCAAGTATTGAACAATCCTCCCTCTTTCATTTTCAGCAGTGATCCGTTTCTGCTTGACTTAAAGCTTGTGGGCTCCCCCTAGTGGTAGAAATTGTTTTCTGCCGTTCTAGTGCTTCGTTTCTCTTAAACAAATGTTTAGCTGGTTTTTGTAAACTTATATAGACAAACAACAGATGGACATGATTAAAGCATCATTATTTATCATTACAAAATTAGGTCTGGCCTGTTTAAATCACAGATGTTGACTTTGGCGCTGTGAGCTTGACCATCATCATAAAATCCTAAGAGCATTCGGAGGCGTTAAATGGAAATATGATATCAGTTTATGAATCTGGATAGGGTTAGAGATTCAAGAAGTTCTCCAAATATCTTAAAATCAGCCATTTTACTGATTACCATAAATAGTGTAATGGTGAAGATTCAGAATAACATCCATCTTACCTGGAAGGTAAAAACAGTGATAATCTGTGATGTTTCTGTTCTATAGGGTCGTTCTTAAGAACGGAACATTTTGCATCAACCCAGATTCAAAATGGCTCCGACAGAAGATGAAGAAGGTAAGAAATGTCGGGGCTTACAGTGAGAGGAGCTGCACAAAACTGAGGATGATCTGAGTTTAAAGAACATGTAGGGTTTAGAATGTCTGTGTCTAAAAATGAAGCTTTGTTTTATCTCATGTGGGTGAAATATAAATAAATGTATTGCTTGAATACAATTAGTCCAAAAGAATCGTACCTCATTGTAAAATTATTACATTTTGCTTTAATTAATTCTACCTTTATCATTTGTACGATACTCAGAGGTGGTCCTAGCCTGTTTGGCACCCTGGGCGAACAAACCCACCGGGGGGGAACGGGAGGGAATGCACTCAGGGGAAAAAACCCTCAATACTAAAAAACATTCAATAAACATTTTTCTGATTCTCTTTTCTCTTTTCATTTTATCACAGCAAAACCTAAAGTGTACTCTCCCCCAGAGGCATTGAGGATTCCATGATTGAGACGTTGCTGCAAAGAAATGAACAACAACAAAAAAGGTTTTCTATCTGCAACAATATAAAACGACAGAAGAAGAAAGTGGTTTATAAGGTTGTGATTGATATTTGGTTAGTGATAGAAGCCCTCTGTTTTTCTTAGATCTGCTTTGCTTATTGTTTTCTGGAAATTAAATACATTAAAGGTGAAAGGTTGTATTTTATTGGATTATAAATAGTTTTTCCAACATATTTTTGCTAGATTTGAAACTGTAGCTCCATTCAGAAACATGGAAAGCTTTGCTTTCCCTATATGAGGAATGTTTTATCATTTCTTCGCTTTAATAAAACTAAGTTTACACAAGTACAATTGTGTCATTTCCTTAGAAAAACAAATAAATAAATAAATATATATACACACTGCTCAAAAAAATAAAGGGAACACTCAAATAACACATCCTAGATCTGAATGAATGAAATATTCTCATTGAATTCTTTGTCCTGTACAAAGTTGAATGTGCTGACAACAAAATCACACAAAAATCATCAATGGAAATCAAATTCATTAACAAAGTATATATATATATATATATATATATATATTAAATATATATGTATATATATATATATATATATATATATATACATACACACGTATATAAAACGAAGAGTGCACTGCACTGAACTCCATTGAAAACTTTGTGGTTATTCCACCAAATATTGATTTCTGAATTCTTCCCGAGTTAAAACATTAGTATTGTTGTTTGCATTATTCAGTAGTTCATAGAATAAAAGAACAATTTTCATTTTACTCAAAAGTAAAATCAGAGAAACTGATCATTTTTTTCCAGAACTGTTTATGTAATTTGTTTCTTTGAAACCTGGTGTTAAAAGGTGCTGGTGTGAGAGACGCCGGTCACTGGTGTCTTGTAAAAGAGCAGCTGGACTGTAACAAAAATTACATTAAAACTGAAAAAATGGGTCAGTGTAAGTGGGTCACAAGTGTATGATGCTCAGAGACAACCTGTAAAGAAAAGTGTGGGAAAGTGGTCACAGGAAGCCGAAGAAACCCTGCAGGTAGATGGATAAGGAACCAAAGAAAACTCACCCATCACTCAACGACTGTAGACCTGCTGTCCAAGGTGGTACAGTTGTTGAGTTGACCCGAGCTTTGGCTTGATCGCAGAGGGAGCTGCGATCTGACATTTGTTTAAATAAAGACTGTAACTGAACACTGTCAATTTATGCCTGTTGGTTTGATTACAATTTGAAAAGTATGTCAGTGCAACCATGACCCGTTTAATGTACCTCTGAACACATTCATTGTGCCCCCCTAAGTTTCGTTTTCACACTGGAACAAGACATTCAGTTTGTGTTCTGATGATCTCTCTTGATTTTACAGACAGATGTAGGATAAAGAATTGGTTCAGGCTGGTGGGGGAAAATGTGGTTTTCCTGTTTTCTGGTTGTGACCCTTTATGCGGTTACCTCAGAAATGTTCCTCTGAAGTATCATTGCATAAAACAGCATTTCCTGTTGTCTCTTTTACCTACTTAAAAGCTATAAAGATTGACTGCACTGCATTTAGCAGCAGGTAGCAAACCGTTTCATTGCAGATCCAAACGGCTTCACTGCAGAAACCAAACATCTGGACGACTCCAAGCATCAGGAGCAAAATGTTTCTGTCCATCTTGGCTGTTTCAATCCTCCTCACCATGTCTGTCGGTAATGTACTTTTCAAAGAACTTGGGATTAACTTTTATATACTTTTAGCTTAAGTATATATTTAAGCTAAAAGTTTCCCAGTTATAGTTTTGCATGTTAGTAAATAAATTAAGATCTTTTATCTGCAGAGTCCAGATATTTGAGATTTAATGAGTCAAATTTTGATCTTTTTCTGTTCAAACTGAAAACAGCTCAAACAAGCAAAGATTGGTTGTTTTTAAATAATAAATGCTGCAAGTATGACATTTTTATTAAAAAATTAAGCTTAAAACAAAGCAAGTAGTCTCTATGAACGTTTATTTTTCTGAAGAAGTGTAGCGTTTTAATTCGGTTCTCAAATATTCATTTTATCAACCAGCATCTCAACCAAGAGGAAAACCAACACAGGACATTAATTATGCAGCACCGATTAAAGCCATTAAAAAAATAGACAAAAAAATAAATAATCAAAATCCAAAATCAATTTCTTCCTCTTCAGGATTTTAGAACAGAAATACTGCAGATAAATTGAGCTGAAACTACCTTTAGCAGGAAATCTTCACTGAAATTCAGCTTTTTCTTTAATTTATTTGCCCATATGGACATGAGAGTGGAGATTTAAGAGATGAAAATGTCTGAAAATAAACTTTACTCTGTTTTCCTAGGGCGCTCGTCGGCTACAGGCCAGGGTCAAATCAGCCTGCCCTGCTGTTTTCATGGGATGGAGAAGGTTGAGGGGAAAATCACCGGGTGTTTTGAACAAAAAAGGACATCACCCTGCAGGAAACATTTCTATCTGTAAGCACAGGCAATATTAAATACGTTCGTCCTTCCACCAACTTCTTCTCAAAAGATTTTACCACAATGTTCCGATTCTCTTTGTAAAACCCAGGATTTTTGAGCTTCCCCTACTGGTACAGTTTTAAATCGACATTTGTTATCATTTTATTTTTATTTGTCTGATTCATTGTGAACAAATTTAGTAGATTACTGATGCATTTCATTATTACAACAACTCACTTCTGTGTTTCATTTGCTTTTATTTTAAAACAAGCGTTTCAATGCCAGGACCTTTTCAAGACTTTGCAGCCATGTGAACAAATTATGTTAAATCAACTTTAGGACAAATTTGGATGAATGGGAATTAAATATCACTTTGAACAAGTGATATTTGAACTTTGAACTGAGAAATTTGAGCAAATACAAGCAGCACCTGCTACTTTGGCAAAATTAAAAACAACTTCCTTTTTTTTTTCCAAGTGGTTTTGGTTTTTCCAAAATAGCTAACGAACTTAGTGAGAGCTTTGCTGAACCACTGGTGAGTGTGCGCCTTACCAGAGGCACAGAAATGAAATTGTGACCTTTGTCTTGTTGTAGAGTTGCAACTCAAGGAAAACCACCGCTCTGCGTTAAACCCGACTCCAACTGGCTCCGGGACAAAATCCAGAAGGTGAGCATCAACAGCGGAAAGCAGATCCGGTTCAATCAGCCGATCGTCGCTGTGTGAAGAATCTGCACCTTTTTGTTATGTTACCTTCCGTAACTGCTGTAGATTTGGGTGAAACATGTTCTGAGATTTAAGTTTCTCAGTTTCAGTATCAAATTCACAAAGCAAATATCACAAATGGCATCAAGCCACAAACATGAGGAGCTGCATTTTTTTACTGCTGCTTTAATTCGGTTAATAAATCTAAACAAATAACTGATGAAATCAAAAACATACCAGATTGTAAGGATTTTACATGTTGGATTAATCAACCGTTCTGTTGTTATAGGAAATAGAAAGTGACACAATTGGGAACATTTATGATTCTTCACAAAAAAAATTAAAAGATTTTGAAAAAAATCACAAGAAAATATCCTGTAAACTTTTGTTTTCGTTTGTTTTTTTACAGGAACACTTGAAGTGTCCTCCAGCCTACAAGTACTGAGGAAAATGATTACAAGACTGAGAATAACTGCAATAACAAAAAAAGTTTAAAAAAATAAATAAATAAATAAACGTTCCTACTTTTTCATTTGCAACAATACAAACTAACTATAGAAAACGTTTTTTAATAATTTGCTAATCAATGACAGAAACTCTGCTCTCTTTTGTCATCTAGATCATCTAACTAGATCTGCCCTGAACAGGAATTTAATATTAAATACTGAAAAAGTGAAAAGTCATTTCCAGCCTGTAGCCTTCGTTAAAGAACCTGCAACATTTTCTTCCCTTCATAATCAATGTTTGTTTCATTTAATCACTTTATTAAAAGTTCACACAAATAAAGTCTGAGATCAGTAAAAGCATTTAACATCTGAGCAAAATAAACTAGTTAAAATAATCTGACTCTTGTTTTTTCTGCTGTTTATATATAGAAACAATTAACTGGATTCTTTTAAATTGGTTTTGTTTATTATCGTTGTTTCACTTTCCACCATTTTGGGTGTTTTTGTCCCTGAAATAATAAAAAAAACTCAGAAAAGAGAAACAACAACCATCCAAAGAGGATCATTTAAACTTCAGTTCCCGAATCAAAAGACTAAATTATCAGATTCCCCACAAGCTGCGGTTGCCAGTTTTACTGTATTTACACGCTAAGATTCGGCAACCGCAGCCGCTGGCATGTTACCGTAAGTTAGCCGTTTTTTTACAGTGTGCCCATGCCTGACGGCTGGCATGGGGATTTCCAGCAGTCGATGGGTAGGAGGAAGAGTAAACTTGAACAGGCCATCCTCATCATCATCATCACACCAACACAAAAGACACAAAAGACAAACCACAATGTCGGCACTCACTATAACCAACTGCAGTTTTGAGTCATCATCCACCCAGACTGTGATGTTTTAATACGGAGAGGAAGCAGCTCCACCATGCAGAGGCTTTTCTACCGTTTACTATTTTCTACCGTTTAGTTTCCCACTCCTGTCTTTTTCTTCTTTCAGTTTTTTTAAGTGTCTAAAAACTCTAATTTATTCAACTCTTGGAGGCAAAAGTAGTTTTTAAATTTAGTAAATTATCTTTCACAAACCCACACACAGAGGTTCAAAATCTAAAACTCGCAAAATTCATTCAACTTACAGAGCAGAAGATGCAATTCAAATGTTTTACAGTGTAATGACATATTCAAGACTAATTATTACTATATTACTGTTTTATTATCTCCTTTACAGACCCAGCTTGGTTTTCGCGGTGCTGCATTAAAATGATTCGGGTCTCATTTATCCTTAATGTAGATTTTGAATCTTGTTCTTTACATGGCTCTTTGGGGCTCAATCAACTCAATCAACTGTCTGTTTAAAGCCATTCCACATGCTTTTTACATGAAACTCTCATTTAGAAACTGAAAAACAGTTGAATCACTGAGTTCCTTCAAATCAAAGCTGTTTAGAGTTGCTACTATAGCATTGATCAAGCTGGTTTCTCAATTGGCGACTGTATGATGTTTTTCCGATTTTTTATTTTTGTGATTTTCTCATGTGAAACACTTTGAACTGAACTGCATTGTTGCTGAAATGAGCTTCACAGATTAACCCGACTGACCCAACTTGACTTACATGAGTTCATCTCAGGTCCAGCAGCTTGAATTCACGACAGACACAAGGAAGGAGGAAATCAATCTGGTGGTCAGCGTCAGCTTCTGTTCCTATTCAATAAATAAAACATAATAAATAACCTTAAACAAACTAGAAACAAATGGCTCCCAATGAGCAGTTGGCATCAGTTAGCTGCTAGCTAACAGCAGTCAGCGTCAGATAACATTTGTAAAATTAATCATAGGTAAAATGGACAACATTAATAATGATAACAGTTAACAACGTACGCAAAACCTGGCAAAATTACTCATGAAACACAGTATATTATTAATATATTAGTATAATAGCAAAGAAGGCAAAGAGCTGATCCTAATACTTCCACAGTTACCAATGGCAACAGAAAAAGGGGGCGGAGCTGTCAGTTACCGGTTGCTATGGTAACCACCTACTGTCAAGAGCAGCATAACTTAAAACACCAAAAACTGTCAGAAGGAAAAACTTTGTTGACTAAACAAAATAGATTCAACGAATAAATAAACAAATTTTGACAAACTTCACATCAATAATATTAAGATAAAACCTTGTGACAGTTTGACACCAAGCAGGAGTCTGGACTTCGTCTGTGTCACATTTGTAGTTGGAAAACGGTGTGATCGCCTGCCTTAGTGACTGTGTTGTTAGCAAACATTTAACAGAGCTCCAGCTCACTGGCTGATTTCCCAGAGCTTTGACTGTTGACGTTTGAAAAGCTGCCACTGCAGTGCAACCCACTTCATGCATCTGGTTCATTGTGGTCGCTTGTTTCGACTCATCAGCAGAATCTCAAGTTTCATTCTCATAACAAAAACTTCTTTAGATTTTTTTTATCTGATAATTTCCTGCCTGTCCTGCAACGTTACCTCAGAGTGATCTGACATATGAAGGGGTCTCCTCTGTTAGAAAAGCAAACTCATGTTAAGAACTGTGTCAGGCTGCATGACATTGTGGTTTGTTGATTCCTTAAAATGACATCCTTGGTCGTGACCCCAGAAACAAGAGATCGATTCCTGCTTTGTTAGTTTGAAGCACCAACATTCAGCAGCAGGTAAACTGTTTCACTGCAGAGCAGATCAAAAACATGGACGACTTCAACCATCAGCACCAAAACGTTTCTGCCATCTTGGCTCCTCATTGTATCTGCTGGTAACAAACTTTTTCTTACGTTTTTGTTGTTTTTTTTAATTCACAAACCCAGAAAAAATGATCTTGCATTTAGTAATTTAGCTGAGTGTTGCTAGTTATGGACAAATTAACTTTTGGGCATTGGTGAGAAGTTGCCTTTGTTTATCCATATTTGTGTATTTTGCTGTTATAAAAACTCTAGTGTTGGATCCATTCCTTCATCTATTGTTATTTTAATGCCTAAATCTTATTATATATGAACAACAAGCAAGAACTGAGGCTGAATTATTTGTATATTTTTTAAATAAGCAGTCAGTGAATAAACTTGGTAGTTTTGATCTTAATTACTAGGTTTGTTAATAACTTTCTGTCAAATTGGGTTAATGAGATCATGGAGGGTTTTAACAAAAAACATGGCCGCCCTGTAAGAACGGTAACTATAAAAACAGGTTAGTGAGCTCCCTCTGGTGGAAGAGTTATTCATCAACACTTAATTGGCTTTTTTTGTTTTGTTTGTTTTTTTAAATGATGATATAATTTTACAGAATACTGATTCATTTCATGTATGTCACGGCAGAACAATTATTTGTTTCCTTTGCTTTAGGAAAAACAAATGCTTTACTGCAAAAAGAACATACTATTATGTTCATTGGCATCACTGAAGAAGTCCCTGAATTCCTCACAGGATTCCCTGAATGCATCAGAAGAGTCCCTGAATGCATCAGAGGAGTCCCTGAATGCATCAGAGGAGTCCCTGAAGTCTTTGCAGCTCAGCTGGTTGTGCAGCAGACGGCGAAGCGTCTGATTCTGACTCTGCTCAGCCTCAGTCTGATCAGACGCCAAACTGATCGCTGATCTTGTAAAGTCATGACCGTTGTTTTACTTGACTCTTACAATCTATTTCAGGCGTTTGCATTTATGTAAATTGCGGCTACTCAATTCATATTATCTGCAACATCTCCTGAAAGAACTGTCCCAGGTTTATAGGCCACCTCGGTCGCACATGCCATTTCATCTAACCTCAACTTCTCCGTCAGATTGTCAGGTTTTGATTGAAGCGGCTTTTAGTTTTCAGCTGTCTGTGTCATTAAATTTATCAATGAACGATCTAACTGAGAAATTTCACCAGCTGATGGGAAACTAGTAGTAAGAACCGGTTCAGGCTGCGTCAGAGTGGTAGATAAGAATGTGGCTTTCATGTCTTTCAGGTCATATTCTAGGTCATTATCTCAAACGTTTTCACTGCGTTTTCTGCATACACCAGTTCCTGTTAGCTCCTTTCTGCTTACTAATTATAATAACGCTGTAGGTTGGTGGGGAGGCTCCATTTTGTATATAATAAACGGTTTCATTCAGATCTGGTTGGTTTTATAGCAGACATGTTGACGGGTTTCACCATCGGGGGGAAAATGTTTCTGACCATCACGGCCGTCTGGATCTTCCTCTCTCTTGCTGCCGGTAAAGTAGATTTTAAAGCTTTGGGATGATTCAACGTTTTACGCAAAGATACTTGCTGAGTCAACTTCTGGCGTGTTTAAGTGCAAACACTAAACTGACAGTCACTATGAGGAGTTAAAACTTTATTTTCTGAAATTATTGCAGCATAATGTTCTTTAGGAACATAGATATTTGTTCAATTCCACAAAACTAATTTCAATAACTGGAATTTGAAAAAACGGAATCTATGGTTGCACTTTGTACACAAAAACATTTTAATTCATTTTAATGTGTTTAAACAGGTGAGATTAAAATAAAAACGTTAATTTAGGACATTTAACAGAAAAGCAAAGAGCTTTGATTCAGATCTGTTCTCACATCGACTCCAGTAAAACTTAATTAGTTTCAGAAATAAAATTACTTTTAAAGCGAAAATATAACAAAGTTCTCACATAATCATAATTATATCTTGATAGTTTTGCAGTATTTTGCTTATTTTACTGGATATATTGCCTTTGTAAAAGTTAGGTACCTGATTGAATCTTATTGAATTGAAATTGAATCTCAAATTATGACAGTTAAAGAACAAATTTCTGCTTTAAAAGATGAACAGAGTGTTTGGAATTAAAATATAAAGAAATAAAAGAAATTAAAAAACAGTTCCACTTGTGCAGATGAAATTCCCTGTTAATTTGGTTTCATTTACAATGAAATAAAAACATCTAAATATTTATTACAAATGTTCAAAGTTAGAAAAACCTTATAACTCAGCTTTTTCAACATCTTAGTTTGGTTTTAATGAGGTTATTTAAATGATCATTTAAATAAAGCTTAGGTATAAGCTTTTTGTTAAGTTAGTTTGTCTTATTTCAAGTGCAACAAGATATTTGCACCAGAAACTAGACTAAGAATACTTGGTAAGATTTTGTGTTTTTGCAGTGCACAAGATTGAAATGACAGAAAATTATTTGAAAACTTTATTATTATCCCTTGATGTATTTTTTCACTGCGTTTGTGTCGTGCTTTTCTGTTGCAGCCAGATGTTTTAATTGCCCAAACTGCTGTGATAACGGGTCAAATGAGGTCAGTGGAAAAATCGTAGCGTGTTATGAACAGAAACCAGGACCAGCCTGTAAGAAACACTTCTACATGTGAGTAGAAAACAAATTCATCCCGCCTTCTTCTTCCTTCTCTTTCAGCTCTGATCAGTTTTCCTCTAGATGTCAACAGGAGCGCCACCTAGTGGTGTAATTTCATATCAGCTGCAACACCTGGAGAAATGAACGTTCATAAAATTACAGCTAATTTATAAGAACATAGGACTGAACTAAATGCTCACTCTGTTTGTTGTCATCTAATTTTAAATGTTTATTTTTGCTTTGCTTCTCTCTGTAGTGTTGTGGCCAATGGTGGAAAACATTTTTGCATCAACCCGAATTCCCAATGGCTGAAAAAGAAGAGAGACCAGGTGAGCCTGAGCTAAAAACATTATCAAGTCAAAAACAATTTAAATTTATTCTCATTTCTCCACTGCTTCCAACCTTAGAACTTTTGATGATGCAAACACTGACAAAGGACTATCTGTGCATGAATTACTGGAAATATACACAACTATGAGGACTAAAAATGTGGAAGTTTTCTGTTTTACAAAAAACATGTAAATATTTGTTTTTCCTTTTTCTCATCACAGGAAAAGTTGAACTGCAGCTCAACTGACGAGCCAGAATTAGATGTTGGAGCAAAAACTAAAGGAAAGAAACATCAACTTCCCTTCATTCATACAAACATATAAACTTCTGCTTGAGAAACTTTAGCAATGCAGAAATAATTCTGTTTGTTGGTCAAAATCATCCATTTGTTTTGGTCAAACAGGGAAGCAGATTGTTTGTCTCTGTAATTAAACGCGTGATTTTTGTTTGTTTATTTGTTTTTACATTTGGGATTATTGTTCCAGTTGAGAAGCATAAACTTTGGTTTGAGATCATTTCACTTCTCAGCTTTGCAGCTAAACCGCTCACCTTGGGTGTGGCACTAAAATGATCAAAAACATGCTAATGTTCCAGTAGGCTAGCTAAAGTTAGCATATTAGCATGCTAATTGTTATGACATTTTGTCTGACTGTTGCCAAATGTCCATCTGAGCCAGCAGGTCAGTTTGAAAGTTTATAGGGAAACTGTGAAGAAGTCAAGAAAAATTCTAATATATGTTGTATATTATTGTATATATTATCATTATTGCTATAATTATTATCATTATTGTTATTATTAACAGTAATAATTATTATTATTTTTATTGCCGTTTGCTGTTGCTATAAGTTATAAGTTGCATCAGAATAACTGAATCTTGAAGTTATTAATCTTGGTCTAATGTTAAAAAACTAGGTTTAAATAAATACCTTTCACCAAACACAAACATTTCCACTTATGTTTTATAAATAGTTAATATTTTATCATTACATCTACAAATGGTATCTGGACCCCCAGGTTATTTGTCCAAACACTAGGGAGAGGTGTTTGGACAAAATAACACCTATGTTATTCACATATGAAGGTGAGTCATTTCATATTAGCACTCCGCACTTAACAGATTATGCACAAACATTTGCTCAGTTTCACCCATTAGTAGCTCATTGCTCTGAGTAACAATTAACCTCCCTTTATAGGAAACCACCTCACCTCTCAGTGAGGAGCAGCTGTGCAGAGCCCAGAACAATCTAACCACTAAAAATACTCAGTAAATACAATTAAAACTTTTTGTGTGCAAATAGTTATAATATATGTTTAAAGTGCAGTGCTAAATAAAGTGCTTGTTAATAAAGTGTAAAAAGTGCTTTTCCATTCGGCCTTATTTAGCAAATATTGTTCATATTCTGATCCATCTCAGGGTAATATTTTACAAAATGTTCTAAAATCACCCAGACGCCTCTGTGCGATCAGACTCTACATCTTTTATAGAAATTAAATCTACTTCAGATGTTTATGTTAATTATGGCTGCAACAGTTTTGTTCCTATGGTGGGAAAGACGTTTCTTTATGTGCTGACCTTCTGTGGGTTCATTAAAACTATAAATGATAATCTAACAGAAGTTTTACAAACTGATGGGGTTCTGGTTCAGACCGTTTCATGAGAAAGTGGTTTTCACGTCTTTCAGATCGTATCCTTGTTCACTATCTCAGACATTTCCTATTCAGATATCTCTGCTCAGTTCCTGCTGTCATGATCATTGGTTATAGAGCGCTGAAGCTTGGAGGCGGCTGCATTTCTCAGCAGGTAACGAAGCGATTCGGACCAGAGATCCAGTCGGTTCCGCTGCACAGCAGACCCGGACAACTTTCAGCACCATGAGCAAAATGTTTCTGCCCATCGTGGCCGTTTGGATCCTCCTGGCTGTGGCCGATGGTAACGTAGATTTACAAAAACTAGAGTTCATCGAGATATTAGTCATTAAATGTACATTTTTAACTGCAGTAAATTGAGCTGGTTTTTAAAATTTAAAAAGTCTATTTTTGATTTGTTAACTTTTCAAGAGAGTGATCTGTGGCACATTGCAGCTTTTGCACAAAAACACTTTAACGAGATCGCAACCCACAGGTCATCTTAGGACACTATTCATAAAAGCAAACGGGTTTGATTTGGATCTGTTCTCACATCCTCTGCAGTCAGAACCAAGGGAGGAAATCCCATTTTGTGTGTTGCAATAAAGAGGGACATTTTTAAGAACAATTTTGTGGTTATTGGAAGTTACATTGAAATAACGGAAAATGTGGTTTGACAAGTTAATGTGTTCAAGCTGCAGGTCCAAAAATGACTAATAAGTTTTCATGAGTATCTCCCATTGATAAAATTCACTGAAAAATTCATTATTTTTTTCTTAAATGGTGGATTTATTTAGGCCCGAGCAGCTAAGCGCTGCGAAGGCCTATTGTTTTTGTACTGTTTATTATTATTTTTCTTCCCACCTCTTTGGGGGGCTTTTTGGGGGCCTTATCATATTCAAAAACTCACCAAACTTGGCGGAAGCATAAAGGGAGTTTAAAAATTTTGATTTTTAAGGTCAACACAAAAATCACACAAGAAATGGCTCTACAGCGCCACCTAGAAATTTTCAAAGGACCCTTTCCTATCCACTTACTTCATCGTAGAGACATGAAATTTGGTACACTTGTAGAGCTCCCCAAGACGCTCAAAATTTACAATTAATGTCATAGTGCAAGTATCACAGAAAGTCGGCCATTTTGGATTGAAGCTCCGATTTTGACCCCATTTTTGCCGTTTTCAGCCTTCGTATTTGATCGAACTCCTCCTAGGGATTTCGATTGATCGGCTTCAAACTCGGTGAGTCTGTTCATAAGGCATGTCCCATCTAAAGTTATCAAAACGGTGAGTTTTTGAGTATGCTGAAGGGGGGTTAGCAGGGGTCAAAGTTCACCGACTCGCCAAAAAAAAAAAAACTGTTATGTCTCCGACACAGAAACTCACAGAAGCACCAAAGTTACTGTGATTGATCATCATCGGGTCTCCTACAATACCCTATGGTCGAATGATGACATCACTTAGGCCACGCCCCCTGAGAACAGGAAATGTAATGTTTTACTGTGAACGGTCGCGATGTGACCCCTTTGACCTCATCAACATGAAACTGTGCCCAGAGACAGAAGACATGTTGGTGTGTTGAGGATTCCAACCCCGACCAGCTTCGATGAAGCAGGTGGGCGTGGCGGCGTGGCGAAGTGACCTGTAACGCCATTGCCATCGTTTGGCTCTCAATTCCAGAGTTTCGGGGCCCAGCTGCTCCAAACTCTCTAGGATGAATCCTCGTCGACTCCCCGACAGGAATCCTTCACAACATTTGGTGGCCGTGGCCTAATTTTTCGATAGCGCCCCCTAGAAAACTTTAAATGATCAGCCCCAAGCCACGCTTTAACCTACAATTACAAAACTTGGTAAACATGTGTATCTTGTCAGGACGCACAAAAAAGTCTCTTGGAGCCATGGTCTAAACCCCACAGGAAGTCAGCCATTTTGGATTGAAGTTCGGATTTTGACCCCATTTTTGCCGTTTTCAGCCTTCGTATTTGATCGAACTCCTCCTAGGGATTTCGATTGATCGGCTTCAAACTCGGTGAGTCTGTTCATAAGGCATGTCCCATCTAAAGTTATCAAAACGATGAGTTTTTGACTATGCTGAAAGGGGGTTAGCAGGGGTCAAAGTTCACCGACTCGCCATAAAAACATAAACTGTTATATCTCCTACACAGAAACTCACAGAGGCACCAAAGTTACTGTGATTGATCATCATCGGGTCTCCTACAATACCCAATGGTTGAATGATGACATCACTTAGGCCACGCCCCCTTAGAACAGGAAGTGTCATGTTTTACTGTGAACGGTCGCTATCTGACCCCTTTAACCTCATCAACATGAAACTGTTCCCAGAGACAGAAGACATGTTGGTGTGTTGAGGATTCCAACCCCGACCAGTTTCGATGAAGCAGGTGGGCGTGGCGGCGTGGCGAAGTGACCTGTAACGCCATAGCCATACGTTTGGCTCTCAATTCCAGAGTTTCGGGCCCAGCTGCTCCAAACTCTCTAGGATGAATCCTCGTCGACTCCCCGACAGGAATCCTTCACAACATTTGGTGGCCGTGGCCTAATTTTTGTATAGCGCCCCCTAGAAAACTTTAAATGATCAACCCCAAGCCATACTTTAACCTACAATTATGAAACTCGGTACACATGTGTATCTTTTCAGGACGTACAAAAAGTCTCTTGGAGCCATGGTCTAAACCCCACAGGAAGTCGACTATTTTGGTAAAAGACGTAATTTTCTCTTCAACATTAATGCAGCCCTGAAAATATAATTTATGAAGGCCATCTTAACATAATAATTATTTAAATATACATAGTTATGTGTTTTGGTTTGTTCCAATAATTCTTACACTAAAAATATTGATTATTCTTGGTTAAAATAATAAGTACGTGATTGATCAGCTGTCACTGTTTAGAAACTATTTCCGTAATTCGCCACTTGGGGTCAGTGTTACTCCACCAATGAAACATAGAATGACAGCAAAACATGATGAATAACTATACTAGTATTTCGCCAGTAGGTGTCAGTCTTACTCCACCAATGACAAACAGATCGACGGACGCATCTAAACTTTGCGAGAGCGTCTGCCGTGAAATTTCCAAAAGGATAGCGGTTACATATAAACTGAGAGGTTATATGTAACCTGAAAGGTTATATGTAAACACTCAGATAGTTTTTGTTGGCTTAAAACACGCACTAAATGTAGCGTTTTTTTAATAACTGTTATTTACTACTGCAAGTAAATGCATCTATATAACTTGTCCCCATCTTACTGATCAGTCAAGCTTGCAGAAGCAAGCTGCTACGTACGAGGTTCGGCGTATTACGCTGTGAACTGTACTTTTTTGTTTTTGCTAACCAGTTGGAGCTGCTAACATTTCCTGAACATTTTGCACGGACTTTGGAGCCACAACACCGGACCACGCTCAACGTTTTGCTTTGGGTTTTGGAGCTGCAGATCCGAACAACTCTCGTGAGCCGGAACGGACTGTTGAAGCGGAGTTGGAGCAGTTTTATTGCCGTTCGTTTAAAAACTGGTAACTCGCGTGCGGTGAGTAACGCTGATTATAGGAGCCGCCATGTTTTGGAACTCAGAGGACGATGCTAACCGAGTCTGTCAGGCCTGCAACGTTTGTAATGCTAGCGCTTTTATAATTAAAGAGACTGAATAGTGTGTTTGATACATCCAGTTTGATACATTCAGCCTTGTTTGTTGTTATGCATAGAACCTGTTTAAAGGCTTGTTTAAAAGAGCTCTGACAAAATGCTAAGTATCTTATTACTGATCCATTGGGGTTATAATATTTAGTTGTAGCGCTTCCTGTGATTAATACCTAATTAATGGCTGGGATTGAGCCTGTGCTATTGTTCTGACAGTTAACTGTGCTCTGCTAATGTGCTTTGCCCTTAGTTTATTAAGCTGGAACATCTTGAACTTTAAAATTTTCCTCTGATTTTAGAAGAAGGTTGAAATTGCACTGCATTTACATCTAAGTTGTAGTTAGCATGAAAGCATGTGGGCGTGGCTTAGTGTGAAACTGAATATTTGCCATGAAAGATGAAGATTAAATAACTTCCAAATGCAAGACGACAGCTGGACCAGACTTTCTAATTCTCTCTGCAGAACAGTCCTTAACACATTTACATGGTTACTTCATGACATCACGTTAGCCCCGCCCACTTTTAGCATAGAGTGACCTGTTTTTTCTGCTGTATATTTTACTGTTATTCTATCATTTATATGAGTTTCATGATCTGAAAACTGACTTAAAATGATGAACTCTGTGGATGCTGGCTGCTGACCGAACACGAATTTGGGTGTAGAAATGGCAAACTGCAGTGCTTCGCCATGTGCATAAGATCGGCTATAAATTACTCATGGATCATCCCACTGGCACCAAACTGGATATGTATGACCTTTGTTGACCTCTAAGGAGCACAACAGCATTGAAATGTAATTTGACTCCACTGAGCCGCCTAGGTTAATCCACCAGCTATATCTCCTCGCTAAATGCACCAATCTGCAACACATTTTTTGTGGGTCGTCAGGGAGCGCCGCCGAACGCATCGATGCGTACCGCCTGGTGGACGGGCGCGGAAACTGCGCAACGGCTTCTGCGATGGCACGTGGGCGGCCCTGCTGGAATCTGTGTAACAGCTTCCGCGGTGCCGTGCAGGCGGAGGTGCTGGAAATTGCGTGAGAGCTTCTGTGGTGGCTGGCGGCCGGCGGTTGCTGGTTCCCCCGCGGTGGCCAATAGGCCGGAGCGGCGCTTGGCTGCGAGGGCCGCCCGACGCCGCTTGCGGCTTTAATTTGTTTTTGTCTCTTTTGTCTTTTCATCTTGATAGTTTAAATAAAATTTAACAAAACTCTCGCATTTCTTTCATCACAATGAACAAGCAAATCTAAAATGCTTTAAAACATTAAAGAGATTTAACAGTTAGCTTTGTGTTCATCCTGAGCTTCATTCTTTATTTAAATCGGAAATCATGAATAAAAAAAAACCTTTGTTTTAAAAGCTTAAGAGAAAACTTAAATATTTTAAAGTAAATAAAAAGGAATTGGTGACATTCTGGGTTTTGTTTTTTTTTTAAAGATTTTTGGATATTATTGAAATATCTGTCTGTAAAACTCAAATTACAAAATGTGCCTCATTCAATCTGATTGCAAATAATATAAACTTCTGTCAGTAAATGTATGAAGATTTGCTATTAAATATGTTTGAGTTTTTAATTAATGCTTGATTATAAGAGCAAAAAACTTTGTTCTATTGATCTCATATTTTGCTTTTCTCGTCGTGCTTTTCTGTTGCAGACAGATGTCTTAAATGCCCAAACTGCTGTGATAACGGGTCAGATGAGGTCAGAGGGGAAATCGTAAAGTGTTATGAACAGAAACGAGGACCAGCCTGTGCTAAACACTTCTACACGTGAGTAGAAAACAAATTCATCCCTCCATCTTCTTCCTTCTCTTTCAGCTCTGATCAGTTTTCCTGAAGATGCTAGCACAAGCGCCATCTAGTGGTGCAAATTCATATCAGCCGTAACACCTGGAGAAATGAACGTTCATAAAATTACAAAAGTATTGCAGGACATTTGTTTACCAGCTAATTTATAAGAACATAGGACTGAACTAAATGCTCACTCTGTTTGTTGTCATCTAATTTTAAATGTTTATTTTTGCTTTGCTTCTCTCTGTAGTGTTGTGGTCAAAAGTGGAAAACATTTTTGCATCAACCCGAATTCCCAATGGCTGAAAAAGAAGAGAGACCAGGTGAGCCTGAGCTAAAAACATTATCAAGTCAAAAACAATTTAAATTTATTCTCATTTCTCCACTGCTTCCAACCTTAGAACTTTTGATGATGCAAACACTGACAAAGGACTATCTGTGCATGAATTACTGGAAATATACACAACTATGAGGACTAAAAATGTGGAAGTTTTCTGTTTTACAAAAAACATGTAAATATTTGTTTTTCCTTTTTCTCATCACAGGAAAAGTTGAACTGCAGCTCAACTGACGAGCCAGAATTAGATGTTGGAGCAAAAACTAAAGGAAAGAAACATCAACTTCCCTTCATTCATACAAACATATAAACTTCTGCTTGAGAAACTTTAGCAATGCAGAAATAATTCTGCTTGTTGGTCAAAATCATCCATTTGTTTTGGTCAAACAGGGAAGCAGATTGTTTGTCTCTGTAATTAAACGCGTGATTTTTGTTTGTTTATTTGTTTTTACATTTGGGATTATTGTTCCAGTTGAGAAGCATAAACTTTGGTTTGAGATCATTTCACTTCTCAGCTTTGCAGCTAAACCGCTCACCTTGGGTGTGGCACTAAAATGATCAAAAACATGCTAATGTTCCAGTAGGCTAGCTAAAGTTAGCATATTAGCATGCTAATTGTCATGACATTTTGTCTGACTGTTGCCAAATGTCCATCTGAGCCAGCAGGTCAGTTTGAAAGTTTATAGGGAAACTGTGAAGAAGTCAAGAAAAATTCTAATATATGTTGTATATTATTGTATATATTATCATTATTGCTATAATTATTATCATTATTGTTATTATTAACAGTAATAATTATTATTTTTATTGCCATTTGCTGTTGCTATAAGTTATAAGTTGCATCAGAATAACTGAATCTTGAAGAAATCTTGGTCCAATGTTAAAAAACGAGGTTTGAATAAATACCTTTCACCAAACACAAACATTTCTGCTTATGTTTTATAATATTATAATATTAATATTTTGTGGTGCTTTTCTGTTGCAGGTACATGTAATGTATGCCCAGACTGCTGTGATAACGGGTCAGATAAGGTCAGTGGGGAAATCGTAGAGTGTTATGAACAGAAACCAGGACCAGCCTGTAAGAAACACTTCTACATGTGAGTAGAAAACAAATTCATCCCTCCATCTTCTGCTGAAAATGCAATATTTTTGTAATTTTATGAATGTGAATTTCTCCAGGCGTTACAGCTAAAATGAAGTTCGACCACTATATGGCGCTCACATTACATTTAAAGGAAAATTAATCAGATCTCAAAGCTGAAAAATAATTTTACTCACCAGCTAATTAATGATTTTGATCACAACATTGGAATGAACTAAATGATCCCTCATGTTTGGTGTATCATCGAATATTTATGCAATAATCATCATATTGTCTAACTTTGTGTTTCACTCTTTGTAGGGTTAAGGTCAAACATGGTGATAAATATTTGTGCATCAACCCAAAATCCAAATGGTTCCAAGGAGTGAAAACACAGGTGAGCCTGAACTATAACCCACTGAGTCAATCCAACAATTTCATTAAATTTCATTCTGATCATTTTGTTGTGCTGTAAAATCTATTGGCCTCTAGTATTTCTTCTATTTTATATATTTAATTCATTTTTTTTTCTGGTGTATGAAAAGTTTTATATCAATACATCAATCATAACACCAGCTAAAAACAATATACACCAGTATGTGGAGATTAAAAAACAAGTACGTTTTCTCTTTAAAAGAAGTTAGTATTTGATTTTCTCTTTTTTCATCACAGAAAAACCTAACTTGCAGCTAAGAAGTGGCGCATCGTGGACACAAATTACATGTTACAGCAAAACCACAAAAGAAGCACTGACCTCCCTGCGTTACTGACTGCTACAGAAAAAACAGAAGCTTAAAAACCTCAGCAGTGTTTTTCATAGATCTCAGTAGGAAACAAACATTTGTTTTATGAGTTTAGAGAAGCATGAATTTATGATAAGTTAACAACTTTCTGTCCTCCAAATCCATAAATGTAAATTTATTCTCACTTCTAAATATTCAGCCCTCTGATAAATGAACTCTGCTTGTTCAAAAGATGTCAAACAAAATTTTATGAGTTAATGTACTTTTTTTTTTTTTATCTTTTGTTTTCATTTTGCTACATCATTCAAATTATTTGCATTCAAAAGATGTTATATTTTCTGCTTTTTATAGACTTGTAATTAAGTTGTTGTTTTTTAATTCTTCAATATTCAATACAAATATAAAATAAACATTACCTATATGTTGGTTTTCCCTTCGATCAGCTCTGAAATGTTTTTATCAAAAACCCAAATAGTCAAAAATCTGATTCTTTTTCTTGTTCATTGAAACTAAACACATTTTTTCTGTTTGTTTCTTATTTACACCTTTTTGCAAGTGAAAGGTTCAACAAATGATTTGGTTTGTGGTCACTTCCTCCTCCTACTTTGCAAGAAGAACATCTTTCACAATCTGAGCTCCAACCGTTGAATAATTTCTTATGCTAACGTTAAAATGATCAAAAGCTTCTGTCGCAGTATGCTAACAACAACAACAACAAGGCAAACAACACAGACCTGTGCTTTAGTTCAATGAAATTAACAACATGAAGAAAGACTAAATAAAATCTCTGCATATGAAAAGCAACATATTAATAAACATGAATCATGTGGAATACAAGAGGATGGACGAGTATCAGAGTAACAAATCACGGTAGAATATGACCTAAAAAAGGCCTCGGTGTGATCAGACTCTTAATGAGAATGTAATCTAGTTCACATTGTTAATTACGTCTGTGACAGTTAGCTGTGACTAATCTGAGACGTTTTACAAACTAATCGGAAGAAAAAGTTTCTATTATCAGTCACTATCTCAGACATTTCCTATTCAGATATCTCTGCTCAGTTCCTGCTGTCATGATCATTGGTTATAGAGCGCTGAAGCTTGGAGGCGGCTGCATTTCTCAGCAGGTAACGAAGCGATTCGGACCAGAGATCCAGTCGGTTCCGCTGCACAGCAGACCCGGACAACTTTCAGCACCATGAGCAAAATGTTTCGGCCCATCGTGGCCGTCTGGATCCTCCTGGCTGTGGCCGACGGTAACGTAGATTTACAAAAACTAGAGTTTTTGTAAACTAGAGATTTACAAATTCTAGATATTAGTCATCAGATGAGTCAATATTTCACATTTCTGACTGCAAACGGGATGCAGCAGACTGAGCTGGTTTATAAAATTAATAATTTGGTCAAAAAGATTATTTTTGATTAAAAGGAGACATTTCAACAGAGTGGCCTATGGGACAAAAATACGTGAATTAATTTTAACCTGTTTAAATATCAGAGATCACAACTTAGGTCACTTTAGGACATTTTACAGAAAAGCAAACGGGTTTGATTCAGATCTGTTCTCACATCCTCTGCAGTAAAAATTATTTACAGAAAATACTTTCAGAGATAAAACTGATATTTCTTTCATTACAAGTGTATTTTTTATTATGTTTTTCAATCTGACATCCAGTCTGCCATGTTTCAGTCAACCAGGAGACTAGAAATGTTGGACATTATTGAAATAAAGGTTTAGAAACTGTCAGTAAAACATCGATAACTCTTGTAAATATATGCAAAACCATCATTTAACAAACCTTCTGTCAGTAAATGTTTGAAGATTTGCTGTTAAATATGTTTTACTTTTTAATTCATGCTTGATTGCAATAAGAGAAATTTACTTGTGAAAATATTCCTTGTATTTGTTGTTTTCTGTCGCAGTCACGGTTCAGCAGAATATGAGGCCAAACTGCTGTGACAACGGGAGAGATGATGACAACGGAGAAATCGTAAAGTGTTGGGAACAAAAACAAGGACCCGCCTGTAAGCAACACTTCTTCATGTAAGAACTGCATCTTTTTTCCCTCAGTTTGAGCGCCACCTAGTGGCGTCATCTCATATCGGCTGTAACACTTGAGAATTACTGAAATATTGCAGCACTTATTTATGTTATCTGATTTTACATTTAGCAGTTAATTTATCGGATAATTTATGATCTATGTAAGAACATTGGACTGAATTAAGTAGTCAATCTATGGTTATATCATGCAAGATACATTTTGGGCATTTTAAATGTTTATTTTTGTGCTTCATACAGTGATAATGAAGTTGTCTAACTTTTCAATTTTACTCTTTGCAGCGTTGAGGTCAATGGTAAAAGGCATTGCATCAATCCAAACTCCAACTGGTTAAAAGCCAAGAATATCACGGTGAGTCTCAACTAGAAAAAACATCAAAAACAATTTAATTAAATCTAACTTTTTATTTATTGAACTGTAAAAAATAGATTTGTTCTTTTCTTTATTAGTTTGTTTTTCGTCAAACTGAAAAGTTTCATGTCAACAAATGAATCAAAATAAGAGACAAAAACAAGCAGAGTCAACAGAGCACACTTTTGTTTTGGCTACTTCATTTAACTGATTGATTTGTTCAATTCGGAATCTGCCAATAACAATATGGAGACTAATCTAGATAATTTTATCTTAAAACAGAAACCTGACACATTTTCATAGTTTCTTTTCTTTTTCTTCACAGGGAAACTTAACGTGCCACCCGACTCATCAACAGAAACCAGATGTTGCAGCAAAACCAATAAAGAAGCACTGACTTCCCCGTTCTACTGACTGCTACAGGAAAAACTGACGCTTCTAATCCTCTGCTTAATAAAAATGATCAATGCATTGATAATTTTTGTTCCCCGATCAGCTCCGACCCGCTCTGCTGAAAAAGCCAAACGATGAAAAGTCGTTTAATAAAGTTGTTTTCCTTCTTTATTAAATCTATCAAAACTGACACATTTTTCTCGTTCCTGTGAATCTGTCATTTAATGAACAGTTTGTTCTTCAATGCAGCTTGTTTTGAGTTTAATAGAAATGTGATAAAGTTCTGGGCAGATGCTTTACGGGTTGATTTAGAAACAGATTTAATCTTTAATCTACTACGACTCTGAAGGAAAGTAAAGGTCAGGTTTTTACCTTTTATTCTCAACCTTTATTACATTTACTAATTGAATTAGATCTAAATTGGCATTAATGAGTTTAAATGTTTTTAAAAAATTGGAAAGTGTAATTTCTACAATTTAGTTTGATACATTTGGGAATAACTGTTTGCAGTTGAAGGTGTAATAAAATGTTATGTTAGATTTTGTGTTTGATTCTACGTCCAGAACAGATACACTGAAAAAACACAAAATATTACCAAGTATTTTTGTTCTGGTTTCTAGAGAAAACATGTCAATACCTTCAAATCAAGACAAACCCAATTTACAAGCAACTTTGCAACCAGAAATACGAGATTGTTTCAGGTCAATTATTCCTTAATATTGTTTTAAAAACGATGATTTCACTTCCGACATTTTTTCATCAGTGAAATGACCTGCAAGCTGAAATATGGATATTTTAAACAATATTTAAAAATTTTTTGGTTTGTTTTTACCTAAAACAGGCTCCTACATCTTACTGAAAAGTTACTTGTAGGTTATTAAGATATTTGCACCAAAAACTAGACACAAATATTTGGGACCATCTTGTGTTTTTGCAGTGTAGTTTAACAATTCAGCACAGCTGCTCTGCTACATGCTAACGATAGAAACCTCAGTATTTTCTGGTCTTTTCTATTGATCCACCCATAAAGCAGAAGCTGAGTGAGAAACCTGTTCCTTTGACTTTATCTTGGAAACTGTGTGAGTGGCTGTAAAAGTGTGTTTGTATACTCAGAAACACACTGCGTGTTTGTATAACTTGTTATCTGATTCCAAATTACGCAAGTGCTGACAGTGAGGAGAGATTACCTGGGCTTACGAGAAGAAATGCCACAGAACCAGGATGAGAATAATCTGACATCTACCAGGTTTTGCAGGAGAAAAAACGCTGTTGACCGTCTGAGACTCTGAGGTTCAGAGTAAAAACGGAAAACAAAATCCTACACTGCAAAACACTAAATATTACTTATAGTTTCTAGTGCAAATATTTTAGAACAATTTAAATAAGACAAGTAACTTTTAATCAGATATGAGCTTGTTTTAAGACATTGTTCATCTCCCTTTACTTTTTAATGTATATTCAAGAATTATTTACTTAAAGTAACTTATTTCTCTGGCTGAAATAAGATGTTTGCAGTAGAAATTAGACCAGAAATACTTGATAAGATTTTATGTTTTTAATGTTTTGCAGTTCTGTATTGATCATTGTTCCTACAGCTCTTAATGTTGATTAGCCCTTTAACTTATCTTTAATTAGAGTAGTTAGCAAACTGCAAGTCCTGCGAGACGCAGCCTTCACTTTAACAGAAACAACATCTGAAAGGTCACCAACAGTTCATTAACGGAGTCACAGAAGGAAGGAGAGACTGAAGAGTTCATCTGATTAGTTTCCAGCTGAGCGTCTCTCTGGGTCAACAGAAATGATGACGTCTCCAAGGCAACAGAAAATGGACGCACGTTTTCACCATTTCTGATGAGCGTTGGCTGTTTAGAGTCAAAGAAAACTTTAAAAACTTTTGCTCCTCTGTCAGCATGAAGTCATAATAACAGATAGAAAGTCACTAAAATCATTAAAGAAGTTTGTTTTCTTTTTTAGGGCTTTCGTATATTTAGAAGCAAGATGTTAGGAGAAAAACTTTTTTAACTTATTGACCAACCTCCATCATGTGAACTGACTCGGCTCACTAACCGCAGCCGATTGGACGATTCTGCTGACCAGACGATGATGTCAATGAAGTAATTCTGGTTTGAGAGAAATTTTCTTCGAAAGCAGATTTTCATCAGTCTTCCTGTTTTTACTCATTCTCTTTTCCTGTCTTTAAAGATTAAATCTTTTTAAAAAAGTACTTCATAAAGTACTTTAATACATGTTTTGCTTTTGTCCAGGGTGACAGACCGAATACAACTGAACTGTGAGTAGTTCATTTGTGATGATTTTCTTTTAACTATAACTATCATACGTCCAAGTCCAGAAATACTCGTACTTTCTGGAGATTTAGACTTAAAGGAGACGAATTCAGCAAAATTCCCATTTTACATATTTTTGTACTTCCATTTGAGTCTCTACTGCTTCTAAAAACACCCAGTGGCTCTTGGGCAACAAGTTCAAGTATTTTGGTGTCCGGAAAATTTGCTGTTTCAAAAACAACTCCATATGTAACGCCACCTAATAAACAAATCACGTAGGTGACCCAGCCAGTTACCTAGCAACGCCAGCAGAGCTCCAGCATGTTTGATCAGCTGGTTTTACCGCTGCATGTGCTGTACAATGGCTGCTGGAAAAGACAAATGTCTTCTTGTTGGCTTGCCATCCAGAAACCACTTGCTGCATTCTTGCTGGTTGTGCAGGAGGCTCAACTTCTGCTTTCCAAAGATGAACAGTTTTATAATTGTGCATCTTTTTGCAGCCGTTTTCAGCGTGGCCAGCAACAGCTCATTTGGATTTAAAGTGACAGAGGCCCCAAAACAGCTGACTCTGACTAAAATCTAATTTTCTAAGAACAATTAAGTGCAAAAGAAACATAATTACCATGTTTTGCATCGCCCCCAGACCTATCCTGACCTATTGAAGGAATAATAATAGGTCACGCTAAATATATTGTTTAGATTAATCTGTCAGAACAAAATCTTCCAAACCATATTAATGAGAAATGTTTAAGGAAAAACAATTTTGCCATCTGTTTTTCAATAAAAGAACTTTAATATTCTCTGTATTTAAGTTGATTTAAATGTTGCTGGTTTTTGTTTTGGCATGTTTCTCAGAGTATATTTTCTCCACTTGATGTCGATAAACTGAGGCTGATGATGTCGCTTGATGTTTTTATCTTGTACACATAAAAGTCTCAATTTTTTTATATAAAAATCTGTGATTTTTATTTATATTTAATAATATTATTATTATTAATATTAAATATAAATAAAAATCTATGAGTTCATTCAGGATGTTTGATCAAATTAAAAGCAATCCGGTCTTAACCTTTAGGGGGAGACAAAGAGTCATGATGATCCAGGTTGAAAATGTCAAGAACTAAAAGTACATTTAACAGGTTTGCTAAAATTGAAAATAGCTAAAATTGACTTATTCTGATAGCTAAATTTTATGCTTCAAAATAAACCACAGTTCAGCTTCTTCTAATAAAATACTATCTACTCTGCCTGCTCTGTATAACCAGCCACGCCACATTAGGTTTTCTTTCATGAATCGTAGAAAGATTCAGGAGCCGTTTTTCTTCCTTCTGAGTTTCATATTACAATTTCAGGAAAGGTTTTATCTATAACGTACAAATGAAACAGAATCTGGTGTCAGTTTCAGTTACCAACTTCTTCTCAGCATTCAACTGGTTTCCAATGATTTTACTTCATTTGGAAAAAGTTTAAGAAAATAGCTGGAAAAAAATATATTTTAGTGGCTTTTAGTATGAGAAATATTTCTGTTATTCCTCCCGAAAATGCTTTTATGCAGCGCAGGTATGTAAACATCTGGTTGGAGTTGGTAATCTAAGAATACATTTTTCGGAAGCACATGCTACCATGTAGCTTATTTTATAAATAAGCATGATTTTTATAGCTAAGGACAACGTTAGGACGCACTACTTCTAGCAGGCTTGTTATTAATTTAGTCTTATAGTGAATCAGTTTCAACATTTTACGCAGAAATCCCACAGAGCTATCAGATAAACATCAACACCAACACCAAGAAAACTTGTGGTTAAAGTGGTTTCAGTATCATTCTTACGTCTTGCAGCAAATTGAGGCATTGGTGTTAAAAAAACACAAGTTATGCCTGATTCTGTCCCCTGCAAACACTAAAAACTTTACTCCCCAGATTAAAAACACAGTCACCCACTTGGAAAATCATAAATTACTTGTATTTAATCACATTAGTGATTAAGTTGACAGCTGCCAGTACTCTAAAACCAATTAACTACTTAAACAAAATGTTTCTGACAACAGGAAGTTGGTTAAAGAATCTCAGAATGTAGCACATTCAATTCAATTCAATTTATTTGTCACCGCACACATATGAAATTAAAAGTCAGCTAAAGCAGTGCAAACAATATAACCATAAATATGTTACAATACCAATCAATTAGATTTAAATATACATACGCAGCGTTCAGGGTGTTAATTGCTTTTGGGAAGAAGCTGTTTTTGAGTCTGTTTTTGATTTTATGCATCTGTAGCGTACGTCATGCCACAATTTAAAGAAATTTAGGAACTAATAAAACATTTCTCAATCCATCTGGAAAGTAGGATCACAATAATCATTAGAAAGCCAATAAAGCAGGTCAATCTGCATAAAGTCGAGACAAAGCTGTTAATATGTCACATTATTGTCTGTTCATCAGCAGTAAAAGGCCCCAGAGATCCACAGTTGTAATTATAAACATTATAAACAATGCAGTAAAATTTACTGTAGGCTGTTTAGCTTTTATACATTTACCGTATCTAAAATATCGTCACACGGAGGTCGCCATATTGTTTACGTTGCAGTGCATTCTGGGTACATAAATGCCAGTCTCTATATGCTAACTCCATCCAGCCAAAACATTAATTTTTGCACAATAACCGTCGACCCTTTCAATTTGAACCGGAGTGCGTTGAAATATTACCAGAGGAAATGAAGATGGAAAATGGAGGAAGAGTAAAGATTTATCCAAAAATGTTGGCAAGAAAAACATACCTGCAAAAAACTTGACTTTCTAACTTCATTTACAGTAAAAATCAGGGTCAAAATAACTCAGATAAATACAGTTTGTTGCCACAATTTAAAGATGCAATGTTAATACTTTAAACATACATTCATTAGCCTCCTATTTGTTTTAATGTTAGCTCCAGCTAACAGTGTTAGCTCTGCTTAATATTTTAACAGATATTTCTTGCATGACTGCATATGAATCAATCCATAAAGACATAACATTTTCAAGTTCTTATGAGTTTTTACATAAGTCAAGTTTGGGTTAATAAGTAAATTTCAACATATTTAGGCCGACATGTTGTATTCCCCCCTGACCTCTACAAATGCTTCACTTCCTGACTACAACCACATTTTTGCAAATATTCAGACGCAGACCGACCTGCTGAATGACTGGCCTCCTGACAATGTGGTGAGAAAATGTGACTACAAAACCAAACAGATTTTAGACAGAAGGAAGCATAGAGAGGAAGCAAGCGAAATGGCTTGGTGAATCTGCAAAACCTCCCTCTGGACATACCTTTGGGGAGATTTTGTTTTTTTTGTTTTTTTGACTTTTTCTCAGTTTTTTCTAAATGTGTTTTATGTTTCAGCTTGTTGCTGCAGAGTCAGTGACAGCATGAACATTTACTGCCCTGTTGGCGTTGAGGTTTTTCCAGACTGTTTTCATCACACCGCCTCATCACACCGCCTCGCTCATCACAGCTACGCTGTTTCCTCCCAACCTACAGACTTTCCAAACACACACAGGGACGTATTAAATTATAAATTTAGCTTCTGTGAACCCAAACCCATGCTGGAGTATGGCTGGGTGGGTTATATTTAATTTATTTAGCGTTTTTTTATCTCTTCTGTCTGTACTGAGCTAGCTGCTAACAACATTAGCACTCTGAGCTAGCTGCTAACAACATTAGCACTCTGAGGACAACCACGCCAGGGCATCAAAATAATATCTTACCTTACATATGAATGCTTTTCTTTCTAAGTTACGGTCCGATAAAACATCTGAAAATACAATTTAAAGGATTTTTACCTGTTAAACTCTGGCGTTGTTTGTTTCCCGCCTCCTGTTTTCAGCTGCAGAGTGTTGATCCACTTTTCTTCTCATTTTTCGGTAAGTTTTTGAAAATTAACTCCGTTGAGACCAAATACCTTTGAAACGCTAAAATGACGTTTATCTTTCTCTCTATTGGAACAGTTGGAATAAAGTACAGGACTCAGACTTCACACATTTTGCTGGATCAACAGAAGTAAATAGGCTGCATTTACTTCCGGATACTCCATCCGCATTGGATGACGTCGTGTTGCGTCATCTGAACCCCACCAATAAAGCAGTTTTTCTCCAACTGTGGTCTCTGGGCGCCCCCTACGGGTCTGCAAGGTACTGCGTTTAAAAAAAATGAACATTTATTTGTCGTGACCTCGGGTCAAAGTGCAGCACTGCAGCTAGCTTACCAAAGGGTTGTGTTTAAATAATAATGGAAAGGATGCAGAGCTTTTGTTTCTGAATATATCATGTTGAGTGGATATGACTGCGCCCCCTGCTGACTAACTGCATCTTAACACCTTGAATAAAATATTTACATTCGGCTAAATACTGGCTGAAAAAAAACTTTTATTATGCTTCTAAATTCAAAAGCCCTAAAACGTTATTAGTTCACTTGTAGTAAAGAACTTTTTTATAGGAAAGTTTGGAATCCGTACTTTCAGAATCTGTAAACAGTCACATTTTCATAACAGAGCAACCTTTCACAAAGAGCCTAATACTTTAATTTCAGGTGGTTTTAGACAGATAATAATAATAAGATGTTGTATTATTGTGGGCAGTTTTAAGTTAGCTGGTCTGTGAGGGTTTGTTCAACGGCCTGTAAAAGCTTGAGTTTGATCTAAAGCCTCATAGTGGAGTATGTGAAGAGTGTGCAACTGAACGTTGCATCAATTTTAAATAAGAGCATATATATTTAGATGCATTTCTGCTGGTACGTCTAAGTGTGGTGATCATATTTTAAGACTCTTGAGTTCACAGACGATTCTATTAACGTGACATTTGTTTTAGTCACATTATAGACCCTCTGCAAGCTTTGCTAATTTCAGTCATTTAAAAACGTGACAGTTTGATTAGTTGAATAAGCCGCTCTCCGTACAGAACATCTTTTTAAAAAAATTTTTACATGTATTCATACTTTTCTCACTATAAATTTTTCATTGCCACTGGCTTTACCTAAACCAGCTAAAGCTGCGTATCTGATAAAACTGAAGTTTGACTGTAGATAAAGACGTGTTGCAAAATAAACTATCTAACTATCGGCGTGTATCACAGACTGGCACACAGCCTGCGATTGTGCAAAAGATTCTTCTTATGCATTTACACGTATTAGTTTTTCATTCCCCTCGTCTGTTTTTATTTTTCTTTAACACGACGCAAATACGATGCTTGTGTCATAATCTTTAGATTTCAGTTCATGGGTAAAAGATGCTAACAATGTTTAGCATTTTGTGCATTTGTGCCACTTTTAAGATATTTATTTTGATTTGCTTTACTTTGATCTTGTCCAAACTAATTATTTTTGAATGCTTACATTTAGCGGTATTTTTCAGTAATGTATTGAAACAGAAATACTGTCATAATGTAAAATGTGCTAATTTATTCCAGCGCTGCTCCTCAGCAGAAAACTTGACCACATCCAGAGCAAATATTTCTCATTACTGCTGATCTGACTCATTTAAATGGCTCTTTATCATGAACTGAGGCATGATGGGTGTGGCGGCGCCGGTTCCTGTGAATAATGAAGCTAAAAGACGCCAACAGTTGATGATTAACTGGCACATGACCGTTTGATCCGTCCAAAGCTAAAACTCACTGAAGCTTCTTCCTCTTTCTCAGCAGATTTAAGTCAAAGTCATAGCACATAAAATGTGGACAGGAAGTCATTGAGGGGTTTCAAGGAAATGTCGTCTTTCCTGTTACATGAATACATGACACCAGTTTTCCACTGTCAAACAGCTTCTCACTAATATCAGAAGACTTTCTGTAGTTACAGTTAAAGCAAAAAATAAAATTCAGTTGGTGGAGAAAAACTCTTTCCAGAAGACAGAATAAAGTTTAGCTCCTTAAAGAAGCTTAACAACCCATGCAAGTACAAAAAGCAGTTTCTAAGTAATTTTATATATTACAGTAAAAGAAGAAGGAAGAATCTGTTACCTTTGTTAAATGATGATTTGAACATTTCTTGTAGAAATCATTCATCAGGACTGCGTATCTTTTCCAGGAGCCATTGTACAGCACACAGCGATAAAACCAGCTAATGGGCTGCAGGTTAGTTTAAGTTGCTACAGTGACTCCACCATTGGGAGGTTTTTGAAACGACTCATTTTCCAGACGCCAAAAAACATCTGGATGGATTTATTAAACACCTTTTAGACGCAATTGAGACATAATTATCAAAGCGTACAAAAAGTGAATTTTGCATAGTAGATCCCTGTTTGACAACATGAAATAGACTTAATGAGCTCCAAAGTAAAAGGCTTTACTGAAATAAAGCTGCATTTCATACTTAATTAATAAGATGTAACACAGATGGTTTATTTCAGTTGTAGCCATTGGAATCACAAACTGTTATGTTTACTGGGGAATTACTATATTGCAGTTTTATCTGACGTTAAAATAGTTTTATGATCTGAAACATTTCAGACGGATGAGTCAGAGGTCAAATAGCCACACAGCGCTGCTGCTTTACCTTTGACACCACAAGAAAGATTGTAGTTGAGAAATGGGAGCGACGGTTTTGTCTTGGTTACGGTTTCTGTTCACGTCTGTGGGTTTTCTTGGTGTTGGTTCGGTGTAACGCAACTGTCTGCTGCTCAACTCATTTTCTACACTTAGCATCAAATTTTAAATGTTTCTGGAAGGTTTTGTTTGTTTTTTTGACATTTTTGCATTTGAGAATTGTTTATATTCAACTTTTAACTCAAAAAGTTCAAACATGTTTTTAGGTTTTAGAGTCGATTAGCTGACTGTCTGTGTCACAGTTTGTGTCCAGAATGTGTGCGGTCTGCTACTAAACCCGTTGAGGGATATGCAGGGTTTTCCCCTGATGCAGCAGCTCAAGTGTAAAAAGATATTTGCACTTGAAACTAAATAAAAAATAAGGTTTTATTTTTATACGTCTGTGTTTCCTGCAGAATAGCTTCCTGTCATCGATGTTTTTCTTTACCTCTGTGTGCAGATGCACCACAAAGCAGACAGATGAGCTCTTCTTCTCTACAAACTGTTTTCATTTTCATTTCTAAACACTTTTAAAAACATGACATCATTTCCAGAAGCACCAGTTTTCCAGTCTATCCTCCCACTGTGAGTGTTTTGCAGTTATTCCAGTCATTTCATAGGAAACCAGGGTTTTTTATAACTTTAATAAATGTTTTGAATGAACATTTTCATGATTCTTTTTTAATTCTATTCACTTTAAAACTGAAAGAGAGCAGCCGTTACCACAATCATTTCCTCTGTTTTTCGGCTTTCACTCTGTCATAAACATTTCTGCATCAATGGGATGCTGAGCTCGGCTAAAACATGCAAAACCAAACCTGAAGTCACCAAATTATGATCGTGACTGAAAGCAAAAAACAAGTATTTGAAGATCTTTGGTCTCAAGATGAAAGTTGGAGCATCTGCTGAGAGAAAACAGAAACTTTTAGCTTCACCTGAGACAAAAGTCTTTCAGATTCGCACAACTTCAGGTTTATTGCATTTAAAATTTGTGACATTATTGACCCTCGTTGAGCACAGAACCCGTCTTACTTGGCATTTCTGATGCATCAGCTTTCTGCATGTGTGGTCAACCACAAGAGACAGGAAGATGAAAACGTCTCGCCTGTGTGCATCACGTACATCTGAAGAATAATCTCTTTTTTTCAAGGTTCTAGGAAGGATGGTTTCAGATAAGGAAGGTTTCATGCAAAGTGTTGCAAAATGCATTTTGGAGTGTCAGAAATGAGCGAGGTGTCATATCAATTCATTTGGGTTTAAGCTGATTCCCATCGCTATGGTTAAAACCCTTTAGCAGCTTTCACATGTTTCCTGTTTATGTTCAAACAGTAGCAGTAAATTTTGTTTGCTTTTTCTATTTTTCACGGTCATAACTTTGAAGTCTTGGTTTGCAGGTCAAAGTGTTAAAATGAAATTCTTGAGAGAACTGAGCTGATCTAAACGGGTAAATCGTGTAAAATGTTTTATTCAAGGCAGAAAATTCAGTTTTAATGAATTTCTCACATTATTTACTTGTATCTAGTTTTCTGAAAACTTTTTATTCTTGCACATTCAGAGCTGAAAGTCCTACAAAATATGAAATAATGAAGTAATTTAGCAACATTAATTTAAATCATAGTTGCTGCAGCTGGATATTCTCTGTTCAGAAATGCTTTCTGGAATAACAACTCTCATAGTTCAAAACTAAATTTATTGAAAGTGTCGTATTTGAACCAAATCTCTAAAACCTGCATTCATGTCTAGTTCAAGCAGTTTTTATGGGTTTTTAGGTTTAAATCCTGTATTTTGTGCTCAATCAAACGCTGATTTCCAAAATAATCTATTTTTGAAAAGGGAAATTCTCCAGATAAAAAGTCCGTTGTGCATTTATAGCTGGGAGAAACATCCGAGTTGCAACTGAGAATGAAAATGAGAAAATGAGAAAGTCAGACAGGAAGCTGGAGTTATTTTAATCCACTCCAGATCAACTTCAAGCTACAGTTGAGTTTGGTGTTTAGTTTTCTGTCTGCATTGAAACCAACCATCTTTAAATCCTCAATCTGCTCTTTTGCATTAAAAAAATCTTTTTAAAGTTAAGTCTTCCAGACAGAAACTTCAAAAACTTAACAAAATGCCAACAGCTTCCTTCTTCTGCTTCTGCTTTTGTTTTTCTTTCCGGTCTTATGGTTTTTTTTGCGAACGCAGCAGTTTGGGTTCTAATATTATCCAGAACCCTCATCCAGGGAAATACTCCTGAATTTCAAAGTTTTGTTTTAAAAGAAATGAATTTCTGTGCAGATGTAAAGCAGCTCATCACATTTCATTGCTTTTTGCTACCAAACATATAATCTAACTACAGATGACGTTTAACCTTTTAACTTCAGGCCTTAAAACTTTTTATCAACTGGAATAAAAACTGAACTTTAAAAACATGTAACTGACTTTGAATTAAACATATTTCTGCTTATAAACTGAACATGTTTGTTTTGTTAATTGCATTCAGAATCGATGTGAATCGATGCAAAATAAATAAACTGAATTTAAATAAATATTGCAGTTTTGAGGATGAATGTTTGCATTGTGAAGAAAAATGTGTTTTACATTTTAAAACACATGAAAAGAAAAAATCCTCTGATGAAGGAAAATAATTTTACTCTATAAAACAGATCAGATATTAGAACAAATTGTGTTTTAGTGGCTTTTTATGTTAAATAATCAACATTTTTTCCTGATGTATCATAAAAAATGATCAGGTTGTTTTAATGATATGAAAACTTTAGTTAAATAAACTCTGAGCTCTTTTCTGTATTTTCCAACTGGAGGTTTGTGAGAAGTTGAAACTTTTTCAGAGAAACTTCAAAAGAATCAATGAACTGTTCAGAGAGAAAATGATTTAATTTTGATGAAATTCTTATTCGATAACATTAATTTGTGATCATTTTCAGCGTTTGGTTGGAATATTGAAGGGTTTGAATCCTGCAGGACAAACTGAAGGTGAATCACATGAACGGTTCTGCTGACCCGATGAAAAGTCGTTTCCTGTCGTTTCTCTGAGGTTTTCCATTCAACCTCAGCGTTTCATCCGTTCCTCATTGTTTCACAGAGCGAAATTACAATAAAAAAGAGTAAAAAGTAAAATATATCTGCAACAGGACATCAGAATGTAGCTCCAGTATTTTTTATTTTTTTTGTGGACATTTGTGGAAAAACAAAAATTTGCAAGTAAATTTCAATATTTTGAATATTTGATTCTATTGTTTTTGACATTGATATGATATTTATTCCATTTATTTGAGGCCTGTTTGTATGGCTTTTCTGCAGGTCACCCAGTATTTGGAACATTCATTTTGTTTCTCTAAGCATTTTTTAATTATTAAAAGTTTAATTTCCTCACCAACTCAGCCACGACGATTTATGAAATTGAGAAAATAACGACTCAAAATTAATAATATTGGTAAATTGACATTATTCTGGTAATATTACAACTTCATTCATGGAAAATGATGATATTACGCTCACATTACTTTGGCTTTATTGAGGTAATAATTCTCATAATATTGTGACTTTATTCTTGTAATCTTATGATTTTGTTCTTGCAGGTAAATTGGTTTGGATCTGATTTTCTCCCATGTGACGATTTATTGAATTTTATGAAACATAACTGATTCCTTCATAGTTAAAGGACCAAATTGGATTAAGAATCAAATTTTTGGAACCAGAGATTATCAGGCAATCAGCTTGAAGATCAAATTTTCTGTTTTAGTCTTTTTTTTAGTCAGACATGATAACTGACTAACTGACTCAGGATCCTTCGGTTCAGTTAGAAGAAGCCTGGACGGGTCAAAGGTCCATCTCTTGGAGAGACCAGTTAACCCAACAAACAGAACCAGTAGAACCTGGAGAGAATCACATGGAAACTCCCGGCATAAATACCACAGGCTGGGATTTGAACCCAGAACCTTGTTGCTTCAAACAAAAAGGCCTAAACAAAGTAAAACAGCAGTGAGATCACAGTGCTGGTGAGAGTCCCATTGTTTCTCTCTGCTGGGTCAAACCAGCCTGTTCCCCTCCCCACCAGTGGGGGCGCTGCTCCCAGAACCACTGAAGGAAACGACATGAAAACCTCCGAAGACTCTGAGCGCAACTTCCTGAACAAAATGTAGCAGCGTCAGATTCTAGCGGTTGTTACTTCAGCATTTCTCTTTTGTTTTTGGTAACAACCATTTCTCCTGCTAGTGCTAGGTTAGCATGTTTGTTTTGGTTGTATTTACCCAGAATGCCCCTCTCAGAGTTCACTTCAACCGGTTTGTAGGAGCAGATTCAGTGTTTTTGGTTCGGTTGCCGTTCACACCTCCCCAAATGAACCGGACTGTTTGATTGAAGCGGGCCGAGCGGCGCCGCTTTAAGTGCATCAAAGATGTTTAGTCCTAACCTCCTAACGGCCCAATGATTCCTCCACCCTCAGCGAGGAGCTCCCTGTCTGTGACTCGGCGTTCCGACTGAAACCTTCTGATGAAATCGTTTCCGAAGAGTGAAGTTTCTGGGTCATTTGGTGGAATTTCCCTGAAGTCAGCATCTCCTTCCTTCACATGTTCACATTTGAGGGAATCGGAAGATGACTAACCGAGGAGCCGCTTCTGCTTTCGGGCCGTTAAGTAGAGGCGGCGTCCGTCCAGCCGTCAGTCCACAGCGGAGCAGCAGAGGCGGCTGAACCAGAACCAGAACCAGAACCAAACACTTTCTCCACTTCTTCCCTCAGTCAGTGAAAATGATCCGGTTTGACGGTTTGCTGAAGGCGGCGCTGGTCACCGTCGTCTTGGTGGTGGCTTCTGGACACGCAGGTGAGACCGGGTCACCATGAAGCAGTTTCTGCTTTTGTCCTGAAATGATTTGATGCTCAGAGCTTTTTTTAATCTTCATCTTCAGATGAGAAATTGGCCACTTGCTGTGAAAAAGTGAACAGAAATGAGATCACAGAGCCGATCCAGGGATTCCTGTTCCAGAAGGCCAACTATCCGTGCGTCCAGGCCATCATGTGAGTATTTTCAATCCAACAACTAAAAACTAATCAGAGAGTTTTACACTCCTGACTCAGAATATGCAAAGTAACAAAAGGACTCAACACTGCAAAAACATAAAATCTTAAATGTTTTTCTTTGCTTTCTAATGCAAATATTATAATGAGATTAAATTAACTCAAAAGTAACTTTTGAGCAAGAAATCAGAGTTGAAGTCAATGATTTCTTAATAAAGCTGGTTATTTCACTTACAAGATGAACAAACATCTCTTTATAAGTGGAAATAGTGTTTTTTAAACCACTATTAAAGGTTTATTTACACAAAAAAGCTCTTATTTCTTGCTCAAAAGTTACTTGTGAATAAATTTGGTCTTATTTTCTGTGATCTAAGATATTTGCACTAAATCTAGACATAAATACTTGGTCAGATTTTAAGATGCTAACCTTCATTCTGAAACTGAACTGGATTTTTTCTCTGTTATCCTGCAGCTTTCAGACAGAAAGCGGTCTTTACTGCAGCCAGGTGTCGGCTCCCTGGGTTAAAAGGAAGATCAGAGAATACAGGTTTGTGAAAAATAAACTCTCCTAATGTTGCTTATCCTGCTGTTTTACTCGTCTATAATCTGTATTTCTGCGTTTCCTCTCACAGGGCAGCGAAGGCTCAGTCAAAGGTCACTTCCTCTCCGACAGTCGTCTCCCTCCTCTCCATCATAACCTCCACCGCCGCCGCACCGCCTCCCTCCACCCTTCCTCCTTCCTCTTCCTCTCCTTTCTCTGGCTCCGCCTCCGGGGTTTCATCCGGCGAGTCGTTTTCTGGGAGCGTGGAGGACGAGAGCTTCGTGACCTTCGTGACCTCCACGACCTCTGCGACCTCCGCCGCCAGCGAAAACAACTGAACATGTTTCATCAACAGCTCAGTTATAGTGAATTACTTTAGGACGTTTAGTTTCTTTCATTAGTTAAATTATTTATTTGGTAAAGCTAAATTTGCTGTTCTGAAACAGTGAAGGTTAATATTTATTACCTTTTGTATTTATAGACATTTGGAGTAACTTATGAAGCAGTTTGTAATGTTGAATGTTTACTCATTTAATTATTTGTGGAAATGTTTGCAACTCAAGAAACTTGAAAGCTTTAACTTTGTACTCTGAAGGAAACATTTGGGAAAATAAGAACGTAATAAATATGATTTGATATTTAATATTTGTTCATTTTGATTTCCGTCTCACATCATCAGAAGCTCTTAGGCTCAAATCCCAGCATGCACTGCAAAAACACAAAATCTTAAGTATTTATTGTCTAGATTGTGCTGCTACGAAAGCTACTAACAATGCATGAAGGGTTCCATCCCAAATCCAGCACCCTGAGACTGAACACGAGCCGCAAAGAAGGAGGCAGAGGACTAGTGAGTGTGAGAACCACTGTCCAGGACGAAACAACTAAGATCCATAAATACATCAGGGACAAAGCCTCAACAGACAATGTGCTCAGTGAATGTCTCAGACAACAGGGAACGGAGGTTGAAGTGCCAGAGATACCATCATGGGAGGACAAGCCCCTACATGGGATGTACCACCAGCAAATAACTGAAGTGGCTGATATCAGTAAATCCTACCAATGGCTGGAAAAAGCTGGGCTCAAGGACAGCACAGAGGCCCTCATCATGGCCGCCCAGGAACAGGCCCCTAAACACCAGAGCAATAGAGGCCCAGATCTACCACACCAGACAAGACCCAAGGTGTAGGTTGTGTAAGGAGGCTCCCTGAGACAGTCCAGCACATAACAGCAGGGTGCAAGATACTGGCAGGGAAAGCGTACATGGAACGACATAACCAAGTGGCAGGCATAGTGTACAGAAACATCTGTGCAGAATATGGACTGGAAACCCCGAGATCAAAGTGGGAAACACCCCCAAAGGTGGTGGAGAATGCCAGAGCTAAGATCCTGTGGGACTTCCAGATCCAGACAGACAGAATGGTAATGGCGAACCAACCAGACATTGTCATAGTGGATAAACAACAGAGGAAAGCCGTTGTGGTAGATGTAGCAATACCAAGCCATTGCAACATCAGGAAAAAGGAGCACGAGAAACTGGAGAAATACCAGGGCCTCAGGGAGGAACTGGAGAGCCTGGAAGGTGAAGACCACAGTGGTGCCTGTGGTCATCGGGGCCCCTCGGGGCAGTCACCCCCAAACTGGATCAATGGCTACAACAGATCCCAGGAACAACATCAGACATCTCAGTCCAGAAATGTGCAGTCCTTGGCACAGCCAAGATACTGCAGGACCCTCAAGCTCCCAGGCCTCTGGTAGAGGATATATAGATCCATATCTATAGATATAGATCTATATATCCTCTGGTAGAGGACCCTCAAAGATCTATAGAGCTATAGATCTATACATATAGATCTATAGATTTATATATCCTCTGGTTGAGGACCCGAGCTCAGAGGATAAGAAGGGAATTAATTATATATGTAGGTGAAACCCGCCAGGGGGCGCTGTGTGTGTTTTAAACTTTGAACTGCTGAGGCACCGTTCGTCCTATAGAGGGCAGCACTGAGAAGATAATGTAGATTTAAACAAATTCACTCAAAAATGTTAACATTTGCACAGAAACATAAAGATAGAACCCAAAATAATCTGTTAAGACAATTTATCAGTTGAGTTGGTCGTTTGTTTATTTGTATTTTTAACTTTGTTTTCTGCTGTTGCACCTGAATGACTAACAACTAATCACTGAAACAAATGATATTTCTGTCCTATTGTTCAATAATGATCAATGTGTGAACAATCCTGACTAACAGGATTGTTCTAGTTTTGATATCTATATATAATTTTGCCAGAAGGTGTTCAGCTATCAGTTGTTTCTGTGTTTTTGTGTCACTGGGAGGGAAAACATTGTGAAAACATGAAGTCATGCTGAGACTGGTTGCTAAATCTGTTGAGACATAAATGCAACTTCCACAAAACAAGAACATCTTGATCTTTAAACCTTCGCTGTTTTACTTGTTTTCAACCTGAACTTAAAACATGTTGAACCAAAATATAAACCAATTATTTATACGCTTCAAAAACTCTTTTTAACCTGTTTTAACTTGTTTCTTTACCGTGGCTCTCCGGGTCCCGTTGGTTAGAAAACACACCAAACACCAAATAAATATTAATATTCATAAATATGCCTGTTAAGAAGCTAACATCCATTTACTCTCAAAACATTCAGCCAATCAGAAACATGCAAAATGAACGCAGCCAATAGCGAAGTAGCCTAAATATTTCCACTTCATAATCTGCATTTTGTTTTGAATATTTTAGATTATTTTCATTAAAAAAAATGAAAATGGGTCAAATTTTATGCAAATATTTCGACTTTCATTAATGCATTTAACAATACACTGCAAAACATAAAATCTTACAAGTTTTTTGTCTAGTTTCTAGTGAAAACATCGGTTCACTTGAAATGAGAAAAGCTTTTTTTTAAATGAAGATACAGGAGTTCGTTTTAAAGCAATAATTCCTTAATATACATTTAAAAAGTTCTTGCTCCACTGGCAGATTATTCCACCTACAAAAAGATGTTTTCAGAGGAACTAGAACTTTTTCACCAATATTAAGAAAGTATTTACTTAAAACTAGCTCCTGTGTCTTTCTGTAAAGTTATTTATTATTTGAAATCCAAAACTTTGGTAAGATTGTGTTTTTGCAGTGGTGTAAAGGTTTTAGTCTGAAGTTAAATTATAGTTCTGCCATCAGCTTGACCTCCGATTTCCCAGGGTTTTCATGCACCCACACAGTTAGAGATGAAATACGACAAAAGCTAAATATAATTTTGTGAACTCATCTATAGATCATCATCTGAATTCATCAGAAGCTGAACTTCTGCTTTTCTCAGCTTAATAAATAGAGGTTTCCTTCAGAGGGATGTCAGTTTACCATCAGCTCTCTGGAGGGGAAGTGAGACGACCGAGCGACCAGAAACACTTTCCTTTCTATTTATTGTCCTGCTGGCTGAACATCAACATGCTGACCGTCGCGCTGGTCGCTCTCATCCTGGCGGCTGTTTCTGCTGATCCAGGTAAGGGCAAACTTTAGCTGAACGTTAAATATTAATGTTTATTCCTGTTAAAAGTCAAATATTTGACTGTTTTTTGGTTGTTCTCAGGTGAGAAGTTGTTTACTTGCTGTAAGAAAGTCAGCACAGCTGAGATCACAGAACCGATAATAAAGTTTGAGATCCAGCGGCCGAATCCTCCGTGTGTGAGAGCCGTGATGTACGTATGAACCCGCAGAGTTTCTGATAAAACGGGAACATGTGAGACCAGCTTCCAGCATTCTGCTTTAATTTACAGCAATAATAATGATGAAAATCACAGTTTAGAGCAGGGCTGTCCAAACTGCGGCGCGGGGGCCATTTGTGACCCTCAGACGGATTTTTGCGGCCCTCTGACTGCTGTTGAAAATGATCCAAATTTGCCCCGTAGATTCAGACGGAAGCTTTTAATTTGTAATTAGGGTGAAAATGATTCAATTTCTTACTTGTCTTTTGATAATTAAGTTGGAACAAAAAGTAAAACCAAGTTTATCCAGAAATCTTTCCCGAAAAGCCAAATTTCTTTTTTCTTTTTTTTTTTAAAACTAAATATAGCAAATATTTTGAAACAAAGTGACCCAAATCCTTTTCTTATTTACTAAAATAAATTTATTCAATAAAACCCCAAAGAAATTTTAAACTGGAAACATTTCATTTAGATCTGCTGAGGCGTTTTAGGGCCTTTGTAGAATTTTTTTATTTTTTTTTACATTGTCAAAATGTGTATTTTTAAATTTTTCTAGAAGTCGTCTGAGATTAATCACAAACATTATTTTATTAAAATTTGCTCATTTTTTCTGTCTGCTCTCTGGTAAAAATCAGGTTTTGGCTCCACAGTAACATCAGGTCACTTTATTTGGCTGAATGTAGTTTTTATTTTACTTTGTTTTTGGCCTGCTTCTGGTTTACAAAAAGTTTGTACACCCCTGACGTTTCTCCTTTCTGTGACCTGCAGCTTCACCACCCAGTCGGGTCATTTCTGCAGCCACTTTCTGGCTCCCTGGGTTTTCGCCAAGATCCAAGAATTCAGGTGAGTCAAAACCTCAGTTTATTCCTAATAACCTCAATTTTTCACTTTTTAACTCAGATTTTTGTTGTTTTTCCAACAGAAGAGCCAAAGCTCAGTCGACCACTCCTCAGGTTGTCACGACGACGCCTCCTTCATCGTCATTTTCCTCTTCATCTTCCTCTTCCTCGGTCCTCTCCATCATCACACCCACCGCTGCTCCTCCTTCGTCTTCGTCACCTGGCCCGTCTTCATCGTCTTTCTCCTCTTCTTCCTCCACAATCGCAGAAAGTGAGACGTTTCCTGCATCCAGAGATCAGTAGAGCTGCAGCTGATGGAGAAAAACAGAAAATATATTTCATTTATTTTTCTCTGTTCAACTAAAAACTAAAGATAAGAAAAATGAAAGAATAGAATTAAGCTAAATTATGATTCCCATTAAATATTCAGTGTTAATTTGGTAAAGCTATTTATTAAAGTATGTCACTCTGCAGGTAGAGGATAAAATATGTTTATATTTATTTACAACGTTCCAAACAGTTTAATAAAATATTGTAAGCTATCTATCTACTTTAAAGCATAAATGTTTCACTCTGAAGTCAAACTGTAAATATATAAAGATTGTTTTCAGAAATAAAAATCTCTAATGTTTGATTTTTTCCATTTTGATTAATTTTTTGAAAATAAAATTCAATGTTCAAAGTTTGATGAAACATTTTTATGGACAAAAATCATCAAACTTCAATTTAAAAAAACAAAAAATTAACATACAATTGAATCCGTTGTAAAAAAGTTCTGTTATTTTAGTGAACCATTATTAATCATAGATGTTTTTATTCCTGTTAATTATAGTAATTTAAAATTAGAATGTAGTTTTAAAAATCAAATCATTTTAACGTCGTGGCTTCATGAGAAACAGTTTGGCACAAAGAGAGACGGTGAAAAAATGACTTCAGGGAAAAACTGAGTCTGGTCCGTTACTGGGAACCACGTCCGTGTTTCTGCGGGTGTCTAGTTAAAGTATTTGATCCGGTTTCTGGTCAGGGAGAGAAAGCCGTGGCTCATCCACTCAAACAGGAAGCTGTGAGGAGCAGCAGCATCAGGCTGGTGGCATCATGGGAAAAACGTGTCACTGAAAGATGTCACAAGACGTCACTTAGTGGAGTTAAAGTTGAGAAACCTGGTAAGGTCAGTAGGAAGAGGTCAAAGGTCAAGCTGACCAAAACGCTCCAATTATTTAAAAAGCAGCGCAACCAAATATTTAAGGTCTGTGTAAAAATCCACCCAAATGTTTCAGTTCTGTGGCGATGTGGTCGTCTGGAGTAGTCATGAGCCGTCAGTGTCTTATCCGCAGGCTGAGTAAAGAATGAGGGAGGATTCCTGAACGAGGCGTCGAGCTTCTGCTGATTCACAACTTCCAGATCAACGACTGATGGCTTTATGATGGTTTTATTCATTTTAAAATGAAAGAGCAGAAGCTCCAGATCTGCATCCGCTCAAAGTACAGGAGGAATTTACTCCAGAAGAGGTTTGTGGTAGAATGAAGTCATTTTACATTTAGCAGGAAGTTTGTTCGGTTTTCAATGAAAGGAGAGAACAATGACTAATGTTTAAAAAGATTATAATTCGTCCAGGTCAGAAGAGTTTTGACAAAGACATTGAAACCTTGTAGAAACATCTTGTTTTAAGTGAAATAATCTGTTAATGGAACCAGAACTTTTCATTAATTAGTTCTGAATTATTTACTTAAAACAAGCTCCTATTTCTTGCTAAAATGTTATTTATAAGTATAACAGATGTTTGCAGTAGAAACCAAATGAAACTAGTTGGTAATGTTTTGTGTTTTGCAGTGTAAAGTTAAAGGATCGGGTTTGAAAGCTGAGCTTCCTGAAACGTTTCCTGAGCTGAAATTCACTAAAAGTTTCGCTTTAAACTCAGAAAATGTTTCTGTTTCACAGCAAACCGCATTTTGAGTTGACAAACCAAGTGGCTTTTCTGAAAATGTTTCCAGTTTTGCAATTTGTTACATCAGAAGCGTGTCGACATTTTGACTCGGGATGTTGATTAACTTAATGTTTTCATTGAACTTGTTTCACATGTTTCACATGTTTCCTCTTTTTCATGTTTTAAACCTCACAGCGTCTTCATCCTGATGACTAACATGTTTCTTGTTACGCCGAGTCACGGTGAATTCGTTCAATTTCTCTGCATCATCAGTCACATGATGTGGAAAGTTGCTGATTAATATTCCATTCTTCCATTCTGCCGCCACTTCCTGATATTATTATGCAACGCCTGTAATAAATATTATGCTTCCTTGAACAGGTTAGGTTGGGTTTGTGGTCTACACAAAACATGATTATTACAATTTTTGTATGAAATCATTCTTAAATAATGAGATTTTATTCTGGTCAGCTCATGTCACAATGAGCTGTTTTAGGGTTCTGTCTCTTTAAATCTAAATAAGCTGCCATTGGCCACGCCCACATCTCAATGTTTACAACCACCTGTGAAAGTGGAGCCTCCTGCACAACCAACAAGAATGCAGCAAGTGGTTCAATGACAAAACACTTTGTCTTTTCCAGCAGCCGTTGTATCAGATGGACCAAAATTTAAAGTTAAGTGGAAATTTTGGTATTTTTTAAGGATCAAAATTTCAATCATTTATACATGTAACAAAAATAACAAAATCAGGCAAAACAAAATGTTTCCAAATCAATTTTATTTTTCAATGAAAAACTTAAAAAACTTCGATAAAAGCTGCAGTTGTGTGTCTGTCTGGTGGATTTTGGATCAAATCATGTTTGTTTTTCATTCACTGGGCAGAAAATCCAGAAATTTTACTGAAGTAGGAGCAGAAATACTTTGTAATAAAATGACTCAAGTAGAAATAAAAAACACAGCACAGTAAAAAATGTTCCTAAATGTACTTTTAAAAAAGGTTACTCAAATAAATGTAGCTAGTTAACCAGCTGGAGCTCAGCTTGGGTTGCTAGGCAACAAGCTGAGCTGGCTGGGGTTGCTCGGCAACGTCTGATTGCCCTCTGAATGTGGCAGAGTTTTGAAACGACTCGTTTTCCAGACACTAAAAAACATGAACTCACTGCCAGTAAATGTCTGGATGATAAAAAAAAAAAAAAAAAAAAAAGGTTTAAAAGCAGCAGGAAGTGAAAGTGGAAAATAAAAAGGTGTAAAAACTGGATTGTGCTTGATGTTTTGCTGCTGTTTGTGACGTGTGGGGAGGCGAACCGACCGCAGGACGTTACAAAACATTAAACTTTATCGTTTTTACCTCAGAAGGAAACGGCTGAAATGACCACAGCTCAGAGGTTGATGCAAAAAGTTTCTGTTGTTTTTCCACTAGTAGAGTTTATAAAACCTTTAATCAGCTTTTAAAATCCTGGAAGAAAACCAGGGTTGAGGGACAACCCTGGTTTTCATATTTGTACATATATGTACAAATCAAATGTGTTCAAAAGGCCTAGTCAAAGTACAGACCTAAATCTGATTGAGAAACTTGAAACATGATGAACACTTTTTATGTTTTTCTTCACCTTTAGCGAAGAATGTCTCTGCTTTGTGTTGTCATGTAAAAAACCACCTGAACAAATTTAGATTTGTTCTCTGGAGCAAAAGGTGTGAAGTTGTTACAGCAGCTGAATGTCGGAAATTTATGTGTGACTTTGTCTGCAGTCATAACAGGAAATCCTGAAATGTCAAATCATAGCTTATCCAGACTGTAGAGCATCAATCTGAGCTGCACTTAAAAACAATGCAACACTTTAATCTGAGCATGAAGGAGTTTCACAGCATGACGCCTCATTTGATGCTTCTAATGCAAAGATCCGTTAAACATTTCATTATTTACTGAATGAGTTTTTGTTTGAGTTTTTCCTAAACAAAAAGCCTCCTGCACGTTTCTGCCAAATTTCACCCAAAGCTTTTAAAATGAGTCCATTTAAAAACTAGTTTGAAATATTTTGGTGCAGATTTGAAAACCAAAACTGATGACTCATAATTAGCCGTCAGGCTGACACAGAAGTTGCCGCCATGACAAAGCGAAACAGGCGACGTGTTTCTGACGGCGTTTCTCAGAAATGTGTCACTGAGATGAAGCTTGTGGTCGGAGGGCGAACAGGTTCTGCTGTGAGGGGCGGAGGTGAGAAACACTGACCACGGAACCATCACGCAACCTGCAGAAGCACGAAGACACGCAGGAGCTGATAGTACCGATAAATAGCAGCCCGGTTCCGCAGCCGCCAGTCCGACCCACCAGCTGATGATGAAGATGAAGATCCTGCTGCTGCTGCTGCTGCTGCTCGCTGTGTGTCCATGCAGCCACTCCTCTGCAGGTACATATTCCTCATGCACACACTGCAGTTTATCACAGTGATGCTTCATTTACTGCTGGAAAAACACACATTACCCAGTGGTTCTGGTTTCTGCACTTGCAACGGGACTAAACCGACTGCAGGTTTCGTGTTTTTGCAAAGGAGATTTTTGATGTTTTCCTGTTAGAAACTTTGAAATGATCCGTTTGCTCCTGAACTGGAATCTTAATCAATGCTTTATTATTGTAATGCATTCGCCACAAACCAAAACGCCTTCTGGATATTTTCAAACGCATTTTAAGATCCGATACCCAGCAGACAGGCCCGTATCGCCGATACCGATACTTTTTATTGGTTAAGTTTTAAATACCATGAAACTTCCGACCTTCAGGTGATTGATAGTGAAGCATTTAAAAACTTTTATAATAAATATCAACACTATAAACAGTAACAATGGAAGAACAAAACAAATTTATGTCCATAGAACAAACAATCGTCAGAATAAATTCATAATTGGAATTACAGAAATTAATTTTCTGAAAGAAAAGCAAATTTCAACTCAAGGTTTTTAATAAAATGTTTTTTGGCTGAATCGAAGAGCCCCGGATTATCAACCTGAGTCTGGAAAGTCTTCATGAAAATACTGCCAGGCAAAAAAAGACTATTCCTGATCTGAAGCTGGCTCATTTACTACTGACGGAAACGACAAAGAAGACGACAGGAAGGGGAAGGAGGATGATGGCACTGTTTGTTTTCTAAATATTTATCACATAAAAAGTTACTCATGTTTGATTTTAATTATGTTTCTCAACTAATGGAAACTGCAATTGAGAAACATTAGTGGACATTAGTGAAATACGAACATTTATGATGGAAACCAGTAAAACCCAAAACCAGAAACAGAAAATTTTCAATTTATCATGGAAAAAAAACATCTGCATCAACTCACTGACTTTCCTGCAAAGCCTTAGAAAGCACAGGGCAACAGTAGGAAGGAACAACAACCCCAACAGGAAGATTATGACTATTATGTATTTTATGTCAATATTAATTATTGACTTAAAAAAAGCTCCTATATCTTCATGAAAAGTTATTTTTGTCATTTGTGTCCCGTTTCAAGTGAAGGAAGACGTTTGCATTAGAAACTAGAGAACTTGTTCATGTTTTGTGATTTTTCAGTTTTAATGTCTGTGGTTCGCAGCTCATTATCCGACCGGGAAGAACCGGCCCTGCTGCCTCCACATCTCCAGGAAGAACCTCAGCAGTTGGATCGTCGGGTCGGTTTTCCATGAGCAGCCGGCCCGGTTCCCCTGCGTGAAAGCCGTGATGTGAGTTCAATCATTTCATTTCAACACGCAGAACCACAGCAGAACTAAGCAGCTTGTTTCCATGTCCAGATTCTACACAAAGAGTGGACCCATATGCGTTCACCCCAAAGACGCCTGGGTCCAACAAGGTACAGTGGCTCTAACAAGGCATGATTTACACATTTACTCTGGTTTTCACGTTCCTCTTTTTCTTTTCAGTCATTGCCAACATGACGGTGAAGGCGTAAAGCGAACAAGTGGACCTGCAGCTCAGTTTAAAATATGAATCATCCTCAGGCCTGATGCTTACAGATGAGCTCCACTGTGAAAAATGAAATATTTATTGCTACTTTTGCTTTCAACACTTAAAATAATTGTACTTTTGTACTTATGAACTTTCCCTATGAAATGCTTTATGAAATATAAATAAATTTGCTTCTTTATTCACTCAAATTATGCTGCTGAGAATGAAATAAATATATTTTTGTCAATAATTATGATTTTGAACATGTTTACATTAAAATCTTTCAGGCAAACGCCTGAAGAAATGTAAAAGTAACAAGACTTTACTGCCATCTTGTGGCCAAAGCTGGTATGAACCTGAAAAACAAAGTTTTATTTAGTTATTAGTGTCTAATTATTAGTAAATACAAGCTGAAAATGTGTTGGAAACCACAAGGACATTGTCTCAAATAAGAGTCAGTGATAAGCATCAAATCATAAATCTTGGAAATGTTTCTGCACAAACTGTGAGTCGATTTTACCACGAAGAAAAATCATTTTTATTCATTTATTTAAATTCAAAAGAGCCATAAGCTTGAAAAATCATATAAAAATATAAAACATGGCTGTAACAACGTTCTTCGTTTGTCTTCCATAATTTTCAGTCGGTTTCTCTCTGATTGACATGTGGTGTCTCCACCAGCTGGGGGCGCTGTGGCAGAACCCGGCCGGTTCTGGTCAGAGCACGGTGGTTTCGGTCTGCAGGATGGACTGGGCCCGAGTGTTTCTGGGAAACTGAGTGATGTTGGGGTTTGCTGACAAGCGGCGAAGACTGTAGTCCTGCAACACGCAGCGATTCGTGGATAAACTCCTCCATGTTCTGCGCACCTCCACCTGAACCTGCAGGGAGGAAGAGGAGCAGAGGAGGAGGAAGAGGAGAGGAGCTGACTGGCTGACTGACTGACTGACTGACTGACTGACCGACTGACTGACGTGTTTTCAGAGAGGGAAGTGGGCAGGAAGTCTCACCTCGCTGTTGAGGAAGCAGTAGAGGACGGCGACGATGAGGCCCTGAAACAAACAGGCGACACTTCAGACCCGATAAGCAACTCGGTTCATCGTCTCATTGATTTTAAAGATCGTTTTAGATCCTGTTTTAGACATTTTTGCACCGTTTTAACTTTTCTGGCCGATTACAAATCTGTTAAAAAGCTTAACCTGCCAATTCCAGTTTTGACCGATACCAATATTTTTGTCTGAAATGTTGCTCCATACACCAAGAAATCAGCTGACTTGGCAACAGTGGAGTAACTATTAATTAGTCAGTCAGAGCTTTCCAGCCGGAGAGCGAGAGCGAACAAGCTAGAAAAGATCGGCTTCATATAAAAATCATCTGATCACTGATCTCCTAAAATCAGGACAATCGGCGCCGATAAACCGCCGGCTGATAAATCGGTGCACCTGCAGTTCATTTGATGTTATTTCCTTTCTGTCTTCTGCTTCTGATGTCCAGCTGAACAGTCAACAGAAAAACTAAATTAATAAATCGTTAAAAACAGAAAAATAATAGTAGAAACAAAAATCTTTAGGAGTTTTGATCGGCTCCCTAATTCTGACCTCATCTGCGTTTAAACTGAAAGTTAAATCAAGAGGAGACAGAACCCTGAGAACGTTTCCGGACCTGGAAGGAGCCGAGGCCGAGCTCGAAGAAGATCTTGATCTGCTTCAGCGTTTCATCGTCCGGCTCCATCAGGTAGAAGAAAACGACGTAGTTCACTCCGAACAGAGGGATCAGCAGCAGGGTGGACTTGGCCAGCCGCCTGGACAGAGGGTCAAAAACAAGGAACTACGGCAGGAACTATGGCAGGAACTACAGTAGAAACTACAGTAGGAACTACAGCAGGAACTACAGGAACTACAGCAGGAACTACAGAGGAACTACAGCAGGAACTACAGCAGGAACTACAAAGGAACTACAGCAGGAACTACAAGGAACTACAGCAGGAACTACAGCAGGAACTACAGCAGGAACTACCACACTGACAGGACAAACTTAGAACAATCAAATGAAGCTGTGTTTAACGATGGAAGTGATTTTTTACAGTACCTGTACTGCGATTGGTCGTTTCCTCCGACGTCTGAGCTGCGTAGTTTCTGCACCAGAACCCGAATGATGCTGATGAACAGCAGGAAGTTTATCTTCAGGAGAAACAGAGCCGACACAGACGGAGCTTTTATTACATTAAAAAGTTACTTTTACAGCAAAAAAAAAAATCAATAATTACAGTTTTGAAGAGAACAAAAGCATTTAAACATTTAAATATTGTAACAGAAAATACATTTCAACCAGGTAAAGGCGTCTAAAAACCTTTAAAAATAAAAACTAAATGAATCTCACGATGATGGACGCCATGATGGGCCAGTTGATCAGCCTGTCAGGAACAGGGTTGTCATTGATCTCCCAGCATCTGGCAACAAACACAACAGATGTTCCCTGAAGTATCCATCGCATTTAGTCCCCCAGGTGTCCAAACTCACCTGGTGTCCAAACTCACCTGGTGTCCTCCAGGTTGATCCGGCTGACGATCCAGGCCACGGTGAAGACAGAAGGGATTCCTGACGGAGAGAGAGCGGGTCGGTTCAGGTTCTGCCAGACGGAGAGCGTCTCACCAAGGCGCGTTCAGGAAGCGCAGCGTTTAGCGGCGGCGGCTGCTGCGGGGCAGGTTTTGATCGATGGTGGAGGAGCGGAGCAGCCGAGGCAGAGCGGAACAAAACGGACCGGGAGGCATGGAAATGTTTACAGGATGACGCACCGTCTGAGTCCGGTTCTGAACTCTGATCCAGGAGAATCTTTGAACACGAGTGGCCTATTTAAAGGCCGTTTGGGGATGTATGGTCCCAGGAAGCAAAAGAGAGATTAGAACAAAAATGATAGAGTAGCGCACTGCAAAAACACAACACCTTAAAAAATATGTTTTTGTCTATTTTCTATTGCAAACATCTCAGAAATAAGACAAAATGAACTTTTCATCAAGATATCAGAGCTGGTGTAAGTCACTAATATTGATGAAAAGGTACAAATTTCATTCATAACTTATAATTACATGAGAAAAATGTCTCATTATAAGTGAAATAATAATAACCAGCTTTATGTTTCAATTACAGACATAAAACCTGATCTTATGTTTTACTTGTAAGTTAATTTTGTCTTATTTCAAATTTTACTAAGATATAAACTAAATTTAGGGTTTTGTGTTTTTGCAGTGCAGCTGTTCAGGAAACAGGAAGTTCACGATTACAGTTCTGATTTGTCAATATTTCCTTAATGATGATGAAAACATTTCTAGTTCCAATCATTACAGGGGAAAAGTCTCGTTATGCCTGAGATAATCCGTTGTTTTGCTTAAAACAAGCTCCAGTTTCTCTCTTCTAAGTTAGTTGTGTCTTTTTTAAAGTGCACTGAGATATTTGCACCAGAACGAGACTGAATTACTTGGTGAGTTTTTGCAGTGCAGGTCTGATCAGTGCGGTGCAGAGGGACGGACAGACGGACAGCTCACCCCAGCCGATCAGCATGCAGACGGACAGGCGGACGCAGCAGGTCCGGATGACCAGCAGCAGCATGTGCAGGTACAGACCCTCCACCAGCAGCCAGAAGAAATTCGCCATGACGAAATAGTTGAAGAAAACCAGGCTGGCCTTGCAGCCCACCTGGAGTAGAAACATGAAGTACTAGGAAAAACCTGCAGACTTTTAACAAATATTCAATAAAACAACAAAGCAGCATTTGGTGCTAATGTGTCAAACCAAGAGAAAAGCAACAAAATGGCGGCAGGAGAAGAGACACATTTATTAGTTTCTCTGCTTCGTTCCTGATTGAAATGAGAGCAAATATTCATTACAGGATTTGATCAAATAATATTAAGTAGTTTCTGCAGAGCCTGGCATATTAATCACCAGAATAACTGATTAATGTGAGAAGAAAACAGATTTATAATTGTTTTCTAGACGAAGTAAAGAGCAAAAACTGGACAGACAGTCGATGAAAAGAAGCCAAAGATCAACTTCAGGAAAACATTCAGAAAACTTCAGGAGCCAAACAAAGTCCGACTGCTGGGAGGGAAAATTTAACGAACTGAATCAAGACTTATAGAAAACTACTTCTGACATACTGGGGTAAATGAAACCTCAAATTGTTTCCTGTGTGTTTTCCATCAGAAAACAAACGGAAAACACACAGAAAGCAATTTTCTGTCAGTTTTGTGTCTCCTGTGTGTTTTCCGTCTGTTTTCTGTGTGTTTTCTCGTTTGTTTTTCCCTGTGTTTTCTGTGTGTTTTTCGTTTGTTTTCTGTCTTTTCTGTGTGTTTTCTGTGTGTTTTGTGTCTCCTGTGTGTGGAGTCACCAGAGGCAGCTGCGTGCTGCAGTCGGTGCTCTGGTCCTCTGAGAAGAGCAGCGTGTCTTTGATCAGCACGGCCACGGCTCGCAGCATGAAGGACACAAACAGGTTCAGATGGATGTAGTTCCTCATGCAGTGGAGCCTCCTACACACACACACACACACACACACACCCACACACACACACACCCACACACACCCACACACACACACACACACACACACACACACACACCCACACACAGAGAGTCAGGAGGAGTGTTTACAGGGAGAGTCGACCCGGTTGGGTGACGTGTCGTCCAAGCAGCAGCTGGAGTTCCTCCTAACCGAGTCACACACAGCGAGTCGCTATCGACTCACTGGAAACGAACCAGTCCAGGTTTAACGAGCTTCTGCTGTTAACTGGTTCATCTTATCTCCACGTTCCTGAGTTTCTCCACAGAGAAACCAGTTTGGGAGTCAAGTTGAGACTCCCACATGCTGGACGCGTCGTCGTAAACGTCTCCACTCACTATAAATAAAACCTCTTAAGAAGATAAATGCAGATTTAATAAACTGAACACGGTTTATAAACTCTCTCTTTTTACTGGATTTTCCCAGAAATCTTTCAGGTTAAAAAATATTTTCATGTTTAGACAAATCTAACATAAACTTTATGTTTTCGCTGCATAAAATCGCTGCCCGGGTCCAGATCCTGCAGATCCTTACAGAAGTCAACATTCATGATCAGAAAAATAATTTAAACACAGAAAAATCACCAGGTTAAAGGAGAGCCAAAAAAAATGATTCTAGATCCAAAACTATTGAAGCTTCTGCAAATTTGCTTTGTTATAAGTAATTTTCCAGATTTTCAGGTATAAATTGGGAAAAGAAGAACAATTGAATCACTTCTGATCAGTAAAATCAAAATCTCACTTTCTTTGAAAATGTTTAAAATCAGATGAAAGCAACAAAGGAAAGTTTGGTTTGGAGTGAAAATCGCTGAGAAAATCCGACTTCATCTGTCATCATTTTATCATAATTATAGATATAAAGTCTCTATTTATCAGGGGCCTCAAACAGTCAGCGAGGGGCCACAAATGGCCCACAGGCCGCACTTTGGACACCCTGAACTAGACCAAAATACCTGCTAAACTCAAAATGTCCAGCTTTTCTTCACTAATATTAGGATAATTTCCTCATGTCTGAAGCAACATGAATCTGAATGAATGCAGGTGTTGATGGCAGACGACCCGGCCAGCAGAACCGACCCGATTCTGGTCCAGACTTCTCACCCTGAAAACATCCATCTGGTTATGTAACCAAACAATCAGATTAAACTGGCACTGAGCAGAACAGGAAGAAGAAAAATGTCTGCGGGTCTAAAATCTCTGAGGCCTGTTTGCGTTTTTCCCAGCAGGATGAGCTGCAGACGTTTAAACACAAAGCCGTGACGCTTTGCTGTACCTGAAGGAGCAGATGATGGCGGTGCTGGTGATCAGAGCGACGAGCGACAGGCTGTGACCCAGAGTGGACAGGATCTGGATCATTCTGTAGAAGAGCAGCTGCAACACAGAATGAGAAACAATGAGGCCGTTCATCAAAGCCGGTCATAAAACATGAGGCGCAGCTGGGCTGGCCTCCGCGAAACTGCATTATGTTTCATAAACACAAGTGAAAATGGATTATGAGACACAAACCGAGGCCAGCGCCGCTGTTTATAGAAAACATTCTTTTGTTCAAATAAATCTCATCTGAGTGCAAAAATGTTTATGAGAAAAGACACAAATTCAACCAAATGTTTGTGGAGACAGGAGAAGAATAAGGCTGAACACAAAAACAACCGAAGCAGCTTGAAGCCCTGCAGGCTTTAAAAACACACAAACTTTCTCTTGTTTAACGAACGTTTCCCTCCTCAAGACAGGAAAGACAACAAAACATGGCATTGAAATTCGCAGAGGAGGGATAACGATAAAAATTATACTGACATAAGAGTAGAAATACCTCAAAATATTTTTACCAGAGTAAAGAAGTTACTCAGGAGTAACAAAGTAATTGGTAAGCAGTCAGTTAATATTTAGAAATTACAAATAAACAAAATAATTTTAAAAAAAGCTTCCAAATAATTCTTTTCAATAAAAAACTCGTGAAACTTTAACAGAAGCTGCAGGTCTGAGTCTGTTTCTGGTGAGTTTTTGGTTAAAACATGTTTGTTTTTCACTCAGTGGGTAGAAAATACAGAAATATTACTCAAGTAAGAGCAGAAATAATCCGTCATGAAATTACTGAAGTAAAAGTAACAAGTGCAACGTAGTAAAAATACTCCTAAAAGTCCATTTTTTCAAAAAAGTTACTCAAGTAAATGTAACTAGTTACTACCTAACTGGCTGAGAAACAAAAATGCACCTCTTCTGTCATCCAGTGTTAAGTATAGTGGAGGTTCTGTAATGCTGTGGGACTGTTTGTTTGCAAAACGCTGCAAAACGCTGCAAAACGCTGCAAAACGTAAACCTGAAACAACAAAATAGTTTAAGTAAATAATTCCTTAGTTTATAAAAAAATACTTGTTCCACTTTTATTTCACTTGAAGATTTTTCCAGATGTTTTAAGTGAAACCAGTATTTTTATATCAATGTTAAAAAGTGACTCAAAATAAGTTTTGTTTTATTTCATCTGTATTAATATATTTAAACTAGAAACCAGATAAAAAATGTTAAGTTTTTGTGTTTTTCCTCCTGCCTGAGGTGAAAACCTCTTCAGATGCATTTAAACTCTTTAAATCAGGAGTTTTACAGTGAACTGAAGTCAGTTCTCATAAAAAGTCTCTTCTGTCTCCAACGGGAGGAGGCTCTTTCAGAATAAGAGCGCGGGTCTGCTCCGTCTCAGCGGGTTCTGGCGTTCATCGCTCTCTGGTTGGCTGTAAACAACATTCCCCCCGGCTGACACACCACCGCACAATTAACTCCACACACACACACACACACACACACACACACACACACACACTCAATATATAGAGTAAAAGTAGCTGCATGCATGTCTGCGACTGAAACCCTGAATGCACCGCGGAGCAGAGCGATGGAGAGCTGGACACTCGGAGTCTGAATTTACTGCGACTTTCCTCATTTTTCTTAAATATTTCCTTATTTGGAAACTCGAAGCTCTTCTCTGCTTTCTGTCTCAACCATTCAACTCATTTCTGCTCAAATATTCTCAAATCAAAAAGTATTTTGCTTTCTTACAGCCCACATCGCCTTCATGCTTCGCTCGGCGTAATTGCTGTTTACAGTTGAAACCAGATATTTACATGAACTGAGTGAAAAGTCAAGTCAAAGTTTATTGATTTACAATTTCCAGCAACCTCAGCTGAAAGAAGATAAATGATAAAACAAGACATGAAATTAAGTTAAACGACGATAAAATTGAAAGGAAAAATACCAAAAATAACAAAACGCATAAAAAACTCAAATAAATTAAGTTTTATTATTTTATTTTAGCCATTTTGTGATAAAAGACAAACAGTTTTCATGTACTGAAGTTCAATCAGACCAAACTTTTGCAGTTAAATTAACAATAATAAAATTATTTCTATTTGCTAAATAACAGAAAACTTGGTGAGAAAATATTTTTGCGAATTTTTTTGTATCTTTCCTCAAATTCCAAATTTTGTCGGAGTTCAGATGAATAAATGTCTTTTGAAATGTCTGATCTATTGGGTTTCCTGCCACATTTTCATTTAGTTGCACTTTAAATCTGTTTTAGAGAGTAACCGCTGGGAGGAAAATCTAAATAAAATCTAAATAAATCTAAATAAAACAAAACCTTTTACAGCTGCAACTTTGCAGTTTGGTTTGACTTTGCGCCACTTCAGAAGCTTTTTGACAGAAAAGTTGGAATTTACTGCAGAAAATCCAAAATCTTTGCTTTTTCTGCTCTTTTACACACAGCGGTTCGTGCAACTGCTACAGATGTGTGTTTGAAATCATTTAGTGTGGAAGGAGGACTTGGACATAAGCAGAATGTTTGTTACTTTCCTGCAGTCGTCCCTGCAGGCTGTGGCTCTGAGGATCATCTGTAGTTTACGTTAGCAGCATCGCAGTGTAAACTCGCACAGCGAGGCGAAGCGCGTCTTAAATGACCTCAGAGCTTTGGACCAAAGTTCTGCGCTCTGACCGATAAATCCTGCAGTGTTTCTGCGTTAAAGCCTGAAGCGTCGCTAACAGCTTTATGACTTCACTTCCTTTGCGTTCGCTGCACAAAGTCAAACCCAAACAGGAGAAACGATCAAACTGGGAGACGTGATGAGCTGTTGGTCCTGAGCTAAACTGAAACATTTCATGTTTTAATGAAATAAATTAGCCTTCAGGTGCCGTTTAGTCCTGTTTGACTGTTTCACCCTCCACTGAATGTTCTTCCTGCAGGTTCAGTTTGAGGATTAGCAGCTGAGACGGAGTTACGTTGGTTTCATGAGACGCGGCGTTGAAAGATGTGCAGGAAAAAAAGGACTTAACGGATCTGCTGACTCGGAGCGTGACACCGCAGGGCCCGGTCCGAGGTCCTGCAGAGTCCAGCCGTCACATGAAGAACCGCAGACCGACTGCAGGCCGTTACGCCTCAGACCAATCAGAATATCCTCAACTGTTTCGTTCTCATTCATGAACAATTTTCTGTTTCGCTTTTTACTCAAATTAATCCTGTGGACGAATCAGCAGAACCTGGTTAAAATAAACTGTATGAAATGTTGAGAAAAAGGGATTAAAATAAACTAATACATCGATTTTATTTAAAACAAATTAAATGTTTGAAACAAGATCAAAATTAAGTTTTTAAAGGTCTAAGGGTTTAAAGATGACGAGATTTTTCTCATTCAAATCATGAAATCCAAAAGCTTCCAGAAACAAAATGGCTGCTTTCTGTCACCAGCTGCATTTCCATGGAAACTGAATTAATTTGAAATACAAAAATAAATTCACTTCATGGAAACAGCATTTTAGAAAAAAACATGTGTATCAGAATGACAGTATTTAGCAAAACTGTAATTCAAACACTTTTTTTCGCATCAGCAATCAGATGTTACTACTGGCAGAAACGAAGAAGAAGAAGGCGACAGGAAGTGTTTGCAGGATGATGGAGCTGCATGTTTTTAGTGTAAACAAACTTTTTCATGTGTGATTTTGTTTGTTTCCTATTTAAAGGAAACGTCTTGACTGTCTGGCTGAGACCTGATGAAAGAATCGCAGCTGAGGCTCCATTTCTGTTTCTCTGACGTTTCCAGACATTTGTTTCTGCACAGCTTTCTTTCAGATGTGGAGAAGATAAGAAACAGCAATAAAAACCTTTTAATCACGTTGAAAAAACTAAAGCCAGTTCTAAAGCGCAGCATGAAGGAGGATGTGCGTTTGAATGGAGACAATAAAGATTCTGGCTTTCTGCTGAAACCGCTTGTTTAAAGATATAAAGCAACTGAATCCTGGAATGCAGTAAGTAATAACTGGAAGGTCAGAGTTGAGCTGCGTGGCATCGGTCTGGAAGCCTCTGGGTTAAAATTCGGGGTTCACTCAGGCTGCGGCCGGAACCGCAGACAACACGGAGAAAAGGTCAAGAACGGACCTGAAACGCACAGGATGAAACCTGCAGGCAGAACTCCGGCCGGCAGCAGGCAGAAACGGGTCCAGACGGGTCTAAACGGGTCCAGACGGGTCCAGACGGAGGCAGCCCAGGTCGGATTAGAAAGCAGAGCGCCTCGACCGCGAACTGAACCCCTCAACTGGGAGGTAAAACCAACGTCTCGCCACAAACCACCTGATTAATAACCTGAGATCCAACCAGCAATCCTCGGAATCCTGAACCCACATGACCTCTGACCTTTGCATCCTGACACTCCAGTAAAATCTTACCACAACAATTTTCCACGTTAATCTGGAGCGGTGAAGCGTGGGTGTCTCGCCATCGACCATTTGTACGTGACGTCACGCTGCCTGAAAGCAACCAATCCGGTGCTGATTCTGGTCCTGACATCACTCGGGTCCAGTTGGTACCACGTTATGAATGACTGTTTGTTGCTGCGCGGTCAGCGGCACCAACAGGACAGAAACCAAACCTGCCATTTTACTGGATAAGTTTTAACGAACGCAGCCGTCAGCGACTGGCAGCTGATCTGCAGCAAACACTTTCTATGAGGTAAGCAGAAGGTACGCACCTGTTAGTAACCATGGCAACAATCTGGTAGCCTAGCAGGTACTGAAAAAACTGGTTAGCATCTGGTATGTTGTACGTTTTTAATGCTGCTCTGGTGAAAATGGAAGAAACGTTTATGACACAGTGACATAAATCATGTGGTGTTCAGGTTCTGTGGCTTCACAGAACCTGAATGTACTGATCCAGTTTGAAGTACAGAGACTGAAACCACTGAGCAACAGGAAGCAACAATTAGCAGCTATGAGTTTCAAACCAACATCCTGTAATAAAACCAAATCATCAAAAATTGGTCCAGGAAGAACCTTTCAGTTTGTGTTTCAGTCCCTGCAGCCTAATTCACAGAAAAACTGTCATTCATCAGTAAAATCGGTTCCAGCCCAACCTGTAGTCAGAACCAGAAACGACTCTGGTCGGATTCTAGAAACCCAGCAGGTTAAAACTGGGCCTGCGGTTTGTTTGCTCCCTGCTGCAGCTTCCAAAAATGGGTCAAACTGGAGATTTAATGCCGTTTTCCTCCTATTGTTGCAGATTCACTGCCTCTGATCTGTCACTGTTTCCTCTGTTCAGTTCTTTGGCTGAAGCACAAAAAACAGCAAAACTGCACTTTGAATGTTTTTCATTTTAACTTTGAAAAATGAAATTCAGCTCCTTTTTCATTAACTACCATAAAATGTCTCATAAAATGCTTAAGTTTTAGTTTATTAATCTTCTTAACTTGGGCCTATACATCATCCAAACATAATAAGTTTGAACTTTGGACAAAATAAAGTTTAGCAGGGTAAAAAAAACAAGCATTTAATGGACATTTAAAATCCAATATGACCGCCAGTCAGTTGAAACATGAGGAATGTCGCAGCATAAACTTTTTACTCCAACAGTGCAGCAAAAATATCGATTTCTAAACATGTTTAGTATTTGAACGCAACACCTGGAGAGAATTTCACCGTCTTTAGCTTGTATTGGTAACAGTTTTTAGCATAACGATCCACCAAACACAAATTCACCCCATTATGCCACCTAGCATGGTAGCACGTTAGCATGCTAAGCTACTTAGCAGAAACACGATGAATTTCCCACAGTTTGGCAGAAGCTCTGAGTTTTACTCTAGCAATGTGACTGAAAGAGCCGTTAGCTGAAAACCAAATCCTCTGTTATGTTTCTTTTCCACACTGTTTATCATCTGGAGACAGTTTTATCAGATCTGGCACTTTTCCACTTTCCTCTGGACTGACAGACAAATAGCAGCTGCAGCTCAGAGGAAACTTTAGTATCACTGAAGCTGATATTAAAGTTTCAATGAGATTTAATCCAGACGTCAGTCTGGTGTTTTAGAAAGGAAAACATGAGCAAGAACTAAAACCTGGAAAACAAACTTCCTGTTGTAACTTTTCTCCAAAGAAAAGCTTGACATGAAACCAAACACAAACTCACAGAACCTGATGAGACAATCAGAACCCAAACAAAGCAGGTTTCAGCATCCGAGCTGCAGCAGCAACGCCGCCCTGCCTGCGGCTGCAGCAGCAACGCCGCCCCCCTGCCTGCGGCTGCAGCAGCAACGCCGCCCTGCCTGCGGCTGCAGCAGCAACGCCGCCCTGCCTGCGGCTGCAGCAGCAACAGGGTTTTGAACGCACCTCGTTGGGTTTGTCGCTGATGTCCGATGAGCAGGCAGCGCCGACGTCGGGATAAACCGACGACCAGCCTTTCTCCGTGCAGTTCCTGTTCAGGTTACCTGACAGAAGCAGAAACAGTTGCACTGTAAAACATGTCAGCCACATTGAGTTGAGTTTACTGTCTTCTACGCTTTAAGTCAAACAAATTTATGAATTTGTGGAAGATCTTACTACTAACGTTGTGCTGACTTTTTGTTAATTTTCTCAAAACTTCAAGTGTTGAATAAACTGGAGTTTTTAGATTAGCACTAAAAAAACTGAAGAAGGAAAAAGACGGGAGTGGGAACTAGTTCCCAGAGTTTCTGTAACTCCTTGATTTCCTCCAATCATATCAGTATTTTCTCTCCATCAGTATCTTCAGTCTTTCTTTTGAAAGTTTTATCCATTTTTATTTTTAAACACAAACTAAATGCTCATTTACATGCAGTACCCTATGGGCCACTAGGGGGCGCTGTGGACTATCAGAGGACCAAAGTTTGAGAAAGCTTTAACTAGAAATGTGATCTTGTATTTTTACGATTGAACAGAGCAGTTCCTATAATCATTAGGAGAATAATTGCGTCTGTCCTCCAGCGTCCAGCAGGGCGGAGACATTTTGGAGCCACAGCTGCAGCTGTGACTCCAAAATGTTTCATCACTGCAGCAGCTGAAGCTTTGATTTGTTGCTTTCTGCTGCAGCATCGAGGCGGATGAACCCGATCAAAAACAGGCTCAGAGGGAAAAAACGCAGCAGAAACAGGAATTTAATGAACAAATCAGAGAAAAAGATCCAGAAATAAAAATATAAAACCACAGAAACAAAGTAATGTTTCACTAAAACAGCGAATCGACCTGATGGAGGAAACAGACTGAATCCTCTGGACGGTAAATTGTTCATTTTGCCAGATCTACGGAGGACTCAAAATGCCAAAATCAACAACAAATAATAGAAAAACAATAATCATTTAAATTAAGTTACAACAATTTTTTCTTTCTTTATTTATCCATTTATTTTTGCTATGATTTTGTAAAGTATTAAGCAGACTAATCACTGTCACAATCAGTCAATAAATCAATTAATCACATGATAAATTAAATCAAACTCAATAAATTTGCATGATTTATTGTTTTTCTGTTTCTCCTTTTTACCAAAAACTGGGTGATAAAAGTTTCCAATCTGCTGATTTTTGTATTTTGAATATTTAAAATGTCTTTAAATGTTTGTTAGAATTTAAAGTTTATTGATCTTTGAGAATGTGTTCTTATTATTAACCTGAAAATGTTTTCAAAACTACAATATCGTCTTTTACTGCAGTAACGTCTGCTAATACTTCTTGTGGTGACATCATCACTTTGCATCAAAATGCAGGAAACGCTGTGAAGCATCAAGAAGCTGAGATTCATCTGCAAATTAAATTCACATCAAAAGTATTTATTGATCCCAAATGGAATATTAAACGTTGTTGCAACGTCAGAAAATCAGTAAAACTCATGAGACTCCTGCCTCCAAAAGCGACGCAGGCGACGAGAGAGAGGCTGAGATTTCATCAGGAAGCAAAGTTTCACGTTTCTCAAAGTCGGGATGATCATCATCTCGGTTCTCTAATCTCATTACCGGATTAGGATCCTCAGAAATGTTTGTGCAGAGAAACGAACTGAACTCTGAAACTACGAGCTCCAAATCCGTCCTGACAGATTCTGATCCTCATGAAGAACAAAACATCTTCATAACGGATTCAGATTTCTGCTCAATATCTGACATGACTGTGTGTCAGATTATAATCTAGAATAAAATAATGATATTTTATTTAATCCACCGACGGCAAACACACACGGCAGAGACGCTGTTTTATTCTGGAAGCTCTTCCAGGTTTTTCTTTTAACAAACGAATTCTGAGAAAGACGAATGAGGACAGGAGGAAGTGTGTGTGTGTGTGCGTGTGTGTGTGTGTGCGTGCGTGTGTGTGTGCGTGTGTGTGTGTGTGCGTGTGTGTGTGTGTTTCTCACCATTTTTACCAAACAGAAGCAGAAAGGGGGAGGGACATGGGAGGGTCAGCACTTCCCCGACAGCAGCGCTGCGCCAACAGGAAACGTTGTTCCACTCACCTTCACATCCTGCACACACACACACACACACACACACACACACACACACACACACACACACATATATTTATATGTATATACACATATATACATATAAATATATATGTATATTTATATATATATATATATATATATATATATATATATATATATATATATATATATATATAATTTTTGAAAACAAATAGTTTTCAAAAAATTTTTCCAATTTGTAAAAGTTCTGCCTTCTAAAAGGCTGTTTTTGTTCCACATTGTTTACATTTTCTTTTTCCAAATCTGCCTTTAATTAATAAATGTGGTTGTCTTATTTTCTGTTTAGAGTTAGAATTAAAAATGTTGAAATAGATGAACTTGAGCACTGATGTTGTTGAATGTGGGGGAAGCCGGAGCACCCGGAGAGAACCCACACCTGCACGAGGAGACATTTTCCCCCGTGCAGTCCTGCTTTTTAATATGAAAAAGTCCAATGAAGAACTTTGATGCTTTTTATCCAATTAGTGCCAATCCGCCAGCTGTGAGACCTGATGTACTGTAGACATAATTTGACGTCTACATTGGATGGACTTTATTTCTGTTTTTGAATGTGCGCAGAAGTGACGGAGACAGAGCTTTTCTCAATCGTTTCCACACAGAAATCTTTTTGTTTGGTCGTTCTTCCTGTTCACAGATATGCTCCAGTTCAGCTGACTCTTCTGTTGCTATAGTCTCTGATTCCTGAGTTGTATCTTCATTCAATGTGAGCTCTGTCTGCGGACTGGATGTTGTCTGGTTTTCCATGAGGTTCCTCTCACCGTCTGTAGAAACTTCAGGAACAATGCCTGTGACTTCTTTTGTATCGTCAAGTTTTCTCTCCATTGGCTCAGAAGCTTTCTGGGGGATCTTTGGTACGATATCGAAATTAGTTTTTGGTATTTTAATGTCTTGAATCCAGTTTTTATTCGTCTCCATTGGGATTACAACAGCTTCCATTACAGATCTCATTGCCATCTGCCGCTTTTTATTATATTTAGATTCTTCTGAAATGATCTGTTGAATTATAGTGACCATTTCTTCTTTTGTTTGCATCTCGTTTATAATGGAGACTGTCTGAACCCCTTCTGTTTCTGGTGCTGAAATTGTTCGTCGGACTGGTTTCAGGCAGCAACTGGTTTCCATGACATGTATCTGAGTTTGCCTAAAAATTGTTTGTCGGACTGGTTTCAGGCGGCAACTGGTTTCCATGACATGTATCTGAGTTTGCCTAAAAATTGCTTTTCGGACTGGTTTCAGGCGGCAACTGGTTTCCATGACATGTATCTGAGTTTGCCTAAAAATTGTTTCGGACTGGTTTAGGCGGCAACTGGTTTCCATGACATGTATCTGAGTTTGCCTAAAAATTGCTTTTCGGACTGGTTTCAGGCGGCAACTGGTTTCCAACACATGTTTCTCAGCTTGCGTAGAAAGTTGTTGATGGACTGGCTTAAACAGACAGCTGGTTTCCAGTGCGTGTTGCTCTGATTGCGCTGCCACAGACAGGTGATGAACTGGTTTTGGCCGATCTTCTGGCTCTGTCTGAGTTTCAATTGAAACCATTGGATTGTTTCCTTGTCTTCTCTCTGACAGTAATTTTCTAGTCAAATCTTTCTGTTGTTTAATTTGAGCATTAAGTTTCTGATTAACAGCAGACATCTCCTCAAGTTGTTTAATTAGATACTTTTGTACTGCAGTGTGTACCAATTCAATCTCCATCAATTTCTTAAGACATTCGCACTTTGGTTCACTAGTTGCATTTTCAGAAGTTGGGGGCAACATCTGAATTTCTGTCAGACAATCTGCAGGAACACTTTCTGTTGTCTGATCACCATAGACCTCGGTTAAATTCTTGGTTTCAACGTTTTCCATGGGTGTACCCAAAGATGTACATTTGTCCACTTGTTGTTTGTGTGTCTCCTGCGGTTTGAAGATGGAAAGCTCTTTAGTGACCAGCTGTTGAGTAGAAATCGCCGTGCTGTCAGAATTTCTTTCCTCTTTCAAGGAAGCGTCTTTGTCATGTTCTCGTGAAAGCATTGAAACGTTTTGGGTTCCAATAATCTCAGCACAAAAGCTGACATCTACGAGAGGCTCTGAGTTGGGCAGCGATTTCCAAAATGTCTTCTGACCTCTGCTGGGCAAAGCTACCTGATGACTTTGTTGTTCCGCCAGAGGACCATTACTGGTGTCACCGTTACCAGTAAAAAAGGAAAGATCAATGCTAGCATCTTCCTCTGGGAAGGATTTCCACAACAGTGGGGTCTTCTTGATCCGCTTACTCTTAGAAATCTGTTTGTCCTCTTTCCGATTCACTTTCTTCAGTGAGTTGGAGATGTTTTGCTTTTCAGCGCCCGGCTGTGTAGTTGAAATCGCCCTGCTGTCAGAATTTCTTTCCTCTTTCAAGGAAGCGTCTTCGTCATGATCTTGTGAAAGCATTGAAACGTTTTGGGTTCCAATGATCTCGGCACAAAAGCTGACATCTACGAGAGGCTCTGAGTTGGGCAGCGATTTCCAAAATGTCTTCTGACCTTTGCTGGGCAAAGCTGCATGATGACTTTGTTGTTCCGCCAGAGGACCATTACTGATGTCACCGTTACCACTAAAAAAGGAAAGATCAATGCAAGCATCTTCCTCGGGGAAGGATTTCCACAACAGTGGGGTCTTCTTGATCCGCTTACTCTTAGAAATCTGTTGGTCCCTTTTCTGATTCACTTTCTTCAGTGAGTTGGAGATGTTTTCCTTTTCAGCGTCCGGCTGTTGAGTAGAAATTGCCGTGCTGTCAGAATTTCTTTCCTCTTTCAAGGAAGCGTCTTCGTCATGATCTTGTGAAAGCATTGAAACGTTTTGGGTTCCAATATTCTCAGCACAAAAGCTGACATCTACGAGAGGCTCTGAGTTGGGCAGCGATTTCCAAAATGTTTTCTGACCTTTGCTGGGCAAAGCTGTCTGATGATTTTGTTGTTCCGCCAGAGGACCATTACTGATGTCACCGTTACCAGTAAAAAAGGAAAGATCAATGCAAGCATCTTCCTCGGGGAAGGATTTCCACAACAGTGGGGTCTTCTTGATCCGCTTACTCTTAGAAATCTGTTTGTCCTCTTTCCGATTCACTTCCTTCAGTGAGTTGGAGATGTTTTGCTTTTCAGCGCCCGGCTGTGTAGTTGAAATCGCCCTGCTGTCAGAATTTCTTTCCTCTTTCAAGGAAGCGCCTTCGTCATGATCTTGTGAAAGCATTGAAACGTTTTGGGTTCCAATGATCTCGGCACAAAAGCTGACATCTACGAGAGGCTCTGAGTTGGGCAGCGATTTCCAAAATGTCTTCTGACCTTTGCTGGGCAAAGCTGTCTGATGACTTTGTTGTTCTGCCAGAGGACCATTACTGATGTCACCGGTACCACTAAAAAAGGAAAGATCAATGCAAGCATCTTCCTCTGGGAAGGATTTCCACAACAGTGGGGTCTTCTTGATCCGCTTACTCTTAGAAATCTGTTTGTCCCCTTTTTGATTCACTGTCTCCAGTCCGTTGGTGATTGATTCGTTTTCAACTGGCATTGAAGAGTCCTGCAGTTCGATATTTTCAGCAGACTTCTTCAGCTCCTCGGCTGCATGCAGCTCCCACCACACTGCAAATGACATCTTCTTCTTCTTGCACTTGGGTGGCTGTAATTCCCTCTCCACAATGTTGTCGGATGCGACCTGTTCAACTCTCGGCTGGTTGGACTGCATTGTATCCTTTGGTTGATTCAGGTTGATTCACTTTTCTAGAATCTCGGTAAAATTTCCCGTTAAGTTTGATGTCAATCTCCTAAAGAAATGAGCACCAAACAAAGTTGAAGATCTTACTGTGAACTGCTAAATGAACTCTCAAGACAAACGTATCATCAACGGCTGCGAACAGGTTGTGACACCAGTAGATCGATGTGAGGAGCTTTTATAATCGCTGGTGACGTCAGAATTCTGCCTTTGGAGTCACAATGTGATGTCATAGTTTCAGAAAGTGTCAGTGGGCTTTTAAACTGTCACTGGTTGCCATAGTTACCAGTGACTATGGTAACTATGGCAGGGGAGACTGAATGAATGAAAAAAAAAAAAAATGTCATAATGAAAAAATATGAGGGCTGCACAGTGGCGCAGTGGGTAGCGCTGTTGCCTTGCAGCAAGAAGGTCCTGGGTTCGATTCCCGGCCCGAGGTCTTTTTGCACGGAGTTTGCATGTTCTCCCTGTGCATGCGTGGGTTCTCTCCGGGTTCTCCGGCTTCCTCCCACAGTCCAAAAACATGACTGTCAGGTTGATTGGCCTTCCCAAATTCTCCCTATAGGTGTGAGTGTGTGTGTACATGGTTGTTTGTCCTGTTTGTCTCTCTGTGTTGCCCTGCGACAGACTGGCGACCTGTCCAGGGTGACCCCGCCTCTCGCCCGGAACGCAGCTGGAGATAGGCACCAGCAACTCCCGACCCCGTTAGGGAGAAGGGTGACGGAAAATGGATGGATGGATGGAAAAAATATGATAAAATAATTTATATTGCTATTTTCTCCCTGCCAACTTAATAATAGTATATTTTTTAAAAAGTTTTCTGAATATAGAATATATATATATATATATATATATTATATTATTATTCCCTTCTCACCCACCGCGGGTGGTTCTTATCCTCTGAGCTCGGGTTCTCTACCAGAGGCCTGGGAGCTTGAAGGTCCTGCAGTATCTTGGCTGTGCCAAGGACGGCACATTTCTGGACTGAGATGTCTGATGTTGTTCCTGGGATCTGTTGTAGCCATTGATCCAGTTTGGGGGTGACTGCCCCGAGGGCCCCGATGACCACAGGCACCACTGTGGGCTTCACCTTCCAGGCCCTCTCCAGCTCCTCCCTAAGGCCCTGGTATTTCTCACCATGAGAGATACTAAGTTGCATAACATGCCGGCCAAACAAGGTCTGCGTCAGGTGTTGGGGAACCAGAGCACCTTGATGACAAATGGGCTACTGGAACAAGACGGAAATGGGCGAGAGATGAAAATGTGGATCTGTTGGAATGCTACTACACAAGTAACCCTAATCAGAGAGGTTACATGCAAAGTCTGGGGAAGGAATGGTTACTTCGACATCTCCAGTCAACACTAAGCGTTAAACAACTAGTAGCTCAGTGTTCCAACATCCGCAAATGGCAACTGCTATCACAACTTGAGATTGACGAGATACAACACAAATGCTACGGCAAAAAGGAGGAACCTGGATGTCAGAACTGTGGGGACTTAACTACAAGTCCCCACCCAGTGAGGGGATACACGGCCCCATTGAGCGAATCAGAGCTGAACGAGACAGCTGCTGACCTGAGAGAGAGAATCATGACCCGAATGACAACCAGGCCTCCCCGGCGCCAATTACAACGGCTGAGTGAAGTCAGAAAGTCTCATTGAGAATGTGAATGCAGCATTGAGATCGATCCCTACCAATACCATAACAGAAACCAATGAGCTGATCTACAACTCAGCATCAGTGATCCTTGAGATACTTGGCTATAAGAGCAACCATGAGACCCAATACCCACCATGGAAAAGACGGTTAGAGGCTAAAATCAAAGTAACAAGGAGGGAAGTGAGCCAACTATCAGAGCTCCACAGTGGTGCAATGAAAAGACAAGTACCCAGAAAGTACAGGCAGATGCCCATACCTGAAGCAGCCAGCCAAGGCTTGGAGCAAACAGAGGCTCCAAGCCTTGGCCAGCCGCCTAAAGAGATACCCAAGGGAGAATGAATCCAGAAGGATTAACCGGCTCTTCTCAACTCAACCAGCTAAGGTGTATTCTCAATGGCAGGGTAATAACAACAGAGCAGACCCACCAAGGCTGGAGACTGAACAATACTGGAAAGGCATATGGGAAAGGGAGGCGTCCCACAACAACAATGCACAGCGGTTGATCTCTCTACGAGAGGACCATAGCAACCTCCCTGAGCAAGCCCCGGTAACCATCACTGTGACAGATGTCCAAGAAAGAGTCTCAGGTATGAAAAACTGGACAGCACCAGGGCCTGACATGATCCATGCCTACTGGCTAAAGAAACTCACTGCCCTCCATGAGCGACTGGCAGGTCAAATGAACCAGCTGCTACAAAGTGGGACTCACCCTGAATGGTTAACTGAAGGGCGGATATGTTAGGGAAAGAAACCTGAACAAACACTTATTGTAAAACTCATTGCAACACTGACTAAAAAAATATAAGTAACAGTAGCACCTTTGTTTAATCAAGCATTGCTTCATGTAATCACAAATCCCACAAGATACATTCACTGACATTTCAAAACTAAACAATCTTTCCTGTTGGCATTATCCAGATGCAACAAAAAGATTTGTACTTATCAGGTACATCAGGGGAGTTCAAACTTTTTGAGACCAAGATCTACTTTTTCTCTCACCAGCCGGCTGAAATCTACCTCATGACACAAAGACATTAATTATGAAATTAATAATTTAATAATTATTACCCTAACCCTTACCCTAACCCTAACTTTTTAAAACCCTAATTTATTAAGCCTAAGTTTTGGATTTTTATGAACTTTTTTAACCTAAGTTTTGGATTTTTAAACCGAAGACTGAGTTATTTTGAAAGAAAGAAAGAGGAAAAGGAAACAAGAGGGTGCTTAACAAAATTAAAGAAAGAACGAAGCCAAAGAAAAACAACGAAAAACAAAAAGCCTGAAGAAGACAAAGAAATGTCGAAACGTCGCTAGCAAAGCTAAAAGAAAACACAAAGAAAACAAAGAAAAAGATGACAAAAAAAATTCCAATTAGTTGAACGAAGAACAGAAACACAAGAGGGTGCCAAACTCAAGTTAAGTTGGTTTCATTTTATTTTAGACGCACGTCCGAGGGGCAGCGTGAAGAGTGCATTTCCAACCCTCCGGCTGGGGGGGTTGGCTCAGTCCCCTCACCTAACCCTAACCCCCAACCCCAACCCTTACCCTTTAAATTAATTAGATCACGGTTTGTTCTCAAAGTAGCCTTTTTTCAGCCACTCTACAGTCTGAAAGGGTACTTTAGGCTCCTTTGTATTGTTAAGTACTGTGTGCGAAAAGCGTTGTGTGTTATCTGGGCCGTTGCAATTCCTGTCCCAACCTGCTGTGGCGCTGTTGAACATCTACTGCACACACTAAAACACACTTAGTCCCCTCTTGGCAAAAGTTTTAAACATTTTCCAGATGGTTTTTAACATGTTTTTAACATGACCAAGAGGGGACCTAAAAAATGCCCCCTGCTGGTCACACAGTCCCCTTTTGGTGAGTTCGTAACGACATGTCCGAGACGGGCTAAAACACACACACACACACACACGCACACGCACACACACACACACGCACACACACACACACACACACACACGCACACACACACGCACACACAGTGAGGGGTCTGAGCTTCCTGTTTAGCTGAGCTACTGGTTTCAGACTCTCCATAAATCGAGGAACATGAAAGTTTTCCGGCGCTCTGGAATGTTTTGACACTCGGAGAATGAAAACCTCTTGTGATGTCATCGAACGCTGATTTAAGAAGCTGCAATAAATACCTGGAAACACGAAGCCTTTAAAGCTGCAGCTGCTCCTGCGGATCTGTTTTTAGATCTGATTCTCTTTAGAAAATATTTAACTGCTTGCAGGTTCAGAAACGTCGCGTTTACACTGAAATATAGCAAAAATATAGCAGATTTATTAGTTATTAAAGCAGATTTAGTACAAAATCCATCCATCATCCATCCATCCATCCATCATCCATCATCCATCCATCCATCCATCCATCCATCCATCCATCCATGCATCCATCCATCCATCCATCCATCCAATCCATCCATCCATCCATCCATCCATCATCCATCATCCATCCATCCATCCATCCATCATCCATCATCCATCCATCCATCCTGATGCTGATGCAACATTTTATGACGGTGCTCTATCTAATCTGTATTCACACAAAAACACAGATTATAAAACTTTAAATCTTAAAAGGTGAAGTTCAGGTCTGAACTCTGACCTGAAGCAACAATGAATGAAATTGTTGCTTCATTCGTTTATTTCTGCAGCTCTCTCATGATCCCACCACTTAGTCTGAAGTCCAGACTTTGACTAGGCCATTGCAACACCTTCTCATTTGCAGCCATTCTGCTGCTATGTTTGACTTCATGGTTCAGTTAACAAGCCCCGATCATTACTCCTCCACCGCTGTGCTCAGCAGTTGTGATTAAATGATTTTATTCCCTGAATAGTTTAGAAATAAACTTCTATCCCCAGACTGCTGGGCAGCAACAACTCTTCCTTTAAATTGCTGCTCATCTCCAACAGTTTAGAGGAAAATGTTTAACAGGAAGGTCTGACCTTCAAGAACGTCCTTCAAGGAGAAAAGTGGCTGGATAAGAGGCGACACTTTCCCAGAAGAGCTTTGAACAAAAACACATGAAGAGTTTCGGATTTCAAGTTTCTTTAACCTTCCTGTGGTCTAAATTCGACGGGGTTTTTTCTCTGTCTGACCGGGTCACACTGACCCTGCGTGCGCCTTAAGAGGTTTATTTTTTGTGTGTGTGGTTCCAGGAACTGACGGTCTGACGGGACAACCCCTCCCTCACCTGAGCAGGGCTGAAGGACTCAGATTATTGAGATCTTAGTAGTTTTATCTTTAATTTACCCTCACACTATTAAAGGATGTTTTATATTGAATTCTTTGGGGGGATTTTCGTGACACAGTTTCTCCGCCGGTCTGCTGTGGGAGGGAATGTGTGAATTACAGCACATAAAAGATTTCCGTTTCATTAATGAGTCACTAACATGTTTCCTAAAATGTTTAGACAACATTCACACATCCTCATTTAAACCATGAAAACTAAATTCAGTTCATGTTTTTGGGTTTTTCAGCCGTTTTTGTTGTTTTTTTTCAGTTTTACCTCCAGCGCCTGGCGTCTGCTGCTGCAGTTGCGTCTGACACTCTGCTCTGGCTCGCTCCATCTCCCAGTACAGCCAGCAGTAAGGAAACCTCCCATCAACCTGTCAGGGCGAGGAGGAAATAAACACAACGGACATTAACACCAACATTAACAAACCTGCCGTCTGTTGAATTCATGCTTCAGCTCTCTGGAGGAAAGTTTGTGTTCGTGAGACTCGTTCACCTCTGGCTGCTTCTGCAGCTCAGGGAGGAAAGTCGAGACGAACAGGAGCTTCAAAAATCCTCAGTCAGATCAATCTGGTTTCATTTAACTCTGCAAAAACACTAAACCTTCCTTCACTTGAAATGAGACAAAACGACCTCAGCAGTAACTTTTCAGTACAATACAGAAGCTTGTTTTACGTCAATAATTTCTTAATATTGATGAAAAAAGCTGGTTGTATATAAGAGACATGATCTGCTATTGGACAGTTTCCCAATCATTTCACTTTTAGCTCAAACGTTTTCATCAATATTCAGAAATTATTGACTTAAAACAAACTCCTGTCTTTTTGAGAAGTTACTTGTAAGTTGTATTTTGAGAAATTTGCACGACAAAGTGGAATAAAAATACTTTATTTACTAATATTTTGTGTTTTTGCAGCGTATTCAAACATGAACCTGATGTTTTAACGTTCTGAGTTTATATCTAAACTTTGTCGGGGGTTTTCGTGTTGTTTCCTTGTTGGTGCAGCGCCCCCACAGGCCAGGAGGGGAACAGGTTTTCCAAAAGGTTTGGTTCGTTTAACGCAGAGCAGCGTGAAACATCCACAGCAGCTGGAAGTTTTACACGTTGCATGTTTGGGTCCAAACTGAAGCAAGTCTTTTGTCAAAGTGGAACTACGTTAGAGCAAAATGCCTTCAGTTGCATAAAATCTGGATTGGACAGGCGGGTGTGTTGCCTGTGTTGAATCCACGCTCCAGATGCTTTTATCACCTTTTCATCGTGTTGCCACATGCTGCTGCCCAGCCTCCCTGTTTTTCAGGCGGCAGATAAATGGCTGCCACCTCCGTGTTTAACATCTGTGTGTTTGCTGGTAGGGCTGCTGTCACCAAGGAGACGCTGTCAAACACGGCGTACACAAACGGCAGAGCTTCCCATACGGGTGCAGGGAAAAACTCCAACACAGCGCGTTCACACCAAACCTGCCTCATTGATGCAGTGAGTGTGTGTCCGTGTGCTGGGGGTCTGTTTACACGGAGACACACTCCCAACATGTCAGCGCCGTCGGCCCCCTTGGAGCGCACATTTTTCCTCAGCTTTCCTCACTTCCTGCTGTTATTGCTTTGAACCAACCTGCCTCCGTATCGTGTTCAGAAAAAGCTTCCCGTCTTCCATGTTGTGCAGCTCATATTCCTGCCGCACTGCAAAAACACAAAATCTTAACACGTTTCTTTGGTCTGGTTCTACTGTAAATATGTTAGTTCACTTGAAATGAAGCAAAACTAACTTACAATTATTTTTTGGAAACCCAGAAGATCTACAAAGTCAAAAGGTTTTTACTTTTGAAACGCAGGAATTTTCTAGTTTTTTTTTTTGTCAAGAAAATTTGTAAAATTAAATGTCTGAATTTTTTTTTTATTTTACTTTCAAGCTCAGAAAATTTTATTTGTTTTTTCAAAAAATCAAAATTTCTGAAAATTTTCTAGCAAATTTTTCACTTTTCAAGGATTATTGAAGATTATTTCAAGATTTTTGAGATTTAGCTCAAAATTTCTGACTTTTTAGCAGAAATGTATTCTTCCTTTTCCTTGTTTCCATCTGCAAAGACCCTTTTTCGCCTTTGTAGTTTTGAGTTTTCCTCAAATGTAAACATCAACGTTTTCCAAGTTGTCGGATTTCTTTACATGACAATGAAAATTTCATTTATTGTGCAAGTAAACATGATGCAAATGTGAATTTTAAGGGATTTAAAGCTGTGATGTTGGAGAATAACATCAAAAATGTTATTTTAATTTAATGAGCATTAATACTTTCTATTATTTTTTGATCTTTAACCTGCAAAGCAACTTTATCTCTTGAGGAGTTTAATGTTTCATTTAAAAACTGAAGACGTTTCCCGTCTGCAGACTGTTGTGCTGCAGAAAGACGAATCAGAAGGAAACATGGGAGCGATCTGGGAGCGATCTGAGCGTAACGCTCATCAAACATCGATTCTTTGCTGTTTCTGAGACGTTCAGACTTCTCAGATTTCATCGCTGCACAGAGACGACGCATCAGCGGCAATAAAATTACTAGATTCGATTTGCAAAGTGATGCTGTGGGATTTTTAAAAGCTTTATAAGTTAATGCATTAAACATGAGCGAAATATCTCCTCACACTGCAAAAACTCAAAGTTTTACAAAGAATTGGTATTTAGTTTCTGCTGCAAGTCAAGTTTTCAGCAAGAAATAGGAGTTTGTTTTAAGTCAATAATTCTTCATTTTAATGAATAAGAACTAGTTCTGCAGGCAGATTATTTCACAAACAACATAAGTGAAATAATCAAAATCAATATTAAGGAAACTAGACAATAATATTTGGTAAGAATTTGTGTTTTGAGGCGTAAATCTGGACCTGTCATTACTTTCACCTTGGATGCATCTACTGAAGCAAAAAGCCACTTAAAGTCAACTGTTAAATCCAAACCCTGGAAGGTTTTTAGTTTCCAGATTTGAGCCAAAAGGAAATCTTAAAATGTTCCTCAGGCAGCCAGAAAATAAATCTGCTCGTGTTTCTCTAGTGAAACGCAGCAGAGCCAGAAAAAGGAGCTGGTTTATCAGCAACGTGTCGCCTTGACTGGCAGCGTTTCACGAAGAGGAAGAAGATTCACAGTTTACACTGAAAACATGGAGAAATCCCAAATAAACCGTCTCTGACAGAATACACTGTAAAAACAGAATACACTGTAAAAACAGAATACACTGTAAAAACATCACCATGTCATTTGGTCCAGGTTTCAGACAAACTAACTTAAAGTCACTTTCCAGCAACATATGAGTTTGTTTTGAGTCAATCATTATTTCATATTGATGGAAGTATTTATGCCTCCAGCAGATAATTAAACTTATGCAACATTTTCCTGAATAAAACTTCTCATCAATATTCAGGAGTTATTGACCTAAAACAAGATCCTGTCTTGCTGAAAAGTTTCTTGGTAAGATTTGTTGGTTTTATGATGCATTTATGAAAGAAAATAAAAAGAGTTGCAGAAACTGATGGATCAATAATGTTCAGTTGGATTTAAACATGGAGCATCAGACTGACCGTGTGGAGGATGAGGGAGACGAGCAGCAGCAGGAACAACATGGTCGCATCTCATCCACCTGCAGTTCACCTGGCTGCTGTCATCCTGAGCGCTCCGAACCGAACCGAACCGAACCGAACCGAACCGCAGGCTGACAGGTGAGAGACCTTTACGCGCGGTCGGTCCTGGTCGCTCTTCTGTTCACCAGCGCCTCAGATGTGCAGACCGAACCGAACCGAACCGAACCGAGCCGAGCCGAGCCGAGCCGGGAGAGTTTGGTAAATCGCAGAAAAGTTCAGCTGAATGTGCATAAAGTCCCGAAGAGGCGGAATTCTGTGGTTCTGCTGGTTCCGGTTCTCCTTCTACATTTGAAGCGCGTCACCGACAAATGGACCCCGCTGGGCCCCAGAACCAGAGAGGACCCAGGAGTCAGAGCAATAAGTCCGACAGCGCCCTCATGCGGCGCCTTCTGCTCACAGCACAATAACAGCAAACTATCAGGTTATAATTAAAAAACAATGTGGTCAAAAAAGAAGAACATAAATAAAGACATCCTGCTTGCGGCTGCAGCCTAAATCCTGATTTTAATGAGAACACAATGTTTTAAAATGGCCTAGTTAAAGCCCAAGCCTAAATCCACCTGAGCAGCAAGGAAAGAATAAAAAAACTTCACAGTAGCAAACAAAAAGAAAACAGTAAAAATCAACGAGGAAAGTTATTACAAAAAGAAAAAAACCCTTGAAATAATTAAATTATTTTAGTGATATTTTACCCAAATATGCTACTTTTAAAATATTTTTTATCAAATAAAATATTTATTGATAAAAAATCTATTATAATCAATTATAATTTTTTATCAATTATGCTATGGAGCAAAAATGCAGCTTAGCATACTTACAATATTTCTACAAATGAGTTTAATTAAGATGCTAATTGAACAGCTGGACTGCTAACTTTGCTACTCAGCTAATTGGAAGATAAACTTCTGAACACAATGCCAATAATTTAGCTGTGCAGCCAATACTTAAAATACCCAAACTTTCAAACTTAGCATAATTTGAAATGTTAAAAACAGTGATTTAGATACTTAATAATTAGACGGACAGGAAGTAACAGAAACTGAAATGTTTACCTGGTAGAAACAGCTGACATACTTTGAATGCTAACCATGCTAATCAGCCTAACTGAGTGACTTCTGTACTTTAAACAACATAAAATGATGCTAACTTTGCTAGTTAGCATATGCAGCGCAACATAAACAGATTGCTAGCTGAACCTCTCGGCCTGGTAAAAATGATTAATATGATAATTGACATAATTTGAAGACCATCTATAAACTTTAACTGAATACTTCTTTCACTTCAAATAATTAAAGATATTAACTTCTTAATTAAAATCCTAATTCTGCCACCTAGCCTAATAAAAATAATCACAATGGTGACATCATTTGAAGGCTAACAATGCTAGTTAGCTCAGATGAATATTTAACTATAACATCAGGATGTTATCAGCCAAACTGAAGGGTAACTTAACTTGGTATAGTTAGAATAATAATAACGTAGCTGTGCAGCACAATAAAAACTATAAATCTGCATATTTAAGCTGCTAAAGTTCTTTCAATTTGAAATTTACCTCATGCAGGATGTAAACAGTTATGATGCCAACATTATTTTGACTTTTCACTGATTCAAATTTCATATATAAATTAACCCATTTCCTCAGATTTAATAAAACCCTCACCATACATGACTCTGGTTTATTGTCTGGTTTTCCACTTTATTTGTTTGTATACGTTTCAGTTTTAGCTGATGATTCATTAATAAATCGTATCGAAAAGAATCGCAGCATCGTCTCTGCTGCAGTGGATGAGAGCGAAACAAATGGGCCCAGTCGGTTTTAGCCAATCAAAGCACTTTATTGCACTGTATAGTGTGACAGGGAGCCGGTAGCAGGCTCTTATAAAAGTGTCATTTCCTCTTTTCATCATGTGTACAAAACAAGTCACACACACACTTTTACCGTACAAAATCAACACTATTTACATACAACACACACGCGTGCAGTCTCTCTCCCATTCAGCCCTGAACACAGACGGTCCTCCTGGTTTCTGACGGGACGCCATCGCTACGCTGCTACCAACAACCCAAACAAACCTCTGATATGCATAATTTTTTCTCCCGATGATGTGAAACAAAAAGCGATGAGACGTTTTTCACCCGCAGGCGTGTAAACGAAATTTATCCAAACATCGAGACTGTTGAGTGAAACGCTTTACATGGGCAGGAATCCTGCCATAAAATGACATTTATTTAAACTCTTCATAGATTTATTTATTTTTCATCATCTGTTAAAAGTTCTGTTTGAGTCAGTGCACATCAGGCGGTAGCTCCGAGGTTGTTCTTTACTGAGGATTCCTGCTCAAAATGCACAAAAAAACTATCATTTTTATGATTTAAAGTCAAACTCTAAGGTTTACAAGAAATATTTTGACATCTACAAAACATTTTCTATGCGACAAAAATGAAAAGAAAACATCTTTAGACATTTTCAGTTCTTGAAAATGTCTCTCTGCTTAAAAAAAGCAGCTTGTTTCACGTCTTAAAGGTCCTGTCTGAAGGACGTAGTGCCATCTAGTGGCCCAGATTGCAAACTGCAGCCAGCATTTAAACAGCAGCTCTTACTTTTGCCCTTTTTAAGCCACCGTAGCAGCGTTTCTGAAGGGGCTCACTCTAGGAAACGTGTAATAAATGCAGTAATGAGAACATTTAAGTATAGATATGATTGTAAATGCTGCGATGTGTTGAGAATCCACAGAACCAGTAGAGAACAACCTTTGGATGATTATTGCTACAACGGGAGCTTCTTCATGTAAACTTCATCTTCCTCTTCACCCCCACAGCTTCCAGATGTTTGTGCCAGGACAAAATTTAACTTCCAGCCTGAAAGTTAAATGTTTCAATGGAAACCTTTAATTTAATAATTTAATTCATTTAAATAATCTGAAGAAACACCCTCAACACGATAAAATGTTTATTTAAATAAAGTCATTTGGTTTATTTTTGTTCACATGTAAAAACCTCTGCAGTAACATCTGGATGCTGAAGCTGTATTCTCTCTAAAACTTTATTTAAATAATGATAGCTTTATTTATGTTATATTCACACAGTGCACTCTGCTCAGCGAGTCGCTTTTGGTGCCTCAGGACTGAATTTCTGAGTTTGCTCACATACAGAAATGTTTTTATTGTTCCTGTTGAAATTTGCAGCATTATTTTTGGTTCAAACCGACTTTAAGACTCTTTTCCTTCTTTTTTGAGATAAAAACAAACTTTTAGCCCCCAACAGAAAAAAGCTGCAGCCGATTCACACAGTTGTAGTTTTTTTCTTTGATCGTTTTTGAATAAAATCTGCGTTAAAAAGCACAGAAAATGTTCCTGTCGCACATCGACACAGACGGGTGAACACACACTCACACACACTAAAACACACACTCACACACACTAAAACACACACTCAGGGTGCGGGTGGAGAGAGCTGCATTAGGGGCTACTACATCTCGCTGTTTAGTTCCTCTCCATATAGATTATTATGTTTATGTACAGTATTTATAGTTTTTACAATACTCTGACGCCCCCTAGTGGTGGAACTGAGACAGAACCCACAGATTTGAACACAGTGCTCCTCTAAGGCTTCCTGTTGGCCGCGGCGTCGAGCGAAGGGTTAAAAACGATCCATCGGCTGGAATCAGCCGGCGAAAACAAACGACTGCAGAACACATCAAATCAACGCTCAAAAATACAGTACATCTGGATTTCTGGGAAATTAATGAACAACGACGGCGATATGAGCAGCACACCCACACACACACACACACGCACACACACACACACAGCCAGGCTACATGTTGTAGGCCACGTAGATGGGGTCCAGCTGGTCTTGTAGGAAGCCGTCGCGGAGGTGCATGCGCTGCTTTTCGCCGCGGGAGTTGATGGGAATGACGCCAACGTCCGTCACCACGACGACGCCCACGATCAGGTAGTGCTCCTCCAGCACGGCCTTGGTCACCATAGGAACCAGGTCCAGGGCCTCCTGCTCACTGCCCTCCAGCTCCACCACCACCACCAGCAGGTTGGTCCAGGTGAAGACGGCGCTGGCGGAGACACACAGCTTTAAGAAAAACACAACTTCCTGTTTGCAGAGGAGCAGCAACGGCTTAGAGGACAATTTATTCTGATGATTAATCGATTAATCGGTAGAGAAATCACTTAGCCTTTTCTGTGCCATGGTAAAAAAGACTGAAAAATGCATTTAACTAATAACTCAATCCTTTTTTGGCATAAAATAAATATTTTATTGCCTAAATGCCATGAAAACAAACATTTCTCATTATTTATGCGAGCAGCTTTGTGCTTCAGATGATGCTCTCTGACCCGAAGGCGTCTCCATGGCGCTGATGGACCTACCACTCCATGATGCTCTTGTGTGCACGGATGACGGAGGTCTCGATGTCGATGGGGTGGTACCTCATGCCCCGCAGCTCCATGGCCTCCTCCAGCGCCCCGACCACGAACAGAGCGTCGTGCCTCTCTGCTCACAAACACAGAGTCAGTCCTGCGCCGCTGCGTCTGCCCAGCATCGCACGGGACGCGGACGCTTCCTCACCTCCGTTGGCGTCGGTGAGCTCGGTGCGGCGGAGGAAACCCAGGTAACCGGTTCTGGCCCAGACCGTCTGGGTGTCTCCGAAGCTGAGTCTGGAGCTGAAATGGTCCGACTGCAGCACTTCCTCGCCGTAGCCGCTGTAGTAGCCGCTGCCGTTGTGAGCGCTGTGGACCCAGATCTGCAGGACGAGAGCAAAAACACGTCAGACTGAACAGAAGAACAGCGGAAACGATTAATCGTCATTAATCAATTAGTGAAATAATCGTTAAGTAATTTAGTAACAGTGGTTAAATGAAAAATCTGTACAATGTGTCGATATTTTCTGTTTGGATAATTGCTGAATGATCAGAATAATGGATCAGAGGAGCTGCAGACCTCTCCCAGGTGGGAATCTCCCAGCGGTCCCTTGGTCTCCGGGTTGGCGATGATGATACGGACTCCTGGCAGAATCTGGGAAAATAAAAGCACCACTTAACCTTCCTTCCCTCCTTTAAGGTCCATTAAGAGCCCGGATTCATATTCAAGCTTCTCTTTGAACATTTCACCAGTAAACTGAAGATCCTGATAAAACAGATCCGGACCTCTGAGCTCAAACTGTTTGTCCAGTTTATTCACTGAATGTGGGCGCAGAGCGAGTTTTCTCTTCCTGCTCCGTGTGATTCTTTTCTCCCCGGATGAGCGGAGAAAGGGAGGCTGATGGTTTCCTGCTGGACTCAGACCTGCAGTCTGCTGTGACTCACTGCATGTGGGAGGACGTGCAGAGAAAGCAGCAGAAATAGTCCCAGAAGCGGCTGCCACTCCTCGTCTCTGCGCTGTCAGCGCTCAGCTCACAGCTTTGTCTCTGATTTCTGCCACAACTTTTATCAAAACTTCATTTAAATCTGAAGTCACGACTCGTCTCCCTGCTGGAAATGCAGATTTATGCTTCACTCACCTTCCCAGACTCCATCAGCGGCAGGCTGTGGGGCGAGCCTCTCTCCACCAGCCGAACCCTGAACAGAGAAACGCTTCGGGGTTAAAACCGTTCCCTCAGAGAGGAGGATGATGGGTAGCAGCGGCCCGACCTGTCATGGCGCAGCGCCCTCATGTCCACGTACACGGTGGTGGGGTCGGGTCCTGAGGTCCCCTGCAGCCAATCACAGGGCAGAAACAGTCTGGCACACAAACTCACACTTCGCCCTGCGCTCTTGTGTTTTTAATTTAAAAAAGTGGATAAATGGAGCAAAAGCACTTTTAGAGACGTTAAGACTGATGTGAGCGTTTATGTTTAAATAAAGGGGTCGGATTACAGAAATGTTCACAGCTTCATTCTCCTTTTAAACAGAAAAGCAGGAATAAAGAAATTATCCTTGGTTATGCGTCCTCATGTTTTCTCTCTGCTTGTTCTTTAGTTTTTTACATAAATAAATAAAATAAATAATATACAGTGGAGCGTTTTCATCCCTGCCTGCTGTTGCAACTTGACAAACTTTATTTAGTTTAATTCACATGTTCTTTATTGATACCAAAGGGAAATTAAATGCTGTAACTCAAATTAAACAGTTTTAGAGGCTGATGATTGTACCAGTCTGTTCTTCAGCCCATCTAAAGACGCCTCTGATCTAAGCTTGCTCCTCAACCAGCCAATCACAGACAGGTATTTTCCAGCGAATCAGAGGGTATTAACTGCAAACTGCATTCTTTGGCGTGTTGCTGGCGTGTTAATGTGTCGTAGGCGTGTTCCTGGCGTGTTCCTGGCGTGTTGTACCTGCAGACAGATGGCCAGGTTGACCCTGCAGCCAAACGCCGTGCTGACCGAGCGAGGGTGGAGGCCCAGGTCCTTGAAGAGTTTGGAGAAGGAGTGTGTGAGCGCCATCCTGGGTCTCTCCTCCGCCACCACCACGCAGGCCCGGACCCGGGACAGGTCCAGACCCCGGGCCTGGATCCGACACAAGCAGAACACAAACACAAGCTTTTTATGAAACGGGAACGGATCGGTTATTTCTGCCAAACCAAACCCTGCGGAGGGAAAAAAGTCTCCCAGGAGACGCATCTGCTCTTCAGCAGGAAAGTGTTTCATGAAGAAACAGCCAGAAATAAAAGCCGTTTCTCCTCCGCTCTGCGTCTCCATGGCGACGTAAAGACAGATAATCACTAAAATTAACTTCCATCAGTGACCAATCACTGCACAGGACGCCTCCGGCTGAGGAGACGGAGTTCATTAAACCGAGCCGGAGGACGGAGGAGCCAAACCGGGTCGGGTCCAAACCGGGACGGGTCCAAACCGGGTCGGGTCCAAACCGGGACAGGTCCAGTCCTTACAGAACCATCTGAACCTGAACCGCCTCAAAGGTTTTGAAACAGAACATTTCTACTGATTTCCACTGGTTTATGATTTCAGATGAACGGCTCCACCCTGAGAGAACCACAGAAACGGGCCGGGTCGGGTTCTGCAGCATCCTGACCTTCAGAGCTTCGGTCTGCAGGCCGAGTCCTTTGGTGCAGAGCTCCATGACGCTGTAGGAGCAGAAAGTGTCTCGCACCCTCAGCTGGCTGACGGCCAGCAGCCACAGAGCCGGGTTGGTCTCCAGCTCCACCGGCGGGATCAGGATGGACTGGTGGCCCGAGTAAACGCTGCGGACGACACCAGAGTCACATCCAGGCACAAAGCTCCCATCAGGGAAATCCTGTTTTTACCGACGACGAAGCACCGACCTGCACAGACACCAGAGGACGAAGCCCAGGCCGCAGTACGGGTCCAGGCAGATGGCCACCTCTCTGGACGGGTACAGCTCACACTGCAGCTTCACCGAGCGGCAGAAGGCTCCCACTGCATTATGGGACATCTGGACGGGACGAATGGAGACACGAAACTAAAGAGTTAGTTTTCTTTTTACAACATTTGGGCTTTAATCTTGGAGCAGTTAAATTAATCTGTATGCTGTCCAAATCTTTCACACAAAGAGGCCAAAGGGCAAATTTAACCGAGTGGCAGGTCACAAAATTAACACAATAAAAATACAACATTTAGTTTGTAGCCCAAAAAAGAATAATATTTTAATTATAAAAATATCAAAAGGGTTTCGGATTGTTGCCTCATTAAAAGAAAAACAGACAACTTCCAAAATTTATCAGCATCTTTAATAACAGCTGAACTTTGACCCCAAATCCCAGAGGAACTGAATAGAGGCTTCATGGATGCAGAGGAAGTTCAAACTAAATCTTCCCTCCATCATATTGAATAAAAATCGAATCCCCTACTTCAACATCTCTCCAACCAGATGACCAGAGGAGCAGCAAAAGCAAAGGAGATGGATTATCAGAGAAACTGATGGTGCCATTTATTTACTGAGCTGTCAGCATATTTTAATAGCAACAGTCTTCAGTCAGAGGCGTCTTTATATTTGTTTTAAGACTGACTGCTGCAGCATCACCATCCACGACTCTTTCAACCTGATTAACGACATTTAATTTAAATATTTCTGAATTCAATTCAAAACAATAATAATTTGTTATTTTTTCCCCACTCACTGAATGGATAAGTTATCAAATTAACATATTCAATGTGAGGTTACTGCAATAAAAGACTAAATTATTTTAAAGTTATTTAAGCATCTGCTTTCTTCTGCATTATTCAGATGTTGAAGTAAAAATCTGGAATAATTTAAATACTTTTAGTTTTCAGTCTGCAGTAAATAAAACTCCCTTCATGTCCTGTTGTGTTTAGATTCTCGTTACAGGAACCGAGGCTCCCTGTGGTGAGAAGGGCGAGGGAGAGGGTGAGAGTAAGAGCAGGCCCGGTTCTGCTGGGATCGGCTGACCTGGACTCCGGCCAGCATGCCGGTGGTGGACACACTGAAGTCCAGGTAGGCCAGGCCGTCGGGGTTGGTGGGCTTGTAGAGAGCTGGAGGCTTCTTCTTTGGCAGGTCGTCTGCAGAGCAAACAGAGCAAACAGAATCATTCGGTTCTGTTGGAAAAGCCCAGGTGACCTCTGGGTGACCTCTGGGTGACCCCAGAGCTGCTGCTAATGGAGCCGCGCCGCAGCTGATGCTCCACTAAGAACCGACCTGCACCTGATGCTGGTTATTAACTCAGAGGTCGGTTCTGATCCAGTACAAACACACACAGAAAAAAGAAAGTACACCCTCCTGCAGGTGTACTTACTTACTTATTATGGGACATTTCTCCCATGTTTTAACTGAAATAATCTCCCAGTAAAACCAGTATTGTTTATGTTATTGTCTTCTCCCTGCAGTTGCCTCTTTGGGCCAGCAGGGGGAGAATCAGCAGAAATGAGAGCAGCTGCAGTTCAGACTGATTTTACTTTCAGCAAAGCTTTTTCTGGGTTTTACATGTTTTTATGTCAGAAATAAAGAGTTAATTTCTCAAGATTTAAATTCCTTCCTAGTAAACAACTTAAAGTTAAATTTATGAAATATATTTTTGATAGAAAGAAACCCAGGATGATAGGAAGGATGTGTTTCTCTTTCTCTGGACTTTTGACCAATAAAATATTTCTGAATTGATTGGTACCGGTGTCCAGAACCGGAGGCCAGTTCCTGATGTCCACGGTGGCCGTGGCCTCCTTGGAGCGCAGCAGCTTGCAGATGACAGCCGTCGTCATGACGCAGGCCGAGTGGCTGACCTGCGGGGACGAGGCAGACATGTTGGTTTGCGTTTTCGGCGCTGATGGTGCAGCGCTGATGGTGCAGCGGCGAACCTCGACGATCATCTTGACGGTGGGCAGCGTGGTGGAGATGTTCTGGGGGTGAGGCGGCCGCACCGTGATGGGAACGCAGCCGGCGTACAGGCAGCCGTAGAACGCCGCGATCAGGTCGATGCCTGCAGGCGGAGCAGAGAGGACAAACCTGAGGAAATGAAGCTGGAGCTAATAATTACTCTATTATTACCCACCGATTAATTTATCGATTATTCAGAGGATTAACCGATTAAACAGAGAAATTATGAAGATTTTTTATTTTAATCTTTTTTATGCAATATTAAAAATACATTTAAAGACACAAATAAATAATTTAATACATTTTTAAATAAAAATAAACATCATATTGTGTGAAATGCAATAACAGCATTCCTTTAGTACATGCAGCAAAGGGATGATGTGGTGATTATTTATGATTAGTAGGTCAATAATTGGATTAAAAACCTGATTAATAGGAGATTTTTTAACCAGAGCATATTCACAGATCAAGTTTTTTTTTCCATCTTATATTCAAAATGTATATTTTTTGTACAGTTTTGGCTTAATTGCTGGACATACTGTTGTTCTTTCAGCGTTGACATATTTTGCCGTTTAATCGATCAGTAAATTAGCTGACGATTATTTTAGTAATCGATTAATGGTGACGGATCAGGCCAGTGAACCCTGCCTGACCTGGTGGGTAAACCAGAGCCACATGGTCTCCCTCCTGCAGGCCTCCTCTCTCCATCAGCAGAGCTGCGACTCGCTCCGCCCGCTTGTGCAGCTGCAGACAGGTGAGGGAGCTCGACACCGCCCCCTGGAGAGCAAAAGATGAGACAACCGGACTGAATCTCCACCGTAACGCGATCTGCGGCTGGATGTGTCGGTCTGAGGGCGGTTACCCGGGAGCTGAGCAGCGTGTAGAGGACGTGGTCCGGGGTGGTTTGGGCTCGCCACTGCAGGATTTCTGACAGGAACAGAAACTAGAAACAAAGACCAACATTAGAGGAGTTCAGCAAGACCAAAACACTTCCTGTTCAAACTGCAGCAGAAATGCAGAACTGAGGATTTCTGTCTAATTATTGGAGCATCAGCGTTTAACAGGAGCCATAAGCACCGGAGCAGGACTGCAGGGCGTCTTTAAACACATCTCAGTCTCAAATGAGTCACCAGAGCTGCTGACGCTGATCAATGCATCAGGGTGTTGAATCTGATGGACTCCTAGTTGTCCTGAAATTCAACTGATTCAGTCAGAAACAGAAGAAAAACAGTTCTGACCTTTTGTCCGACGGCTCAGAAAGGCAGAAACAAAACCAGCACAGCAGAACGTTTAGCATCTGATCTGCAGAAATCTGAATCACACGTTCGTCATTCAGTTCATCAAGGTGTCAGAATCAGCAAAACTGCATCATTTTTCAGCTGCCAAACAAGATTTTTGATGCATTTTGTCTTATTTTGGTAAAAATATGTCTGAAATATCTGAGGCTTTAATAATAAGGAACCAGACTTTACATGCCAGTAATATTTTTGGCAACATAAATGGACTTTCAGCAAACAGCTGATGCAGATCGTCATGACAGAAAACCTGAAGCTCATACAGAGGAAACATTACTGACATCCTGCAGCTCCAGTTTTATAACAGAATAAATGAAAGAAATGCTGGAGTCTGTGAAGCCAGTATGTCAGCACCAATAATTCCTTTTAACTCCAAAACCTGGAAGGTTTCTCTGTGTTTGTGGCGTCATTAGCAGTTATTTCACTGTTATTTCAGTAATAAATCTGTAAATCCTTCTCCTGATGTTTCTGGGCCTGGGACATTTCGGCTGAAATGTGATTTTTATTTATCGAGGAACCGGCAGAAAGTTTTTCTTCAATATTTGCTCCTGCAGAAACACAGCTTTCCTGATCGGATCTGAATGTTTCCGGGTTTGGATCGTCTCACCTGGTCGTTGTCGTCGGTCTGGCCCAGGTCTCTGCCGCTGGCCTGAGCTATCCTCTTCCCCGACACCAGGTTCCCCACCATCACGGAGGCGGGTCCGATCTCTGCGGCACACGGACGGAACCGGGATCACAACCCGGACCGGCTCCGGTTTTTCCGAAGCGGCCCAACCGGGACCAGGCGAGTCTCACCTGGCTGCTTCTGCCGCGGTTTGGGCAGGTTGGTGACGCAGGTGTGGGGGCACATCAGCACGTTGCAGGGGTGCAGCCCCCCCTCCAGGTACAGCTGCTTGATCTCCGACAGGTGGATGCCGCCCAGCGGGGTCTTGGGGAGGGTGTTGGCCGGAACCAGAGCCAGACAGAACACGCCCACGCCATGAATGCTGTCGATGGCCTGCAGAGGAGCAGATCCCACAGAAATCTGTCGTTTCAATCCATTTCCTATCAATGAAGGTTATTACCTCCAATTCTGGGGAGCGATGAATAACAGACGAGTATGCCTAACTGTTGCTATGGCAACGCGACATAAAAAACTGAACCGTCACTGACAGACTCTCAGTTTCTGAGGTTTGTAAGGTCCGTGCAAACCACACTGCTTCTAGTTTCTAGTCAAAATGTCTTGCAAAAACCAAGATATAGCAGCTTATAACTAGTTCCACAGGCAGATCACTTGACTAACCATTTTTCCTGTTAAGTGAAATAATCTTGTCCTTTTCGTGTCTATATTCACAGACTGAGTGAAAATAAGCTTATTTATATTGTTGAAAAGTTGTTTTCATGTTAGTTTTGTTTTCTATTTGCAGTAGAAACTGCAGAAAAGGTGTTCATGTTTAGTTTTGGCAGTGCAGGCGTCCCGTACCTGCAGCACCCGGCTCATCCACTGGAAGCTGTCCTCCTCCGTGGAGTCGGGCCTCTGCTCGGCCACCACCACGATGCGCTCGTCTCTCAGCACCGTCACAGAGAACACGGCGATCCTGCGGAGAACACGAACACGGTCGGCGCCGGACTGAAGCATCGGGTCAGAGGTCAGGACGGACCTCCAGGACCGTCCTGACCTCTGCAGTAGTTCATATTGTCCTGGATGAAACCATCAGGTGTCGGCTCTGATAATCCATCTCATTTGTTTTTGCAGCTCCTCTCTGAAGCACCGTTTGGCTTCATGCGCCAAATTATTCAACTTATGTAACAATAAACATAAAAAGCATAATTGCATTAAAAAATGAGTCCAAATGAAGATGAGCTGAGATATTTGGGAGTTTTTAAACACTTCCTGGATAGTTAATTAATTATTGTAACGATTAATCAATTTTTCTGACAATTATTCTGATGATTAATTGATTTGTATGATTAATCTATTAATTTGTCAATTATTTTCACGAACAATTAATTCACCTAAATTAATTAATTATTATGACATTATTATAATCATTAATTGCAAATATTAATTAAATTAATTAATTCTGGCATATTCTGCAAGCTGTATTTAATCACTACGGCCTTTTTATTCAATATTAGACATAAGAAATACTAGGAAAATAAACTCTGAGCCTAAATGCAGCAATATTCCTTTAGTCATCATCAGAAGATTCATCTGCGTTAGAAATATCTTTCTAACATCAACATGTAAAAATCTGCTTGACTTTACATTGATTCTGATCTGCTGAGTGAAATAAGAGGCTATTTTAAAGTTTCTATACTCCAGTCATCATTAACTCATAACTATAAAAGTTCAATATTATATAAAGAGTTGATTAATCACGATTAATTGTTTCAGCCCAAGTTAACTGTGGGTTCCTGCAGCTGAATCGCTGCAGTGAGCGTCATCACAGCCTGTCAGCCTGTAAAAGATGAATTTCCTGCTCAGCGGCTTTGGATGCAATTAAGTTTCTCCGTTTTGCTGCGTCCCGATTCATCCGCCGTCGCTCGACTTTATTACATTCATAATGCGGCGGGCGCGGCTCGTTCATCACCGTGACAGCAGGGAGTGACGGCCGCTCCGGGTGGCGGGTCCACTCACCGGCCCCTGTAGACGAACTTCATGGGCTCCACCGCCAGCGCCGTGGCGACGATGTCGTCGGCGTTGTGCCGCCGCCCGCTCACCATGATGAGGCCGTCCATTTTCCCCGTGATGAAGGCCAGGCCGCCGGGTCCGATGAAGCCCAGCAGGCCGGTCCGCACGAAGGCGTACTCGCTGATGAGACCGCCGCCGGCGCTCACCGGGTACACCTGCAGGCACAGGAGACACCGTCACCGCGGCAACCGGCCAGGTCCAGAGAGCAGAATAAATTCAAGCTGCTGGTGGAAAAGCAGAGAACCTGAAACCAGATTTAATCATTTCTAATCGACAACTAACATTTTAAAGGTCTAAAACATCAAAACTGAAACTTTGATTCTTAGTGGCCAATAAATAAATATAATAAATAAATCAGTTTTATTGATTTATCGAGTTTGGTGTTTGAAGATTTATTTTTAGGAAGATCTGAATTTTTGCAGCTTAGAATTCAACTCCACAATGAAATACAACAACCAGGTTAAATTATTTTATTACCAGAATAAAATCATAATATTACAAAAATAAAGTTGTAATATCAGCAAAACGAAGTGGAAATTTTATGATGAAACAAAAAAATGTATTATTGCAGCCATCTTTCATTAAAACTAGTTTTCTGGTATATCGTCTCTATTTTCTCATAATTAATCAGAAATTCTTGTATTCAGGGCTTAATACTCCGTTGTACGACGGCTGGAATAAAAGACACGTTTTGAAATGTGTTATTTAGAAAAGAGAGCAAGAAGGAAACTGATTAAAATACGGCATCAGATCTGTTTAAATGGTGAGGTTTGCTTCCTCGCCATTTAAATCTGTTTTATGAAATATTAACATCCATAGTGCTTTTCTTTTCCAGGCCGAACGCCTGCAGCAGGGTTTGGGTTTGTGCAGAGCTCCGTCCTGCAGCGCCTCACCTCGAAGGTGTTCTTGGTCATTCCCGTCAGGCCGTAGTAGGACGTTCCCGTGGCGACGGAGCAGACGCAGAGTTCGCCGATCTCGTCCGTCTGGCAGAGCTGAGGGACGCCCTCAGGCTTCACCACGCACACAAGGCCTGGGACGGGAATGAGGACACAGCGGTTAACGGCCAGCACCTGGTTCTGAAAGTGGACCAGGCGTCTGAGTCACAGTCGCCAGCAGCTTTAAATAGGCCGTTCTAGTCTGAGTTAAGGCTGATGTCTGTGTACCAACAGAACCAGAACTGGGTTAAAGCTGAGAGCGAGGAGCATCATGCAAGACCCAGAGAGGCTTTAATGAAATGAAAGATTAATATTATCCACTTGCTGGTTAATGGAGAGGGTGATTATTGTATTTTAATGCAAAAACACAAAATCTTTGGAAATACTAATTGAAATAAGACGAAACTAGCAAATTAATTGTTTGTTTCAGGAAAATGTTTGTTTTAAGTAAATAATTCCTTAATATTAATGAAAATGTTCTAGTTTCACTGCCACATTATTTCAGATTAACAAGGGAAAAATGTCTCATTATAGATGAAATAATCTGCCAGTGGAATTAGACCCGTTTGTCATGGAAGGACCAACGAGCCACTGGTGGCTCCAGAGCCGCATGTTGAAGACCCCTGAGACGTTCTGATTGGACAGAGGTTTCCTGTCACAATAAATCAATTAAGCAAGATAAACTAAAACAATCTCAATAATTTCCATTTGCATAATTTATCGTTTTTCTTTTCTCTGTTTCTACCAAACTCCAGTCTGATGTTTGTCTCAAATGACCGAAGAACCTGAATCAATCCATGCTGCCGTTCAGCCATAATGACCCAGAAGACGAACAGTTCATCAGGTAAAACCCAGAGAGTGAAGGCTGCTGCTCAGGATGGATGGCAGCTTTTATTAAAACTGGTTTCTGCGTTTTTCTGAACTTCCACAGAGAGATCAGTGATGAGTGGAGAGAGAGAGCCCCAGAAAAACGGACAATGATTAAGAGGAGAGGCCACACGTTCATACGCCCTCCGACTAATTCAACAGTTTAATGGACTTAATGGATTCTCTGCCCTGCAGAGCGTGAAGCTCCAGCAGCTGATAGTTTAACTCTTCACACGGCTGCAGCTCAGATTCTGCTGCTTCACATTTATTAACATGAAAAAGTTACAATAATCCAGTCAGCATTAATACTAGAGTTTATAGGACCATCCCAAAACTTTCCAAAGATATTTTTGCATCTAAACATGAACATTTTCTGAAGGACAACAAAAAAGTTGGCAAGAAGTAAAAGAAAATAAACCAGTAAAGTTTCCTATGAATCTGGAGTTTCCTGAGTGAAACGGAGGCTGAGAGAAGGAAGGATGAAGGATGCAAGAGAGGAACAAGGATGAGCATGAAGGAGTCAGCAAGGAAACAAGGAGATAGAAAAGGAAGGAATTAAAACACACAAGAAAGGAAAGGAAACAAGGAGAGAAGGAAGAAACAGAAGAGGGAAGGAAACCAGGAAGGAATAGAAGAAGGTCAAAAGGAAGGAATCACACAAAGAAGGAAGGAAGGAAACATCGAAGGAAACACAGAAAGAACAAAAACAAAGAAGAAAAAAAGAAAAAAAAAAGAAAAGCAGGAAGGACAAATGGAAAGAGAGCAACAGGAAGTCGTTACCTCCAGGTGTGACGGTGCCGACGTCCTGAACGGTGAGGACAGACAGACGCTCCTCCGTGTCCACCCGCACCACGCCGTAGCTCAGACCCTGCATGGACAGGACGCCGCGGCCCGGAGGCTGGCTGCTGTCCTCCACCGGCCTGCACACACACACACACACACACACACACATACACCGCACACACACACACACACACACACCGCACACACACACGCACACACACCACACGCACGACACACACACACACACACACACACACACACACACACACACATCAGCTGCTGGCTGAATGCAGCCCATCACTATAAACGCGTTTGATTTTAAAATTAAAAAAATTGGTCAAATAAAAAGCTGAAAAGTGTGGAGTACATTTCCAAATGTTTTTGTCTACTTGCTAGTGCAAATATCTTCAGACATTTGGAAACAGACTAAACTAACTCAGAAAATTACTTTTCATCAATATACAGTGGTTTGTTTGAATGAATAATTCCTTAATGTTGATGAAAAGAACTAGTTAAAAGTGAAATAACGTTCCAGTGGATCTAGTTCTTTTTTTTAATCAGTTGTAAGGAATTATTTACTCCTAATAAGCTCCTATCTCTTGCTGAAAAGTCACTTCTAAGTTGTTCTTATTTCAATTGTATGAAGACATTTATACTATAAACTAGACAATAATATCTGGAAGATTCTGTGTTTTTGCAGTGCGATCTTGATCAACTGTAGTACAACATCTGGAAAACTCTGCCTTCTTCACCGGGTTTTCAGTCTGTGGATGTGTTTGCAAGCCAGAGGAAGGTGACGCATGCTTCATGTGTTCACGTTCCTGAGCAGCATGTTTACCTCCTGATGGCGACCGTCAAGGCCTCAGGGGAGCTGGCGCAGGGACAGATGACCTCTGCCCTCAGCCCTTTGGTCTGAAACACGTTGAGGAAGGCGTCACAGGAGGAGATGGACCCTAAAACACAGATCATCCACAAACACTCAGAGTAACATGTAAAAAAACAAAGACACAAGCATTCTGCACCAATTTGTCCAACTGCTGCAGCAGAAAACCTCAAAAATATTTTTTTAAATCCATTAAGCATTTTTGTTACATTTTATGCAATAAAATCCTTATTTTTATTATTTTAAAAAGGAATTTAATTATTTTCCTTTTTGTATTTTTTCATGCATTTCTAATATAAATAAGCTAAGTGATAAATGAAAAAACGTATTTTTATCAGATCAATCATTGGACTAATTGATTAATTGACAGGCTAATGAACTAATTATAGAACTAATTAATTAATCCAAAAACTTATTAAGCCTCAGACTTAATTGCCAGACTAATCAATTAATTATAATAATTGATTAATCATCAGACTAACTGATTAATCATTGGACAACAGATTAATCATCAAAATAATCAATTAATCAGACGAACCAATTGATCGGCAGACTAACCGATTATCCTATAATCAATTAATTACTAAAATATCATAAACCGTCTGAATATTCGTTCACTAAAATAATTATTTACTAAACTATCGTTGCTGCAGCTCCAGTTTAAGATGATCACAGATTTCATGTCTGTAAAGTAAAAACGTCTCATTTTTGACCAGATGTTGATCTGATTTCTGTTTCTTCCTACAGGTTTTCAGACTTGACAGGAAGTCACACGTCCAGACAGAGACGTTCTGTCCTGACCCAGTTCCTCCGTCTCCCACCAGCAGAGCAGCAGCTTACAGGGATTGGAACCGTCGGCCACCAGCAGCATCCGCAGCGAGCTCAGGTTGATGTCTTTCTGGTCCTTGTGGGCCACCAGAGCCCAGTGCATGTCTCTGGACTTGACGCAGGCCACCTTGGCTGCAGGTCGAAGCGCACATGCAGAGAGTTAGCGTCTAATCTGCCTGACAGGAAGGAGAGGAGAGCCGGGCGACGGAGGCTGACCTTTGTACTGGCAGACCTTCTGGATCCACGACAGAGGGTTGACCTTCATCAGGGAGTACGGCACGCTGATCACATGCATCATGTTCATCACACTCTGCAAACACACACAGTGAATTTTAAAGAAATAATGACTGCTCATCCTCTCTAATTAAAATTAAACAGGTTGTTACATAAATGTAGCATAGATTGTTATACATGTCTGATAATACATGCAGTAAAGTCAGATTACGACCACTGATGTTTTCACATTATGCTTCATGTTGAAGTATTTCTTAGAGGAACAGAAACCGTCTGGCGTCTCACCGTCAGGATGCCGTGCCACAAGCCCACGTCCTTCTTAAAGTCCAAGACGTTCACGATGGTTTCAGCTGCACAGAGGAGGAGAAAGGGTTAACTCCCCGTCAGAGCAGGAGGAACTGCTGCGTGTGTGTGTGTGTGTGTGTGTGTGTGTGTGTGTGTGTGTGTGTGGATACCCTCGGTGTAGCTGCAGGACTGGGTGAGAGCCTGGCAGTGTGTTAGCAGAGCGATCCTGGTTACCGTGACGCCCAGAACGCTGCCGTCCTTACAGGTTTTATACTGACAGGGAAACAGCAGATGGAGCATCGCAGTCAGGAGCTTTCAGCGAGAAGCTAGCAAAATCTTTAGCTTTAATCTGAAACGTCATGCAGTTTAAATATAAATCAGATGAATGTGTCCTTCATTCTGCTGTAGATCTTCTGTCAGAAATGTTTTACTCTCATCTGGAAATCCTCCCAGATCAGTAATTCCTCAGGCCTCGTTCTATTCCCAGATTATTCCATTTACAGCAAGACAGTTCTTCATGTTTCAGGTGAAATAATCTGTGAATGTTGTTTTGTGACTCTCCCTCAGACTCTTAAATGGGTTTTGCTTCCTAGTTCTGTACAATTTGTGGTTATTTTTTGTTGTTTGTGCCTCTTTCTTCTACCACAGATCTTCCTTCAACTAAACTTTCCACAGGATTGCTCGGGGATTTATCAGCTGTTGAATTTCATAACGGGCATCTGTGAAAGTTTAAAACAGTAAAACAGTTTCAACCTGAAATATGTCACTTTGTGTGTATTTAAGATGAATAACATGTCACTCTTTAACTGAATTAATTAATGTTTTTTTTTTTTTAATTAAATATTGAATTACTATAAAACTTGGCGCTGTGCAGGTTTCATTGCGTCTGACAGAGGACAGCCGGTTCTGACCCGAACAGGGAGCAGCCGGTTCTGACCCGAACCAGGGAGCAGCCGGTTCTGACCCAGGTCCGTCTGGAAGCTCACCTCTATGTACGCCGTGTCGTTGTTTGCGTCCTTGATGTGGGGGAACCAGTCTCTGGGAGGCTTGGACAGATGCTTGGACTCCGTTACAAACCACAGCAGCTTGGGCCATCCTGCAGGGGGCGCTAACATGTAAATTCCTGCTGAGCGCAGCGTCAGCCATGATTAATGACCTGAACTCCAACCTTTGAACTGCGGGATCTCTCCTGTTGCGCTCTTTGGAAGACCCTTATGGCAGGCATCGCTGGTCAGCGCCACGGTAACGCCGCAGCTGCCCAATAAAAACCCGATCTGCTGGCTGCCGGCATCCTATTGGACGACAGGGGGAAGCAGGAAACGACAGTTACCATTTAAATCAACTTATGTGTGAGACAAAGGGTTTGAAAGCTTTTGGAGACGCACCAATCGATCGGTTGGAGACCAGAATCAGCTCATTTCCCCTCACAAATACAGAAAATATTACATGTTTTCCAGTTTGTTCGAGGATAAGAAGTAAAATCTCCGACATTTCTAGAGCAGCGCGGCTCTTTATGGCAGCACGTTGCAGCAGCTCTGCTGCATTTGCTCTGATTTAATCTTTTTCAGACTTTTATTCATCATTTTTCATGTTGGATCATTAAATGTTTGGACAATTATTCCCTCTGGGTTTGGATGCTGTGAAGCTGGAAGGATTCCTGGTCTTACGTTTTTACTTTCAGACAGTTTTTATGATGGGTAACCACGGCAACAAGGCATTGTTTCACAACTGGGAGCCGTTGATTAGCATCTCAAAAGCTCAACTAGCTCCTGAACTACGACCCCAAATCTCACGGAGCTGAAAAGAAGGAAGTTCAAACCATCTGTCATTCCAACCAAACGGCCAGACAGATTTAAAGAGGCGCAGCAAAAACAAAGGAGGAGGATTAGCAGCTCGCTAACATCTGATGATGTCATCCAGTTCCAGGAAAAATCTTAAAGTTCCTTTATTTTCTGCTGAACTCAAATCAACTCTGCAGAGAGAATAGTCAGGCTGACCTTTCCTACATCCAAATTTAGGGTCACAAAAAAGAGCAGCTAACATCTCTGCAGACCCTACACATGCTGGACATGCTTAAAGTAAAAGTCAGCGCTGCAGAGCACCATTTGTAAAACAAATAAATGTTATAAAATTACATATTTGTACCTAAACTTTCTTGTTTGCACTACAATCTTACACTATAAAAACACAAAATCTTTATATTTTGTGCAGATTATTCCACTTATAATAAGACATTTATTTTTCTATGTTCTCAGTGAAATAATCTGACAGTGGAACCAGAACTTCTCCAACAATATTAAGAAATTAATGACTTAAAAAAAAGCTCCTGTATCTTGCTGAAAAGTTACGTACAAGTTAGTTTTGTGTTTTCTAGGAAATCTGCAAACTAGAAACCAGACAAACTCGTTGGGAAGACTTTGTGTTTTTGCAGTGTCGTCAATAAAACTGATTGTAAATGTTGCATGAAAACAGCTGTAAGATATTTTCTTCTCTTTGTCGTCAATAAAACTGATTAAAATGTTGAATCATAACTGGACTCATCAGATCTGATCTCAAAGAAAACTAAATGGACATGAGGAGGAGAAGCCAGATTTGTCTGTTATTAATTTATCTGCAGTTTGTAAATAAACTGATGCTTGAGCTGCAACGACATTTTAAACCCTGCAGCAGAAACACAGGCTGCTGGCTGGGGGGTTAAGAGAGGTGGAGAGCGCGCAGAAAGACATTTTCTTACTGCAGCAAGTGATCAGAGTGTAACCATGCCAACCGTGACAGGCAGCACGTCTCGGTGTTGGCTCCCAGATTAGAGGACTCGGTGTGCCGAAGCACGACTGGCAGCTGGAGACTCAGTAAACCGGCAGAACGGACATGTTTCCAGATAGAAGCTGCTGTCAGAGGACAGACAGACCTCAAACCGGTTCACACCTCAAAGGTCAACTACATGACCCCGTGTCCCAACAGCAAGAGGAACAGGCGGGGGGCGAACAGACACATGTTTCTCTTCCCGCTGCTCCCGGTTCAGACCGGATTAACTTCTTAGGAATACTTGTTGCCAAAAGCAGATAAGACCGACGAGCCGAAGTAGTTTTCCCATCATCACCGACAGGACAGGAACACATCCAGCAGGAGGTCAGAGGTGAAACGCTGACAGGACGAGGCGGAGGGGATTAACGTCACACACCACCTGACCTCCAGCTGGGAGCAAAACGAGGAGCTCAAAGAGCCAAGAAGAAGAAGAAGGAGCGTCTCTGATTGGCTGGCTGACTTACTTTGCGACTCAGCGGCACCTCGATGGGAACAGGAACCACCTCAGCCAGCAGGCAGCCGTAGAAGGCCACCATGAAGGCCACTGGGCGTTGTTAGGAAACACCAACGCCACCTGCAGGAGACAGAGAGAACAGCAGAGAGGCCTGGTTTAACCAGCAACGCAAACAGACGAAACCAAAACTGCAAAAACACTACATGTTCCCAAGTATTTCTGTCTTGTGAAACTTTATTTCGTTAACAACATTTTTTTCATGTTATAAGTGAAATAATCCACCAGTGGAATTAGAACTTTTTCCATCAACATTAAGGAATTATTGATCTGAAACAAGCTTCTATGTTATTGGTAAGTTAATTTTGTTTCATTTGCTCTGAGATATTTGCTCTAGAAACCAGACAAAAATATGAATTGTTTAAATCAAAGCATTTGTTGGAATGGCCTAGTCAAAGCCTAGTCCTACCTCAAACATCTGCACAGTCTCCCAATGTGATTGGCCTATTCTGTTTTGTAAATAATACACATGACTGCCACTCTTCTCTTCTGATTTTTGCTAAATTTACCTCCAAACATCCCAGAATAAATGGAAGTTTAAAGGTTTAAAGGAAATGAAAACATTTGAACTTTAAGTCTTTTTTAGTCAGATTGAACCGATGAGATTCTGTCTGCACTCAGTTTCACATTTGCTTTATTTCTTGTCTTACAGACGGTGTTACTTAGGAACAGAGCAGCGAGTCGATGTGGCTGAACGGATCGTAGATGTATTTTTATAGAAGCCAATATGTCAGATGACGTCTGATGAGCAGCTGATTCATGAAGGAGCCGGCGTTTGACAGAGGCAGAAAGAGGAAGCTGTGAGGGGTCGGAGGTGACTCACCCGATCGCCCGGCCGCACCATGGGCTCCTGCTTGCTGCCCAGTTTGTGGAGGATGTTGTAGGCCAGCTTGATGCTGCGCGACCACAGCTTCCCTGCAGGGGGCAGCACAGAGAGTGGGAGTGGGAAAAGGTCCACAGGAAGTCAGAATGAGAATCTTTGTTCTCTAAAAAAGGTCTGGAAGGAAGAAAGCGCCATCGATGGATTCAGTTTCTGTAGCTGATTCAGCTCCTAATAGACTGTTGGAGCCTCTGCAGGGAGAAACTAAGAACACCCTCAACACTTTATGTCATTTAAACCACTAAATGATCCTGATTAGTTGATGATCATTAAGTCCAACCAGCTGCTGCTGCAACATTTTGACACATGAAGAGAAATTAAAGATGTTTGGTCAAAAAACACAACCCAGGTTTGGAGAACCTGCACTTTTCATCATACTGTTGTAAAAGTTACATAAAGTTGCTTCAACTGGAATTCATCAAGACAACAATTCATCAAAATTCTTATTATGAAAGTTTTTTTTATGATACTTGATAAAAACTATGACAAATTCCCACAAATTAAGCTGTAAGTGAATTTGTCTTATTTCAGGCATATTAAGGTATCTGCATTATTTGGTGTTTCTGCAGCCTGTGAGCGCCAGGCCCGCTGAGCGTCGGCTCACCGTATGTGAGGACGTAGAGGGGTTTCCCCGCCGTGTCCAGGCTGGTGAGGCAGGGCGCTTTGGGGGAGATGGTGCCCCAGCGCTGCAGCGCCGCCTCCAGGGACGGCGGCCAGTTGGTGACCACGCCCAGCGGCTCGCCCCTCACCGGCATCATCTCCGCCCCCTCCGGCCGGGGCTGGTTGGGGTCCGGCTGCTGGACTGGAGGGGAAGCAGAGACGCTCTGAGGGCCAGAAAGTTTCATTCCTGTTCGCTGCTGCAAAACCAACATGGCTGCAGTAACCGACGGCAACGAGGCGAAGCAGATTTTAATGGATTTCACTGGAATTTCATTTGATAAACACAAAGTAGAGCATCATTTTGAGGTGGAAAGAAAATTATTCCTGGTTTACAAATTAAACACAACGTAAACGTATTTACAGATAAAGTTTTTTCTTCTCTGAAATCTAAAGTTTAAAGATCCTTTGCACAAAATCTACTCTTAATATTCAGCAAATGGTCTTTCTAGAGTCTGGATATTTCAGTAATGATTAATCGATCACTAAACTGGTTGATGTTATTTCTATAATTGATTGATTTGTTTAATTGCTTCATGTATTTGGATCCTTCGTGTATAAAAGAGTAACTGGAAGAGACAGTAAATGGCTGCTGACTGAAAATGGACAAGCAGACAGATGGTGAAGTCTGAGCAAACCGAGCGTTACGCCTCAGAGTGGCACAGGTCAAAGGTCATCTTCAGCTCTGATGATCTGTAAACGTTTATTCTCCATCTACGGCTTTCTGACCTTCATTAACTGCATGGAGACGCATTCATCGCGGATTTTTAGAAGGAAATTAACAAACCAGAAAATTCTCCAGGAAGATATAAAAAAATAATATCAGCCATAAAGTTTGATATTATTATGAAACATCAGTGAAACTTTATGAGCGATCAGAACGTCGGGATTTTATTCCCTTCATGTTCATTTCAAAACGTAAAACATTAAAGTTCATTATGAATCTCTGCAGACAGAAAACTTTAAAATAAACTCTCACAGACTAGGAAGTATTAAAGGAAACAAGGGAGGAAGGATGGAAGAGAGAAAGAGGAAGGAGGATCGCAGGAAGGGAGAAAAAAAACACAAATATAAAAAAAAAATCAGAAAAAAGAAAAGGAGAGAAGGGGAAGAGAGAGGACAAGGAGAAAAATGAACCAGACAAGCAATGAAGAAAGGACACAAGGAAGGAAATGAAACAAGGAAAGAAACAAGGAAGGAAAGAAGCGGAGAAGAAAGAAGCAAGGGCAGAAAGAAGTGCACAAGGAAGGAAGGAGAGAGAAAGGACATAAAGGAGAAAAGACAAAGGGACAGACGAAAGACCACAAGAACGAAGGATAGGAAAAAGAAGGGAAGAAAGAAGGAAGGAAACATGGAAGGAGAGGAATGAACAAAAGAGAAATAAAGGATACAAAAGGAATGAAGGAATCAAAGAAGTGGATGAGGAAGGAAGTTAGTAAGGATCTAAGGAAGGAATTATATTTTTCCATATTTTTATTTTCATCTGCAGCAGAGGCTTTAAGGTTCCAGCGATGACATAACTGTAAACTATGGTGTGGCTTCAGTTTCTATGGCAACTAATCACCACGGAAACTCATAGAAAACCGTGCAGAGGTTTAAGAATCACGACTCGGCTTTAACAGAAAACAGTGTGGTGACTTCATCTCATCTCGACTGGGAGCTAATCCAGCCTGGATTCTGTCAGCCAGAAGTTCAGAATAAAATTAGACTCTTTTCAGTAAAAACTCCTCTGGAAATGAAATGTGTTGCTGCTGAACTGAGAGTAAACTGTGAGGAAGGACCAACAGGCAGGAAGTGATGCAGACATGACGGCGGCGTCTAACCCTCCAAAAGCTCATCGAAGTCGTCGACGAAGAACTCGCGCAGCGGCGGCCTGCGGGGCTGCTTCAGCGTGTTGACGAGCTGCTGGATCTTCGCCGAGACTCGACTGCTGACCGGAACACCTGGAAGAACGCAGCAGAGACAGCAGGCTGAAAACGGCCGGAAAACAGAGCTGGAAACAAAACGGCCGGAAAACAGAGCTGGAAACAAAACGGCCGGAAAACAGAGCTGGAAACAAAACGGCCGGAAAACAGAGCTGGAAACAAAACGGCTGGAAAACACAACTGGAAACAAAACGGCTGGAAAACAGAGCTCCCAGAACTGCAACTGTAAAAGGCTAATACGGAAATTCATTATGGAGTCATTATTTCAGCTCAGGTCAAAGGTTAAATACCAGGAAGGAAGAAAGGAAGTGAAATGAGGAAGGAAGGAATCAAAGAACTAAAAAGGAAGGAAAGGAGGAAGTGCCCTGCACTTCCTTGTTCTATTGGCCCCGCCCCCCACTTCCTGTTTACAGATCTGCTGGCCCCGCCCTCGGCTCACCATCGCCGGTCTCCATGCGCTCGGCGTTGCCATACTTCTGCGTGCTCCTGGCGATGGTGCCCATGTTGGACATGTGGTGCCGCTCGGTGTGGGAGTGGGACGAGTCCGACGAGTATCCCGTCACGTCCGGCGGCGCCGAGTGGTTCTCTGCAGGAGGACGGACAGGAAGCAGTCAGTCAGTGCCACTTCCTGTTGGCGCTACGCTCCATTAGACCCGTCTGACCGTCACTTTGTGTCACATCCTGCCGCGCTCAGCAGTCTGCTGTTCCATGACTCAGCGTTTTGTTCATGTAAACACTGATGTGAAGCGAGCAGCTTCTCCAAACATTGTCACATAATCTAGTTTCATCTATAAAAACTGGTGAGGTTCTTATCAGGTCAACGTGAATCCGTCCACATTCAGCAGGATTCATTCGATTTTAAATTCAAAAAATATTCAAGGAAAGTTTTTAAACTTACAGAAGGATAAGATAATCTAAAATATAACATTTTCAAACATTTCTGTAACACACTCTATGCACAAAACACAAATTTAATTAAAAAAAACACATTCTCCACATTCGATAACCAAACTGAGATGATCAATAAGTCAGAATAATAAATATTATTTCATTGAAATAATCCAGACAAGTTAAATTAACTTCCTGCTCATATTAATGCTTCAAAACAAAAAAAATTACAAAATAAAATCTCAAAAAAATGTTCCTGCTAAATTGTCTGGCATTTAGCAAACAGAAATAATTTTGGTAATTAATTAAAATAGTCAAATTTAGCCTGATTTAACTTCAGATGGTGATAAAAATGTCGGTCTTTAGCTGAAAATATCGATTTTTAATCAGATGTTATGTTGATTATCAAACACATTAAAGGTTGAAAACAATGAAGCAATTTAAGGAGTTAAAGCACCTGAAGCTGTTTTACTGAATAAAAGGAAAAAACAAACTAAATTTAGGTCTTTGTGGAGTTTGGATCCGTTTTTGTGGATTAGCTCCCGGTCTGGACCTTCCCGGTCTGGACCTTCCCGGTCTGGACCTTCCCGGTCTGGACCTTCCCGGTCTGGACCTTACCCTCCGACTCCAGAGGCGGCGGCCACAGCATGTCCGATCCAAACTCGCAGGACCGCCGCAGAGAGCCGCCGTTCTCCGCCACGCTCAGAGCGCCCTTCCTCTTCAGAGACAGGTGGCCGATTCCTGCAGAAACACGGCGCGGTGTCAGAACCGGGTCAGAACACGAGATGCTGCAGGAACAAACGCTGTGACAGGAAGGAACTCCTGCAGCAGTCTGTATTACAGCGGTTCCCTGGAAGCCTCTGACTAAAGACACTGTTGTTGCAATAAATACTCAGGATTTTCCTAAATTTTCTTCTCTTTATTTTATGGCTTTTGATTAAAACTGTTTTAATTTGTGCTTTCTCAATGAGTTACAACCAAATAAAGCTGAAAAAATAAGAATTTGATTATATAGAAAAATTTATTTATCTGCCATCTTACAGAAAAGTAAGATGGGAAATCAGGGCCATTGCAAACAGAAAAAAAGATGTAAATTTCCACCAAAAAAACTGAGATGAACTTTAGATAAAAGCAGAAAAGTTTTTAAAAAATTTGATTTTTGAAACTCAGAAAAGTTTTCTGGAATATTTTTGAGATTAATTTTGCCGGAAACATTCTGCTTTATAAATATAATTACATGTTTGGCTTTCAAGGCGTTTCAGCCGGTCACAGAGTGACGTTCTCACCGTGATGCGACTGTGACAGCAGGCTCTGCTGGTGATGCGACTGGCCCAGGTGAGGGTGGCCCAGGTGCGCCAGGTGCGCGATGTGCGTGTGCGCCAGCGAGTCGGCCAGCCGGCCGGCGTTCCCGCTGCCTCCGCTCTGCGTGGACGAGGACGACGAGGAGGTGGAGCCCAGGTGGGCGGGGCCGAGCTGGGAGGGCCGGCTCATCCAGTGCTCCATGCCCGTCATGTCGTCGCCCGGCCCCGCCTCCTCCTCTGAGCCCGACGACGAATCAGAGCACAGCGGCGACAGGCCTGGAGAGTCATGGGAAATGTCAGTGTAACTAATAAAAATGAGTACAAAGAAGGGCTGATTGTTTTAAATGTGGTGTTAAATCTCTATTTGTGCTGCTGCTGGTTTTAGTTCTGCTGTGTCTCCGACGAGGAAAAACAATCTGGTATTGATTTGCTGCTCAGTGCTGCTTTGGGTGTTTCTGATCCTGGTTTTTCTTGGATGTTTGTTTCTGTGCTTGGATCCCAGCAGCTCAGGCTTTTTGTTTTAGGACAGGCTGAAATCTCCAGAGCAGGCGGGAACACGAAGCGTTAGAAACAGGTGAAAATCCCTGCATGAGAAAAACAAAACTTTTCCTGATGGCAGTTCCCATAATGTTCCTGCTGGTCCAACGCTTCACATCCCTGATTAAGAAGCATGAGAATAAAACTTGTTTTGGTTGCATTTACCCAGAATGCCATGCGATGTCATTTGCTTCCTGCTTTTGGAGCGGTCTCCACTCTGCTTTTTGTTCACTTTAACCAAAGAGACGGACCAGAATTGGGTTTGATTACATATTCGTATCCCTCCACACCAACCAGTTTAGGGTCAAGCAACAGTTCAGGGCCAGAAAACAAAACATTTGAGCTTCCAAACAAGGAATCAACTTATAATGATCTAAACTATGGAGATTATTAATGCAAAAGTCCAGAAAGAAAAAGATTTCCAATAAGATAAATTCGCCGCTGCAGTACTGTGACCTTTCAGTGACTGAGGAAAAAGCTCAGCAGCTCAGAGACACCAAATGTCAGTAATTAGTGAATCGGATCTTGTGGCTTGTCAGTGAAACGGCCACAAGAACCAATTTGGGTCCAACATGCTTGAGGCGGCTGAATTTCCTCCTCTGAACAGCAGATAATTGTGAGAGCAGCCGATAAGGCGGTGAGCGCCGCTGTGTGCAGACATTTAGCGAAGCGTTGCCAGAACGGTGGAAAAACACGACATGATGCGTTCAGGGACACGTCAGCTCCACTTAGCCGTGTTCTCAAAGGTTAAGGAGCAAATTACAAAGGAACAAACTTATTATATTTCCTTCATTAAGATTCAATCAACACCAAAATTATTCCATCAACTGTGGTTATGGATGATCTAATGAGCTGATGTGTGAGGTAAAGGTTAGCCGCGCTGTCCGTTTTCTGGCCCGTCTCTCAGCAGAAACGCTGCAGAAGGTGACAGGGTTCAGCGCTTCCAGCTTCCTGCGGCCGGTTTCTCTGAAAATCGCTCCATGGTTCAACTGGCCACAGAGAATGTGCCTGGTTGCAGTTTTGGGTGGGATGAGCGTTCCTCTGTCTGAGAAACCAGAGAATCCTGAGCTGCTGCTCTGGTGGAGTCAGGAGAAGCAGCTCGTCCTGCTAACATCACAGCTAAGGTTAGCATCTCTATGAGGGAAAGCCTGGAGTCTGCCTGGGAGAGGACCTGGTGTAGTGAGAGCAGGTTGTGTTGGTGCGGGTCACCTGGAGGCGTGTAAGCGTCCATGGAGGTCTGCACCACCAGGGAGCGCCGTTTGGAAGGCATGGGCACCGCCATCTTCCTCTCTACGTGTCGTGCCAACACGGCCTGGACCGCCTCTGTGTGGACGTCTGAGGAACGGAGACAGGAAGTCACACATCTGCAGACACACTGGACCAGCTTTAGCCTGTTTGTCATTTTCAAGCTAATTTTCAACAGAAATCTGTTTTTGTGTTTATCTAATGTTCATTTTAGCAGGAAAAAGACACTAAATAAGATAAGATAAGACGTCTTCTGATGTTACCTGCACAGCCTGAACCTACCTTTTAATTTTGACATGTCATTCACTGGCTGATTAGTGCAATTATTTATGTTAATTGTATTTTTCTGTGTTAGCATTTTTCTTAAACTGGTTGGTGTCTAAGTAATGTCAATACTTTCTTCCTATAACATATGTTTTCATATTTTCTGTAAAGTTTTAGCCTTTTTTAACGCCTCAGCGGCTCTTCCAGCAGGTTCAGCAGGATTTGTGGGGGAAACCCAGAGACGTGTGACTGCAGACAGTGTGAAAGATTTCCAAGGTGTTGCTCGGTTTGTGAAAACCACAATAAAACGGTGCAGCTGTTGTTTCTCTGGGACGCAGCGTGGATCAGGCGGGATCGCCGTACCTGATCGGTAGCGCTCGTCTCTGGTTCCGGACGTTCTCCGCCGGTGGAAGCGGGCGGCGGCCGGGGGCCCGAGCGGAGCCCGATGAGACATGGGCCCCTCCATACCTACAGAAGCAGGCAGAAAAGCTTGTGGACACACGGACGGGTTTTACAGGAACAACATGTATATGCACATGAAAGCAACAGATAAGAGCGCAAAAAAGGAAAAACAGAAACATGGAGGTGATTTGAAACGGCAGAAAAATGTCATTTTTCTGACTTTATAACCCAAAATAACCAACATAAAACCAGAAACATGCAGTTCTTGCATCTCTGCTCTGCGACAGAACATCTCTCAGCGTCCCTCGACCCAAAGCTCACCCTGGAGTGTGTGATGTGTGTTTTAGAGGCAGGGAGCGACTGCAGCCTGATCAGCGACTGCTTCAGAGGAGCAGGCCCAAGCTGAGCTCCAGGGAGTCCTAACCTACATCACTAATGGCGGCTGAAGACTCCATCAATAGAGTACAGTGTTCAGTCTACTGTAGTCCTCCTGATAGCAGATCGATACTCCAGCAGCGCTATGGGAATATTTCAGCTGAGTGGGCCGAGCGGGTGTGTGGAGGGGGTCAGAGGTCGCTAAATTACCTCCAGCATATGCCCTGATCAGCTTGGACCTCTTCTTCTCATAACCCTTCTGAGTGATGTCCCCTGTGAACAGATAGATAGACAGAGAGTGAGAGAGGCAGTGCTGGCTGCGCGCGACGCTGCTGCTGCTGCTGCTGCTTTCATCAGATATGTTTTGGTTGCACAGATGATCATCGTTTGGTTTTAGGATAATCAGCGCAGCCTTTTCTGTCTCTCCCAGTCTTCAATGTCTTTATCTGACTGTTAATCAAAGAGAAAAATGTGAACATAAAGAAAACAAAATGTGATGGATGATAATGATGGAAGAATGGAAAAACAAGACATAAATCATAACCAGATCACCATCCTCTTATCTGAAATAAACCAACTTATCATTCAAGCAAAGATAACCTGAGTAAAAACAAATAGCAGTTTATAAATTATTTATAAATGTGGAAATTTGGTTCCCCCCCTCAGCTTACTCATGAATTAAATGTGATTAACCGCCTGGTTCTGATCCAGTTTCACTAGAAACAACCACAACTGGTTGAAGCTTCGCGCAAAGAATCAACAGATCATTTAACAGAGCCTGTCTGACGACATGAAGTAGGTTAAAATATCCCACAACCAACACACCAGCTCTGAATCGAGCAGCAAACAAAGTGAGCTATGCTTCATCCAACTGTCATGTGAATTTAGAGCGAACTTTAAAAAAGTCTCCATGTTTCCATCGACTGATTTGTGGAGAAAGGCCAAGCAGCAAAGTTCACTACAGCAACACGTCTAAAACTTATCCAACAAATCACAAAATGAGTAACAAAGTTCTCCCCAACCAGAACCCAGTATGGATCCATGCATGAGAGCAAACATGTAAACATTCTCATAAAAATGGAGGTGAAGGAGCAAAACATGATTCAAACCCAGGATCTCCTTTCTGCAAGGCAACAGCGACCAAACGCTCCACCAGAAGCTCCACCAGAAGCTCCACCAAACGCTCCACCAAACGCTCCACCAGACGCTCCACCAGAAGCTCCACCAGAAGCTCCACCAAACGCTCCACCAGAAGCTCCACCAGAAGCTCCACCAGACGCTCCACCAGAAGCTCCACCAAACGCTCCACCAGAAGCTCCACCAGAAGCTCCACCAAATGCTCCAATTTCTCTCAAATGTTCAGTCCTGATTTGAGGATTGTTGACCATTTTTATGATACTGGGAAAAACAGAATGAAATTAAATATTAGTTGCAACTAACAAACATTTTCCAGCTTTTCTCTTCAAGGTTAAAATATTAAATATGTTGTTTGCCAAAGGAGCAATAAAAAGACATATTTTATTGTTCCAAAAATGAAATGCATCTTGTGAAGAGCTGCTATTTATCAGTGTCATCAATATATAGCCAATGTTTATACTGGCTATAAACATCAGTTAACGTCAGTATTTTAGTTTTATGTAGTTTCATATTTATAGGACCTTGCATAATGTCTTGTGCATATTGTGCATCACAAGCAGTAAAGCTGAGCCTGAAATTATTCCTGCTTCTGGTAGATTTAAAAAAAGATCTAATTAAATTTTATCTGTGAAGCACATTTCAGCAACAAGGGCGCCAAAGTGATTTTTATAAAAACACAGAAATACAAACTCATAGGCAACAATCGAAACATTTAGTCAAATCATATCGTTAATCTTTTCAGAAGCAGCTCTGACCAGGTGGGTTTTTAGTCTCTATTTAAAGGCACTCAGTGTTTCAACTGTTTTGCAGTTTTTTCATCAGCGGCCGTGTCATCAAACCGAGGGCGGCCATGACAGTGGGCAGACACAGAGGTTGGAGGAGGGATGTGGGGGGGTCTTCACTGCCATGGCAACCTTACACCAAACCAACACAATCACCAATCACAGCCTTCGGTCTGCACAGCACCGCTAATTTCTGCTGACACTTTCTGGTTTGTCCCAATTAAACGTTAAACTGCCTCTCCAGTTGCTGATTATTGATTATTCGTTGGAAGGTCAGGGAGATTAAACTGAAGATGTGTAACTTCATGCTTTACAGTTTTCCCAATAGCAGGAGAAAATGGGGAATAATTTGTACTTGCAGTAAAGCGGTGGATGTTTTCCACTCGCTAAGCTATTTCTCTAAGTCCTGAAATGCAGAGAAACCACCAGAACACAGGCGGCCATTCATTCTCCTCAACCTTTTTAATGTCTGGTGTTTTGACACACAGTTTTCTAAAATGAAACAAGACAAACAGCTTCAGCAAATGTTGCTAAATCGAGCAGAAGGAGCATCTGTGTGGAGTATTTCCAGCCCTGCTCCAGAGCTGCAGTGGGTGTTTCCTACAGCGGGATGATTTATGTGGAGCCCGACCCAAACAAACCAGTAATGAAGGAACATGTCAGCCGCTAGACTGGGACGGGTTCTGGAGGACAATCCGTCTGGGTTCAGGTGAACAAAGAAAACAAGAATAAATCACTGCTGGGTCGAATCTTTCTGCAGACAGCAAGACTAATGTGTGAGCCTGAACACAACCAAACAATAACAGCTTCTTCATCTGAAGTCATGAGGAAAAGAAAGCGCTGACTCAGCAAATAATAAAAATACATTATTATGACATGAACAGGGATTTTACAGCTTTCACCAACTCAACTTTTTAAAACCTTTTCAAGACTGTTATGAAGAAAATGTGAGACCTGGTGAGACTAGGAAAGACTGGTGACACTAAACAGCTAGCTAGCAATAGCATATCAGCAGCTAGTTAGCGTAGCTTCAATGGCCTTGGGTCACAAACCCAATGATGTCTGCGCATCACTCAAAGTTTAACCTGTGAGGAAAAAACTACATAATGAAGAAATGGTGAAAGATGAAAGATGAAATGGTTCTGCCACCACAACATTCAACATGTCTGATTAACAAATTCAAGATAAACTTACATTTTTTTTATGAGTTTAAGACTTTTTAAAGATTCACAGACACCCTGCCGACCTAAGTTGTATCATTTACTAGGGAAAGCAGCGACCAGGTGCTGCCGATCGTCAGTAGGACGGGTCCACAAAGCTGCTCTTTCTCCAGTTTGCTGGCCTGCAGAGTTCAATGCCAAACCAGAAAGACAACAGCAGTGAGCTTCAGAGAAGAAACTGCTGCTTGACATCAGTTTTGGAAGGAGGATTAAGCACATTTCCAAACTATTTGACGTCATTCTGCAGCTGTAAATCTTCCCAGTAAGTCCATGATCTCAGAGAGTTAACGAAAAAACTCACAAGCTCCATCTTAAACGTTCTGACAGGAGAGGTGAAGAAGAATGAGCATGTATGGCTGATCGGAAAGGTTTAAAGGAGAAAAACCATCACTGAGGGATTTTTACTCCAAAGTCACAACATTTCTTACATTTTCAGCTGCACTGAGTCAAACAAACCGAACCATTTGAGCAACCTGTTCCCCTCCTCGCCTGTGGGGGCGCTGCACCAAGAACACTGAAAGAAATGACACAAAAACCTCTGAAGACACTAAGAGCAACTTCCTCCTTCACCGAATGTAAATAAAAATGGATGGCGTCAGATTTTAGCAGTTGGAGGATTTCTTTTTTGTTTTTGGTAAAGACCACAAGCCGTTTCTCTGTTAGCGCTAGGCTAGTGTGTTTGTTTTGGTTGTTTACCCAGAATGCCCTGTGCTGTAGTCCACTTCCTGCTTTTGAAGCGGTCTGCGGTCCGTTTGGTGTTTGTATATGCATTCAAACCGCATCAGAGTTCACTTCAAATGAACCCAGACTGAGGTTTGTAGGACTTCTCTTTGATTACACATTCACAGCTCTCCAAACAAACCAGACCTTCAAATGGACTAGACTAAACAGGGCTGGTGTCAATGTACCCTGAAATGATCATCACACAATCTGTTGGGCACAGGTGTGATGTCTCGGGCTTCTTCTGCAGACGCCGTAAACTCTTCAGCAGACCAAATGTGAGACGAATCTTCAGGATTCGTCTCAGATGTGGTGAAGCAGGTTTCTACTGGAGCAGCGTCTCTGCTGACTTCATGGAGAACGTATGCTGAGCTGTGGGGAGTCTCTGGCGTGCAGGGAGGAGATATGTGAGCAGAAACCCGAATGAGGGGAAAATAAAGCAGATTCGCTGCAGGGTTGTGATGAGTGAAAGGTGTCGTTCTGCAGCTGAATCACAGACGACAGAGAAAACAAGCCTCAGATGTTTTTAATCACCCAGAATCAAATCAAATGGATTGATTTAACTCAAATGGGGAGAGAGAGGGAAATAAAGAGTTGATAATCTGATGGTGGAGAACGGCCAGAACATCTGGGTCCAATCTGCTGATCGGTGCCGGTAAGCTTCGTCTGTGTGCTGTAAAAACCGACGGAGGCCTCCAGCTTCTCCTCCTCTCTGATCAGCCGCAGTGGAACAACATTCTCTCTTCTTCTCTTTTTCACTCTCTTACAAACACACCCGAGGTCCGTGGGGAGACGCCATCTTCCACTCGCAGCGCAGCAGAGCTGGGAGGGTGTTGCCTAGCAACGGTTCTCTTGGAGAAGGCCTGAGATGGCCATCTTGGATTTGGAGCATCAGATGAGAGAGGTGCTCAAACGGTACCTGCCAAGGTGGATTAATATGTCTGGATCTGGGCTGGGTGTGTGTGTGTGTGTGTGTGTTGTCGCAGGCTAATTAATTCCTCCTCCTGCTCAGTGATTTTAATGGCTCAGCGCAGCGCAGAGGACGGATGGCAGGAGCTCCAGGCTGAAGTTTCCTGCGGCTGAGCGGTGGAAAGGTCTGCCGCTCTGTGAACACGCTGTTCTGTTGGGCTGAACACACACCTGTGTGTGATGCTCCTCTGCAGCAAACCCATCAGGCCTGATTTTCTGCTCAGCTCTATCTTAAAGGGACAGGCACCCTTCTGATCCTCAACTCGCTCTCTGCCTGTTTGAAGCCACTTCCTAAATCTGCTCAAACCTTTTCAATTCAGAGGTGAAGGTGAAATGATTTTTACACATCCAGACTTTATTTTTCATGGTTCATAAAATTCAAGAACTTTTCAAGGTACGTTTTCACATTTCTCCAGCGCCACGCTGCACAACTAACTAAAAAACAGATTCAGTTCACTGTTATACTCACTATATGATCATCTATCGTTGTTATTAATCATGTCCTGTGATTAGAGCTGAAATGATTAATCAGATTAATCCTGATGAATTTATTCATAAAATAATCGTCAACAAATATAGTAATCAATTAATCATAAACTGTTTATAATCATAAACTATAAACTGGAGTACAGACTCAAAAAACACCATTTAATGAAAAACCATAATAATATTCAGAACTATAATTAAACCCAATATATGCATGCATATTACATTTAAAATAACATCTTTGGGAGAATAATGCTGCTATGCATTTTAAGCACTAAAAAGTTTATTTTCTTATTTTAAAAAAAGGAATTAAATTATTTGCTTATTTAAGTGCTTGTTAGAAATAATTCATATTCATTACCCTGAAACAATCAAAACAAATCCTATTACAATAAATGATGCTTAAACACAAAACAAAAAGAAAGTTACAAAATAATCTCTAAAATGTTACTGTCTCTGCTATTGAGCTATTAGCATATAGCAAGCCTTCAGTCAGAGGCTTCTTCAGAATTGTAGCAACACTGACTGCTACTGGAGATCCTTCTGGATGTTATGAGTTACGACAGCTCATACTGAGGTGAGAATTTGGGAATCGACATATTGTGCATGTACATCAATATTTAAGAAACTAAATATTTTGTGTTTTCCACTCAAACCCCCGACTGCCTGGTTAACTGTCAAAATCATAAAGTAGGTTTGGTTCAGCATTGGTGGCGCAGCAAGAAGGTTCGCAAAGTGTGACAGATAATAGCAAAACAGAGCAAAGAATTGGAAATAAGAAGGTTAACATTCTGGATGGTTTGTTAGCAGAAAGATGGCCGAGTGCCGTCTGGAGGAAAACAGAGCTGACCGCTTGATTTTTCTCCAAAGCCTCATTTTAGCTCTGGTTTTCTTCTTAAGCCCCGTTTGTTTGGTTTTCTGGAGCTCTAATACATGCTGGAACTGCTCTGTGATTCTCAGAAACTTGACATTTATCATGCAATGTAAAAATAAATGGCTCATTATACGCAGTGTCGGAGCAGAGTGTGCTGAAAATGTCACGTACTGAAAACCGGCAACACGTCTGGTCATATGGAGCGACTTATGCAGCCAGCCTCCGACTTCTGTCCACAGCAGCAAGCAGGACCAAATGTGTTGGGAGGAGAGGAAAACCCAAATGTTTGGATGTTCATAAGCGGAATCACTTAGACGATGGAATATCAGATACGAATCTTTCAGTGTGCAGAGATTTGATTTGATTCATAGGAAGACGATTCGATTCATTTGTGATTCAGAAACGGCCGAGAAAATCTGTCTGAATGATGAGACAAGAGGAAAAGACCGTAAACAAACAAAGCATTTATTTAAAACTATTCTATAAACTGTTCAAATTCCATCAGTCTATATTTAAATTTATTCTTTAGAATAAAACAAGAACAGCATGGAAGCAGGAGCAGCTGCAGGATCCAGATGTGGAAGTTTGATACATTTGATAAAATTAAACGAGTGGTCAGTGCATCGCATTGTCTCCACGGCGACCGGTTCACCCAGCCTGTGTCACACGCAGCAGACCCTGGGCGGTCCACTCACGTGTGCAGCGTGCTTTAGCTCTGCGGCCCGTCTGGACCCGTCTGGACCTGTCTGGACCCGGCCGAGCTGGCGGCCCATAAACAAACACTGAACAGGAAACCAGTTGGAGCACTGGGTCAAGGTCAACCAGTGGCGGCTTGGTCAGCGCCTGGTGCTGAGTGTTGGGCTGCAGGCGGACCGGCTGCCCAATTCTACAGAACCAGACCCAGAATGACCAGCAGCACAAAAAAATGATGGAACTGATTAGCCGAATTATTCCCAGTTAGTCGTATTACCCAGTTAACCCAGTTAACCCAGTTAACCCAGTTCCACTTCAACAGCACATCAACCATTTTTCAGGAAGTCATAGAAGAATCCAGAACATCTAAAGCTCTGCAGGCCTTAAACGCCTCAGGGAAGGTCAAAGTTCATATGTAGACAGAGACGTAGAGGCAGAAATTTACCAGGAAACATTGTGATGATCCTGAACGGCCTCCAGAAAATATATTTGTTCTTCTTGTTTTCAGTTCTGCTTCCTTTCTAATCTCAATAAGAAACGTTTTCATTGAATCACAAGCTCTGCTGATTTCTGATTCAAATGCCTCATCATGATCAATCATAAACAATCAGTTGATCAGCAGTGAATAAAGCCCATAAGCTGCTCTCTGTACCGAACAGAGACGGATGTTTCAGCAGAAGAGACGCCTCTCTGCTCCGCTCACGTTTTTCACTCTGACCCAATTAAACCAGGAAGAAACGCTGCGGATCTCACAGCAACACAAACATTTAGATTCTCAAACTCAAGTTTTATCACATTCACTGAATTAATTGGTTCTTCTGGGACAGAAATATAAAACCAGTTGTCTGGTTCTGATGTCACTACAATCATGTAGGGTTTAATCACAAATACATGAAAATGTTCTGGTACCACAATATCAAAACTAAACAAAAATAAAGGCAGTTATTCAGCTGCCAGTGAAACGATAAAAACAAAATGTCACCATGGTAATTTAGAGTTTTATCTTTAAGACGCGTCTCAGCCTTTTCTTTTTAAAACTTCAGACTGTTTGTGTTATTTCGTTAATAAAGTGAGCATAAATTAGCTTGGATCAGAATTTTTCTATTGGATCTCAAAGAAAAACAACAGATATGATCAATCAGTAAACTCCTGATTATCTTGTGGATGATCAGGGTTTGATGATGGACATGCTGAGGATCTAGAATCTGTTAATCTGAGTCCAGGCCAGGATGTGTGCATCGTTAAAAGCTGACAAGAAGAAACATTTCCTGCCAGACTCTTTGTTTCTGCTGAGTGAGGCTGCTGAAGTGACGCTGCACAAACTGGACGCAAGAAAAGCAACGCCGCTCTGAAGTCGTTGAATCTCAGCAGAGCGGAAGGCTTGTCACGGTTCTGGACTTTCTGACGGAGGACCGTCAGCAGAATCATGAGGAGTGAAGTTACACAACCCACAGTGTGTTTGTGTGTGTTTGTGCGGAGCGAGGCGACGGAGACGGACGCAGCTGATAGCGTCTCCATTCTGAAAACACACCGACGCATCAGTCATCCAGCTGTCACCGGATCAAACGCCTTCAGAGCTGGAAACGCGCCGCGGTTCCTCGGCTGACGGAGGAACGGTTGGCCTCCGCTGACCGTTTAGTCCCTGCAGCGGCCAGTTACAGACAACAGATGACCAAACAGCAGGTTTTGTTTCATTTTGTTCTTCAGTTTTTATTTGATCTAAATTGAGAATATTTGCTACTTCAAATGGTTAAAAAATGAGTCGCACCCAGAAACTGCAAAACTTTGATGAAAAAAGACAAAAGGTGATGCAACTTAAAAATATTGCATTAATTACTCACAAGTAATCAAATTAGAGTTAATTTATTAAGTTGCCAGATTAATAACTGAATTACTTTAATTAAGTAAAATCACTTGTGAATAAATCTGTTCATGAAATAAGTCATTTAAAAAATGTCTTCCAACTACTTCCTGTTTTCTTCTTCTTTGTCTTTTCCACCAATAGTTACATCCGGTTGTTGATCACATGACTCTTAATGTGAAAAAGTGTCAGTGCTGCAGTTTTGCGAAGTACAATAATTTTGATACATCTGAAAAACTTTTTAATAGAAAAATGTGAGTTTACAAAGTTGTCATTCTTCAATTAAGCAAATTTATTTTTGGAATTCCAATTTGTGGAATTTTATGGTCAATAGAAACGCAGATACTTTAGTTTAGAATTTAAAAAAATCATAATATTTGAACCCGAATATTTTCATTACACAATTTAATTAAACTGAAAAATGTTTAATGATCTAAACCTACAGATGAAACCAGATGTTTACATGCAGTTAATTCAGACTAAACTTCTCCTGCTTTAGGTCAGAACGACCAAAATTACTTTATTTGCTAAAAGTCTCAACAATGAGAGGAAGAAAATACAAAAGATTAATTTAACATCTTCAAGATGAGAAGTTTACATACATCTCCTCAGTATTTGGCAGCGTTGCCTTTAAACCCCGACAGTTTGCTGAGTTCTGGTCCATTCCTCCAGACAGAACCAGCGGAACCGGGTCAGGTTTGTCAGGTTTTAGTCCGCCTCGGTCTCACTCGCCTCAGACGAACATTAAAAAGTCTGACTTTCTCAAACAGCTGTAAAATTATTGTGAAAGTTGTTTACTTTCACAACTTTGGTTGAATTTGCTTCCCAACCCCAGCAGCCAGCTGACAGAACCACGACACACAGGAAGTAATCTGGGATTATAAAAGCCGCCATAAATGATCTGAGCTCCACAGAAACAGAGCTGACCTGAAACGCACCGCTGCAGGCCACATGATGAGCATCGCTGCCGTCGCATGCAGGCTCACATGAATGCAAAGCAGGGCTGCAACTCTAACGAAGAAAACTCTCAATCTGCAGAAGGTCAGAGGTGAAACTCCAGAATCAACAACAAACTGCTCATTCATGCCCAGTTATAAACGACACAGGCTGCAGGTTTCACACTTTACTGATTAAATATTAGATGATATCTTCTTATTGTTCTGAGTTTCCCTGGAGAGCTGCAGGTTTTTATGGGACATATAAGAAAAAACCTCCCAGAAGGTCTTTGCGCTTCATCACATAAAACTGGAACGGATACTTCAAGGTGTGTAGGACATGTCAGAGAGCACACAGTTTGGGCTGATGTGTAACGCAGCAGCAGCAAAATGCTCCGAGACACTGAAGAAGAGCGGCTTTTACTGGCTGGAGGTTACAGAAAGGCGCTGGAGGAGATGGGATTCAGCGGCGGAGAGTCAGCTGATTGCTCAGTTTATCTAATAAACAGGTGGAGCGCCGATTATCTGCCAGGCAGGAGTCAAACGCTGCAGCTCAACCCATCAAATCTGACAAACAACTGCACCGATCTGCAGCTCTCATCTCCTACAGGCTGGATGTTATTAGATAAAACACTAAAACTGATCAAAAACCTGCATCCAGGCAGCTAATCTGGAGGTTTCCTGTTTTAAACACAGTAAAGCTGCGTTCAGGTTGCCATGTCGGCTCAGATTAAAGTCATGTTGTGATTTTTGAGTTAATCCGAATATAATGGCAGTTTTCAGATTCCCTTTCAGTCTTTTTACTTCAGTCGTATCAGGTTGTTATTGTGACGAAATGTTAAATATTTTCCATGTCTTACAGATGAGATGAGGTGATTCTGCTCTGCGTTACTAAACAAACTGATCAGTTTCATTTTACTTTAGCTGCATACGCAGAGACAAAATTCACCTCTATGGACATTTAAATCTGCCGTTCTATTTCCATTTTCTCGCTTTGTTCCTTGAAATAAATCCAAATGAGAGAAAAGATCTTTAAAAAATGTCTTTTGCTTCAACCATTCCTTCAGGGAGTTGACAAGCTGTAGAAAATTCTTTTGAAACAAGATGGCCACCGCGGTGCGTTTACTTCACTCTGAGCTACAAAAACTCCAGGATAAAATATCCAGATTTTAAAAAATTCAATCTTCAAAAATAGGAAATTTGATTCATAATAAATTTGATTTACCTATCAATTTTAAAAAAAAATAACATATATTTTTTTTTATATTTTATGATAATTTTTCTATTTTATTTGCATTTTTATGTTTTTATTTTTTTCAGGAAAAACAGCTGTTGGAAAGACGGTTCTCCAGTAGCAGTCAGTCTTGCAACAAATCTCAGGAGACCTCTGACTGCAGACTGTACGACTGCCTTGACATGCTAGCAGCTTAATATGTGGCAGCAAGCTCTGCTAATCCGCCTCCTTTGCTTTTCAATTCTCTATCTGGTCGTTTGGTCAGAGTGATGCTGGAGTCGGGGAAGAGACGGTTTGAACTTCCTCCTTCTCTCTCTGCTCCTTTTCAACGTCTCTGGGATTTTAAGTTGTACCTCAGGTATGATTTGAAGTTTTGAGAAACTAATCAGCTCCTTCCAGTTGCAAAAAAGTAAAAGCAAAATTTCTTCTGGCTGCACAGCGTCTAAAACCAGAGGAATATTTGTCTCAACATCCAAAGATTCAACCTAAAAATATCAACAAAAGTCTTCAACACAACGAATGATTGGAGTATTTTCTGCAGCAGCTGAGCTGCTGCTGTCTAACCAACTGGGCCAACTGGGCCAACTGGGCCGCAGGAATCCGTTGAACTGGTGGAGCCTGGAAACGCTGCGCAGGGCGCAGTTCAACGGCATCTGAAATATTACAATCCACACATTCCTGTGTGGCGCTAATATTATCCACCCTGACCAAAGACAAATACAGATCGCTGCTTTTCAGAGTCAGTCTGACGGCTTCAATCATTCAAAATGATTAACGATCAGATCACTGCTCTGGATTTCCTTTACGAATCAAAACTGATAACTCAGAACGTAAACATGACCGGTTTGTTCCTGCAGACCAGCACTCAGATCTGCTCAGCTCAGTCTGACTAAAGTTCCCACGTTTTCACAGAAACCTGCAGGGAAACTCACTGAACGTCTTCCTGACTGCAGGGAAACAGAGGATTCTGGGAGTTTTTTATACATCCGAGGTTTATGTGGTCAGAGGCAGTTTAAGAAGTGAAAAGTTTTACAGCGATTCCATCAGATCTGCTCCTGATTTAAATGATGTTTGGAACTGATTGTAACTGTTGGCCTTTTAGAAACCAAAAACTATTATTGGTTAATAGTAACCAATAATAATATCGTGATAAGGACTTTATCACGATATTTTGTGTTGCTATTCTGATAGCAAAAGTGAAGCGGAGACTAATTTACTAACTTTTTTAGCTAGTATATCGCAGTGACTGTGTGTCACAGCAATTATAGTCCCACTAACACAAACTCTGCTTTTGAAACATTCCTATTTGTAACACACTTCTTTAGCTAATGGACGATCCTAAAACAGCTGAATCATTTTTGGTGCATCTCTACTTTTTTTCTTGGTTTTAGTTAAACTATAAAAGCTTTAAAATAGCTCTAGTTAGTTTTTTTATTTACGAGTAATTATAGTGCCGAGCACTGATCTTTGTTTTTCTAGACATTTAGTCCAGTCATCTACTCATAAAATTATATAATATGCCATTTAACTGAGCTTAAAATCACAATATCTGCTTGTTGAACTCAAAGATATTCTTTCCAGTTTTGATAAACATGGAAAAATAAGTTAATTTTATGAAGAAACATAAACAAGAAGAACCCCATTTACATCAGGAGCAACCGGCAGGCCGCCCAGACAGTTTTAAAAGAAAACCATTTATTATTTATTTAAAAAGTCACGGCCTTCTGGTTAATCCTCTGAAACGCTGCCCTGTATTAAAACAGCTTGATCCCATTTGGTGACCCACTGCTCAGAGCTCAGCAGCAGGAAAAACACCTGGGCATCTGGACCGAGCTGGTTCTGGAGGTCCACTCCCAAAAACAGAAGAGTCCTGATTGTGTGTCAACATTTGCATGATAAATAATTCAGCATCATCCCAGAGTTTCCAACAAACATCCTGGAAAGATTGTTTTAGCTGCAGATTTAGCTGCAGTTTGCTGTCAGGGATGTTTCTCCAAAATAAAAGACTTTTAGGTTTCACAGGCCGATATGAATCAAATATGTGATTCCATTATATAAGGCGGTCAGGAAGAAACACTGAGCTCAATGTGGGTTAAACTCCCAATGAGGGAGAGAAGGAGCGTCCTGCTCCTCATCCTCATCCTGCTCCTCATCCTGCTCCTCATCCTCATCCTGCTCCTCCTCCTCATCCTGCCCCTCATCCTGCTCCTCATCCTGCTCCTCATCCTCATCCTGCTCCTCATCCTGCCCCTCATCCTGCTCCTCATCCTCATCCTCCCCTCATCCTGCTCCTCATCCTGCTCCTCATCCTCATCCTGCGCTCAGGCCCAGAAAAACACGCAGGGAGAGGAAGGGGCGCACGGAGCCGCGGAGCCTCCGTGCGCTGCGGTGTCACGCAGCACAAAGCTATTATTACACCACACACACACACACACACACACACACACACACACACACACACACACACACACAGTCAGGTAGGCCAGGCTGCTTGTGTCAACATCTCAAGGTCACAGCACGGCTCTGTTTCTGGATCGGAACCGGCAGAACAACGCGGTGTTCCGCGGCAGAGACAAAGAGCCAGGGCCGAACCCCGCAGCCGAACCTCGCAGCCGGACCCGCCGGACCCGCTCTGCCCTCCCGGAGCTGCCCAGGCCGGTTCCTCCGGCTGACAAACATCTGGATGGGAGGAGCGGGAGGAAATGGAGGAGGAGGAGGAAGAGGAGGAAGAGGAGGGGGCCGCAGGAATGAACGGCGGATTCCGTTAGTGGCGAACAACCGGTGAGGATGGAGATGAGATAAGGTGATGAGGAGGAGAGGAGGAGGAAGGAGGGGGAGGCTTGCGCTCTTTTCCTCCCCCATTTCTAATTAATGCCTTACCCTCTGACAGCTCCAGCTCCAGCTCCGCCAGCCGGGCTCGGATCTCCAACGGTATCGGCGACGCCTCGCGGTCCGCCATTCGGCTGGTACCGAAGCAAGCAGCTCTCCGGCGGTAACAGCTCCCTGCTCAGCCGCTCCTCCTGGCTCGGCTCGGAGGCGGTGGGGGGAGCGCTTCTCCTTCTCCGCGGCGGCCCCTCCTCAGCGGAGGCGCGTAAAGACAGCGAGGCGTCGGGGTAGAACAAAGAGGATAAATCTGGGTCCGGTTTTAACGGGGGCCCGCCATGTTGGCCGCTTCCTTGGCTCGGTGAAGACCCCCGGTGGTTCGGTCGGTTCTCCTCCCTGCCGCTGCAGAGGTTCTGCTGGCGGTTGTGATGAGGATGATGAGGCTCGCGCAGCACCGCACTCGCAGCCGTTTGAAGCTGGCTGCTGTCACGTGACTGTACGGAGTAAAAAAAAAAAAAAAAAAAAAAAAAAGAGAGGGAGAGGTGGTGACACTCATCACCTGCAGGGGGCGCAGCGAACAACCACACCTACATATAGACAGCTCCAGCTGACTGAAGATCAGCAAAACTTCTACATTTCATCCAATAAATGGAATTAAATTAAGTTGTAAGTAACTAAAAACTGTTTTCAGGAATAAACTGTTGAATTATCTTGTTTTACAAAAAATAACACATATATATAAAACATATATAACTGTGACAATAGTGTCATTTTTATGTTTAACAAAATATGATTCTAATTTTAAATAAACCAACTGTTTTTAATAAATTAAATAGTTACTTTCTTGCTTGTTTAATGACTTTAAAAAACATAATAAACATGTTTATTAGGTTTGTGGAAAAATAAGTTAAAAATAATACAATAAAATAAGCAGTTTTGATATTTTATTAGTTATTCATTTTATCTTTTCCTTGCATTAAAATGTATTTTAACATAAAACAAAACAAGATATATTTTTAAAACAAAATGCACCACTGTGTAATAAAGTATCAGGTTTAGACTCTTGAAATTTAATTGTTAATCTTCTTGCTTGAAAATAATTTTAGTATTGAATTATTTCATTTAAAAATAATTATGTTGGACTGACTTGAGGAATTTTCTTTCTTCCTCATGTCTCCTTCCAAAACATTTATTTCATGTCAATATTGCATTAAAACTATATAAATAGAGCCCTTTCAAATGAAATTAAAATGAAAACGCTAAAAGAGAGCAGAGGCAGTCAGACTGGTATCAAGATGCTCTGAAGACAGAATATGGATTTTTGATCAGATGCACTTTATTTAACTTTGATATGTTTATGGTTTTGCCCTATTATGTCTTCATTGTGCATCTAAAACCTTTTGTAATATTCCTATCTGCAGCACAAAGTCTCAGTAACAAAATACCAGCATATGTGAGAGTCATCAGCCAAACTCAAACCTGTTTAACAATTTATTTCCTTGAATTTATTTGATCATTTAAACCACATTTGTCAGGTGAGAAGTTCATTACGGATCCTATGAAGAAATAAACCAACGTTTCTATTTCTGTCCCTTTATGTCAGTTCCTGCCCTGCGATGACCTGCAGCTGAAGGGGGAAATGAATTAAAACGTGTTGGGTCTGAGTGCAGCCTGTGACCCGTTTTCATTCCAGGAGATCTATGAGTCCTGCCAGGAAAAACAGCAGCTTCCTGCATTTTAACTTTTACTGATTTGATGTGAAGCAGGAGAAATGTGGGAGCCTGGTTTTGACACCTGCCACTCAGTGTGCTGGTCTCCTCTGGATGAACCTCAGGCCTGGAGGAACGACAGGATTTATTACTAAACCAGAATCTGTTCAGACCAAATTTCTTCTGGTGTGATTCTGGTGTGAACTGAATTGAGAGTCAGATCCAGAAATCATCACTTTAATCTGAGTAAAGTGTGATGAATTGGGCCCAGTGCGGATCATTTCATTAGTCGCTGCATGCTATTCATTAGGCCGCTGATAAACAAATGCTGAGCCAAACAATGTAATTAGAGTTGTGATGTGGCTCTACTGCCACCTGCTGGTTAGGAGCAGTAACTACATCCGAAAGAGGCTTCATACAAATAAAAATCTAAACGTGTTACTTGTAAAGGCACTTCTTTAATATATTTCTGTTCAGTATTCTGTACATTTGTACACAGCAACATATGTCACAGTGGTGCCAGCTTTACATTCAAACTTCACATCAGAAAACAACATTTGTCTCTTTACAATCAAAAGAAAACATTCTTCAAGTTGAATCAGTTTGTTCTTGGACGCTCAGCGGTCAAAACTCAGCAAGTTAAATAAAGTCAACAACTAAAACAGGCCAGTTTAACACAAATAAAACTGAATCCGTGTTTAAAATTAAATAAAACGGTCAGAGCAACAATAAAGAGTTGATATTCAGTACTTTCAAACATACAGGAAGGCTTTACAGATCTGGTTATTAATTGTTGGGCTTGTAAACACAGGAAGGATCCACTTCAGACTTAAAAATTCAGAATAAAAAACAGAATCCTGACAGAACTTCCTGTCCAGAGCCGACGGCCAAATACAATAAACCTGAAAATAACGCCTGGCTCTCATTCCTCTGAGCCCAACAAGACAAGAAACAAAACTAAAGAATTACAAAAACATTTACAGATTATTAACAGTTCCCTGCCAAAAAATGAAAGTGTTAAAAATTTATCTTCAGCATCAGCAGTTTTTATAGTTCTAAGATTAAAAATCCTGAGCTTGTAAAGGCTGGTTTCTGTTCAGCTCAGAGTTTATCCCCATTACTTACTGATCAATCTTTATAATAAATATACAGCCAGCTATACAACCACACATTCCCATCGGACTGGTTTTGTCTCACAGCGGCAGCAGAGGCTGCTGGGATGCCTGGTACTCCGCGGAGGGGGCGGGGTCAGCCAGCGGCGCCGACGCCTCATTGGACGAAGCCTTCTGGCAGATCTCAGCGTAGCTCAGCTTCTTCAGCTCCTGAAGGACGTGAAGAACAGGACCGGGCGTCAGGAGGCGGATACACGACATGCTTCAATTATTATCTTTACAAATACAATATACACTGTTTGTTTTTAAACCAACACATGAATACAGTTCGAATACAGCTGGGTTTTCCCACTGTGATGGAGAACAATGTTTTCATAAAAGAGCCATTTACTGCGTCCAGAAACACACGGTATCGCACTCATTCACCCACGCATTCGTCGTTATTGCCTCTGATTCGGGGAGCGCGCTCCCAACAGTTCAGTGACTCACACCGGATGAGGTGTGAGTCCTGCAGGGAACGTCATGCGATTAATGACATCGCACATTGGACCCGATAAGCTGCATTAAAACCAGCAGACAAAACACACAAGAAAACAGATAAAACTATTTTAGTAACTGATTATTCTGATTGGCATATTCTGATAATTTTTCACATAAGTCTTTTATGCAATATCAGAAATACATTAAAAAGTGAAAATCAACAGTGTTCAAAAACCTTTTTTTATAGAAAAAGGTTTTCATCTTGAATCCCTGATTAGTTTAATCTCTTTAAAAGAGATTCAGTGCATATTGGTGAACAGCTGCAAAGCAACTATTTGAGACGGTTTGTCCGGAACAGAATCAGTTTTAAACAAAAGGCTGAAATGTTTAATGATGAAGTGACTAATCAGGGAGCAACACCCTGCTGTTGCCAGGCTCTGTGTTGTTAAAATGAAGCAACTGGAAACATTTTGTTCTTTTCTCCCGTTGAACTGAACCCAGATCAGCTCCAACCAGAGACGAGCACCATTTAACGACCCGCATCTCCCCTCTGGCTGATCTGGGTGATAAACTGAGTCCTGAATGTGTCTTACTGCTGCTGGTTCCAGTGGGAGCTGGACTGGTTTGTCCTCCGCCGCCGTCGTCTCTCCGCTGTCCCCGTCTTTCCTGCACACAACAACACAGCTGCATGTGAAGCCTCCGCTCTGGTCTCACAGCCGCAGCAGCTGGATACTCACAGCAGAGACGCCGGCTGAGGCTCCACTGGAGGAAGTGATGATGATGAGGATGAGGACGATGAGTTTGAGCTGCTGCTTTTTGTCGGACTCTGAGGATTCAGACACACAGGTCAGACTGGAACTGATTCAGGTGCGGGTGTGTGTGAGAGTGTGTGTTACCTTGACGCTGTCGTTAGCTGCAGGTGTCGTCGCCGTGGCAACATTTGCAGTAGACAGGGGGGGGAAGCTGGACAGGCTGAGCTCCAGAGGAGGAGGAGGAGGCTGATGAAGAGGAGACAGAATGGGAGTGGTTCATTTTTCCAGTCTGACCTCTGACCTCTGCTGTGTTTTCTTACCTCAGCGTTCAGTTTGGGTCTCTCCAAGGATTTCTCTGTCTCCCTCCTCTTCTGGCTGAAGGTTCCCCTCCTGCTGTAACTGAGACAGGAAAACAAGAACCTGTTTTCTGCGTCTCTGCAGCGAAACGCTCGTGTTGCAGAGCGTAATCCTAAACTAAACTTTTCCATGTTTTATTGCTTACTAACGTCAAACTTCAGGGTTTTGGGGGGTTTTATGAAAGACAAAGAAAAAGTAAAGATTAACTGTGAAGTGGAAGAAAACATTTTTCATAGATCTTCAACAAAAACAACAAAAAAGAAAATCTGAAAAACACAGAGTGTATTTGTATTCAGCCGATCCAAGTTAAAACTTGGTCTACAATGACAGCTGTCAGTTTGTTAATCTGCTTCAAACATTAACATCTGAAATGTTTGGATGATCTTCAGAGTTTTCCCCTCTAAACACACACAGGGCTCTGCATGCAGGGCAAAATGCCCCCATACTGCCCAGCTGCTGCTATCCTGCTAAGGTTTGGTTAGTATTTACCAAAGCGAACAGGAAGGCCTGCTGAGGCTGAACTACAGCAGCGGTGCTTCTGCAACAGGAACAGATACATTACCTTCCCCGGTCAGAGGGGGGCACCAGAACCTGTTTGTTGGATTCGGTTCTTCCGCCCCGGCTCTGCCGGCGCAGGCCGCCCCTCAGCCGGCCCCGCCGGGCCCTCAGGGAGGGAGAGGAGTACTGGTCTGTAGACGGCTGCTCCGACGGCTGGTAGAGGTCCGAGTGGTGGGTCTGCCAGCGGTCGCCACAGCTCAGCATCCTGGAGCCCCTCCTGCAGGTAGAGAGCATAATCAGCCCCAACCCGGTCCAATCAGGACCGGGTTGGGGCTGTTTAAGCACGGCAGCAGCAGGGTGGTGGTCGTACCTCTGTCTGTGAGCTGCGTGCGGCTTGAAGGTAGAAGCTGCTGGAAACTCGTTCATCAGGTTGTTCATCAGCAGCTCAGGCTGCACAGAGAATCAGAGTTAATGACTGAAACACTGAGTGGGACCACAAAAGGAACCAGGTCCGGGTCAGGAAACCCGGTTCTGCTCTCACCTCCACGTTCTCCTGGTACTGGGCCGCGGTGGCGGGCCATGCCTCGTTGTTCTGGTCAAACATCTGCTGAGGGAGGCAGGACGGGTTGAACGTGGTGGGGGGGAAGTAGGAGCTGTAGCGGCTGCTGCACTGGTCCAACTGGACGGGCCTGTAGCCGTTCTTGGGGGCGAAGGAGGCGATGGCCATAGTCTTAGCTTTGATCCGGGCCATGATGGGCTTCCCCTTAAACACCCGGACCTCCTCTCTCAGGTACCTGTAGGCCTGAAGGACCGGCCATGTTACTCTGACCGATAGGATTACGATCTGACAGAAATGCAGCCAAGCTGCTGGGAGCTGACGATCTGCTGGAGGCAGCAGGAGACCTGAGACTGGGGTCAAAGTTCACCTTCCAGCTGGGTGACCACCGTGAACACGCAGTATGGTTCTGGTTCTGGTGTGTTGTACGAACAGCTCTGATTATGACTAAATCACTACAGCAGAGACCTGATGATGAACACCAGACCTGGACGACTGGAGCTCCGATCAAAGCAGACTCATGTCAGAATGGCCCAGTCAAAGCCCAGGTTTAAGTAAGAGTGATAATCTTGGATCAGTTTCACTGATTGTTTTAAAAAAAATGCACTGAACAGAAAAGCAAACAGCAAAACCTCTGGTAATTCTTCCCGGTGTGGTTTCTGCTGTTTGTACCTTCAGCAGCCCAGACCGCCGTCTGGCGCTTCACGTCTGAATGGATAACAACAACTTCAAGTTCATGACAGGAAACGGGAAGATAACTGAATGTTTTCATTATTTGATAGCTGGATCAGTGACCGGCTCTCCAGCAGCTCTGTGGATTGAAACTCAGGTGAGACTTTGATAGGTTGTACCTGCTGAGCGTCAGCCTCTGACTGGAAAGTGAGGAACCAGTTGTCGTTGTTGACGACCTCACAGCTCAGGACTTTGGGCAGGTTCTCTCCTTCGAACAGAGCCTCCACCTCCTGCAGGGAACGTCAGAGCGGTAAAGCCTGCAGAGAGCAGCAGGCGGATCGGGGCAGCAGCGGGACTCACCTCTGCAGGCGTGGTGTCAGGAATCTCTCGCAAGATCACAACGCAGCGGTTCTGTCTGGGCCGGACCTTCTGCCCGCATGGGGCCACCTGGACCAGAGGCATGGCTGCCAGCCAGAGAGCAGGATGTTAGAGCTTATTCTGGTGGTTAAAGTTTTTTAGAGTAAAATATTGATGTATTAGTGGGAGCTAAAACAAGGAGCCACATTTGAGGATGTCTGAGATGAGCTCCAGGTCTGTGGTGAGGTTCTTGATGCCGTCCAGGCTGGCCAGCGTGGCGATAGAGACGTACTGGTCGTTGTCCATCTGGGACTTAAGGTACAGGTCGCTGCTCAGATAATCCCTAAGAAGGAGAGCAGGAGAGGCTGACGGAGAGATGAGATCCAGAAAACAGCAAACACACATTTCTCTGTACTCAGAGACGCATGGAGAGCAAACACGGAGGGAAAAGGAGCTTTCTGCTGCGCCGGCCGCTGTGGTTCCAGATGTTACCTGGTCAGGCAGGACTCCAGAGCTCTGCTCAGTTCCTCTCGGATCTCATCTGGAAACAGAACAGATGTTTTCAGTCCGACAATGTGAGAAGTGTTGCTGCTGCAGCGTGTGAATCCAGCTCCTACCTGTAACCGGAGGATCAGAGGTCTCTCCGTTCACCGCCAGAGCTTCAGGCGTTTGAGTCAGATACTCGGCCTCCGCCAGGCCCACGTTCCCTTCAAACTCCGACACAAATCCTGGTGGGATGGAAACAGGGGAAGGTGAGGTACAGAGGACGGCGTGATGCGGTGAGGCGGCGGACCCTGGGCTCACCTTCCTGGTGGTTCAGGTTGTCAGGGAGCTGCAGCCACGGCTGCTGCAGCTGCTGGTAGTCTGGGTCGGGGATGTGGAAGCTCAGGTTGGGGTCGTTCCATACTTCAGCTTCAGGGTTGAGACACGGAGCAGCAGCAGCTTCCTGAAACAAACAACATTCAACTCAGAATGTTTAGACTTGCTGGTGATGTGAGCAGACAGGAAACAGATCCACATCCTGATGAATGTTCTGAGTTCAGTTTACAGACTCTGGTTCAGCATGTTGAGCCACTTCTCACACTAACAACAGCTTAACTAGTTCATCAAACCCTTAACTAGTTCTCAGTTCACTCAGGTTAAAACTGAATCTGTTCATGTTCAGAGTTCAACAGATTTATTCCAGGTTGAGTGGAGGGAGCAACCTTAGTAGTCAGAACTTTGACAGCATCACAAACCAGAAACTGATAAGGATTCCCAGTTCCAGACTGGAAACCAGAGGCAGAAACCAGTGTGCTGATCAGATCGTGTTCAGCTGCTATTAACTCTCTGGTTTAAAGGTTTTATCTTGTGTGACTTTAGTTACATTACATTTTATTGTTTCTACATGATTACATAAGAAGTTTTGATCAACAGAAATTTGCTTTTAAATGTGATGGATAAATAAACACTGACTGATTGTCGCATTTAAACTCTGTTGTAATTTAGTCAAATTTTAATTAAAACTGAAATTTGCCCAAAGAATGTTTCACTTTATAGAATTAAATAAATGGAAACCCCTAAAAAAACAATCAGCAAAATTATTACATTCAGACAAAATTACTACATTTTGTCTGAATTCAGAAAATGTAACCATCATTGATGTGGGACTTGCAGTTTTCTGGCAAATTGTCCCAAAGTGCTGAAGCGTCAACTCATCAGAAATAAGAAAAACAGGAGACATGAAGGTCAGCAAAGTGCAGCTGCATTCTGACATGTTTTCATAACGTCTCATCATCTCTAAATGATGTGAGAGACGTGAGCCTGGTCTGGTTTTCTCCTCAGACCTTCCTGACTCAATCATTTTTTTCTTACCAATTAATATTTTGCTATGAATCTTCTCTGCTCCAGAGATCCAAAACTGTCTTTCAATAAAACGCCTCAGATTGAAAAGTTGCTAAATCCCAACCTGTACATCACAGCTCCAGACAGATTATGATGCACACATGAAACACAGCATGGCTGCTCACTGATGCTTCTCAGAGCTCAGTTCAGGCTCAGAGTGTAGAAAACAGCACTGTTAGGGTCAAAGGTCAGCACAATCACCTAAAGGTAATGAAAACCATGACTCCAAGTTAACTCCAGCCTGGATTATCAATAAAACCTAAAACACACTCTTCAACCTGTGTGTCAAACCTAGAATATTCCAGATGTTTTCCTTCCAGTGTGTCTCCGTGTGTGTGTGTGTCTCTGTGTGTGTGTGTGTGTGTGTCTCCGTGTGTGTGTGTGTGTGTCTCCGTGTGTGTGTGTGTGTGTGTGTCTCCGTGTGTGCGTGTGTGTGTGAGACATGGAGCAGTAGAGCTGGAGCCAGACTTACAGCCTGGGAGCTGCTGGTGTGCCAGTCCCAGACGCAGGGCCCCTGGGGCGTCGCCGTGCTGTAGGGGAAGGCCCCCAGCAGGGCCATGGAGGGCTGCAGCTCTGACACCAGGGTCGGGATCTGCTCCTCATCATCGCCCTTCGGCCTGTCCACCTCCGACGCGCCCTGGGCCAGAGCGTCAGGGTTCTGGTCCGGGCTCAGCCGGATCCAGGGCTGTGGGTACAGGCGGCAGATGGACGCATCGGCCAGTTCTCCCAGCAGCTCCGACACCATGTCCCTGATCCCGCCCTCCTTCTCCACCTCTTCCTCTTCCTCCTTCTCTTCCTCAGCGGCTGGGACTTCCTGGTTCAGGAAGTGAATCTCGTAGGACGGAGTGGAGGCATAGACGTCGATCTGATCCGGGTCCACTGGCACCGAACCAGAACTCTCCGGGCAGCTGGCATCAGTAACCATCCAGTCTGGGCCAACGGGGAGTAAACTCTTCATCTCCTCCATGTTGTTCCTGTCTGAGGAAGAGTAAGAGGTCCGATCCGGGCTGGAGGAGCGTCTCTGACCCGCTGGAGTAAACCTGTCGGACCGCGTCTCCTCGTGTGAGGAAGAGGAGGAAACAGGAGAGGAAGGTGGCGGCCCAGAGCGCTCAGAGCGGCTGGGGAGATGGTGGCTTATACCTTCATGGTTCTGAGGTCCAATCCGGTTCCAGCCCTCTGGTTCCTGTACACCGGAGGCAGCATCGCCAGCCTCTGCAAGGCTTCTCTGAATGATGACCTCTGACCCCTGCAAAGCTTCATCACTGAGCGCTGCCTTAGTGTTTCCTGTCGGCTCTTTGGGTTCCTGATGGAAGGAGTCTGACCCGGCAGCCAGCGGCGTGGCGTTCTGACCACGTCGGGTCGGGGTCGCTGTAGCATTGATGACCCTGCAGATGACCTCTGTGTGGCACAGTCGGAGGGTTGGCCCCTCCAGCAGAGGAAGGTCATCCTCATCTTCCTCTTGGAGCAGCATTCGGACCTCGATGGTCTTTGAACCTGGATGGTTCTGGACTTCCTGCTCCGCTCTGAACCCAGACCCATCACTGCTTTGCTCTGCCTCTTTCTTCCTTAAGCGGATGTTTTCTTCTTCTGTGGCGGCGCTGAGGTCCTTCGGCTGATAGATGTCCACTGTGGATGCCTGAGGGTCCTCGCCGCTCAAGGTGGCCTCAGCCTTTTGGTTTAACACTCCGTCCTTCTCCAGAACCGAGCCAGGATCCAGTTTGTCAGCAGAGATGACTTCCTGGTCATGTGACCAGGCTATACCTGTGTGGGCATGGTCCCTGAACATGCTGGCCTCTGATTGGCTGCAGGGTGTGCCGGGCAGAGCCGTCTGGGTCCAGCTGGGCTCCAGCTCCTCGGCTCCGATGGGGCAGATGCTGTAGAAGCTGCGATGCGCTGCTGCGGCGCTGAGCGGGAGTTCTGCTGCGTCCTGGGGGCCCGATTGGGGACCCGGCTCTGGCCCTCCCAGCTCGCCGTGCTCCGGCGCCCCGCTGCACCCCGCGGCCCGGAGCACAGCGGTCTCCAGGGTCTCCGGGCCGAGCGGACTCTGGGTGGACACCTCCATGTAGGGAGGCGTCCCGCGGCCGGAACGGGCCTCCCGCGTCCCAGCAGCCATCGCTCTGATATCTGTGCGTGTATTTGTGGTGATGACGGCATCTGGGCTCTTGTGGGGCTGCTGCGGTTCCGCCTCACCGCCAGACAGAGCCACCTGGGTGCGGTCCGGGTCGGGGTCGGGCCGATCCTGTTCCCTGGCCGGCTCCTGGTCCTCCAGGCGGGCGCTGTGGGCCACGGCCTCAGCCTGCCTCCTGACCTGCTCCGTCAGCGTGCTGAGCCCGTCCTGGAGGGGCGGCGATAACAGAACGCTCCTCTCAGTCTGCGGCTCGGGGCCGAGCTCCTTACTAAAGCAGCAGCCCATCTTCTCCGGCCTGGAGGGAGAGTAAAACACAAGTCTGCTACGGCCGCACTCACCAAGAGCCAAACAACATGAGAGAAACACAGCAGCTGCTCCTCGCCGCCGCCGGCCCGCATGCGGGAACAGGAACGCTCCCCCCTTCGGCCCCGCCCCCCCGCCGCCTCGCCGGCCTTCCCAGAATAGCCGGAGTGAGGGACTCACATGTCCCTGCCACTCAACCCAGGGAGGGTGGTCTATGTGTTTGAATTAGGGCACAGACGGAGAGGAGTCACATGATCCAGCAGCCCACCAATCACTGAGCTGGGTTCTTCCAGGAAATCCCCCCCCCTCCAGGTCCTTCCCTTCTCAACCTGCCATGTGTGACGATAATCTGCCCATAGAGGATCCTTCTTTTATCTTTGATTTTATTCATTAGCTTTATTTGTTAGGGACAAACACAATAACAAAAACAACCTGAATGAAGCAGCAGTCCCACGCCTGAATCATGATGCGAACAGCACAAGCTAATGTGCAAAACTTCGCTATAGATGGGTTTTTCTAGTGAAATAGTAATAATAATGTAAAATGATAAAACATGATATTAACAAAACATGCAAAACCATACACCTTAAACAGAGAAATGAAAAGCAATTGGTGTGGATACAATGCTGTTTTTGACATAGTCAGAGTTTTGTTTTGTTTGTTTTTTGAACAAATTGAATTATGAGTCAGTCGGCTCTAGAAACATGACAGAAAGCTGCAGTGACAGCTAGATTTCCTTTAATAATCACAAGTAGAGAGTAAAAGTGAACTGGAAGGAAAATGTGTCATGTGTCTGTAGCCCCCTTCTGAACAGCGACAGACCCTCTGAGGTGGATTTACCTGGTAAACACAGTAATAACCAGGAACCAGCTCTCCGAGCGTCAGCTGCACCTCTAGATCAGCTGGGTAGAACGGATTCACTTCTGACGTCATGGAGGACGTCGGCTCAATGGGACGAGTGCTGCTGCTGCTGGTCGCCACGGAGACTGTTGGGGGGAGCAGAGCAGCAGTTAGCTAACTCAGCATGAACTCAACATGAGACGTCAGGTTGGGCCAACAATAAAATAGCTAAAAAAAAGAAGAAAGAAACACGAAGAATCAAGCTGCAATGGTCCAGTCAAAGTTCAGGCCTCAGCCTTATTGAGATACCAGTGAGAACTTTTTCCAGTCTTTTCTAGACCACTGGAAAAAGAAATTACACTTAAAAAATTGAATTCCTTCAGGTAATCAAATTACGTTTATACAATTCAATATGTAAAGTTGATTAAGTTATCATTTTAAACAAACAAAAGTAAATTGAGTTTGGAAATTTTAATTTGATTACATGTAAGAAATTAATTTTTTTTTTAAAAACCCATCTTTTTTCTATTTTTTGAGTGAACGCACCAAACCTGAAAACGTCCAGCTCACTATAAAACAGAAAATCTTTGGATAAAGTGAAAACCAGCAAGCAGAAATGAAGACCTGCTGGGTGATTCTGTACTCTTGCCAGCCAATGAGAAAAAGCCCAGTGCTGCAGGACCACATCTGGACCGCATTATGGTGCGGATTATCAGAAACCTACCAGCGGCTGGAATACTTTTTCTGACTCTGATTTATTGTGATTTATTTAACCATTATTTATACAAGTTGTCCCAGTGACACAAAACTCATTTACAAGAGACCTGTCTGGAAAAAAGAAAATACAAACACAGTAGTAATACAAATCATTACAACATCTGCATAAAAACTGACCTCAAGCCAAGACAGAGTTTCATAAGATTTAACTTGCACAGATGATCTGTAACGTTTTTATTTTTATTTAATCTGCAGCATCTTGCTGGCCAAGTAACATATAAACCTTAAAAATGTAACAGGAACTGTGTAAAAGTTTTTAACTGATCACAAATCTGGAGTTCAGTAACTGATTTTTAACGGCTGCGTCACTTTCCAGCCAACTTGCTGTGACCTGCCCTTTACATACACACACTTTAAAACATATTCCAGTTTAAAATTCTAAGAAACAGACGAGACCCAAACATTTCCAGGTCTCTCGGTGTAAATATTCATCATTGCTGTGATTTGATGAGCTTAGCGTCAGTTCTCCGTTTCAAACAGCCGATTTAACTCGGACAGCTCGAAGTAAACAACACAAAAACCTGACAGAAAACCACAAACCACCGCTTCCGCCTCTCTGGCTCAGACTACCGAGACTACCAAACAACCGAGTTTGCCTGTTTGCATTGTTTGTTTTTTTTTTTTAGAAAAATAACCTCTTCTGTTCAATAGTTAGTCAATTATCCTCCCGCTCAACGTCTGTTAGGCTAACGGTTCCAGCTGTTGCTAACTTTTTGGCGCTCAGCTCGGCAGAGAGCGGCTCGGTTCGGTTCGGCTCGTTTCCCCGGATTCAGAAACCCACCTGGATCCTCCTTCCCGCCTCCTCCGTGGGCTCGAGTCACGCCGGATTAGAGGTTTTCTCGCACCGTGTTCGTGGCAGTGGGACTTTCTCCGCGTTAGCGTCCATGAAAGCGTCAACCGTTGACACTTTGCTGCTCATACCTAAATTCTGCGGTTGCTATGGAAACAGGGGGAGGGACCGCCGGAAGAAATAACAACATTCGCTGATTGGGTGCGCGCGCACAAAGCAAACAATTATATTATATTATATTATATTATATTATATTATATTATATTATATTATATTATATTATATTATATTATATTATATTATATTATATTATATTATATTATCATGCTTGATTTTAAACACAAGTACAATTTCTAAAATGTTTATTTTTTATTGAAAATGAGAACATTATTAGACGTGATTTTATAGTTTTTTTTCTTACCATCGATTTATGTGTAAAATAAATAATTGTAGTGTGATTGCTGTGTTACAATCTGACAAGTTGTGTTCAAGCTTCAGTTTGTTCTTAAACACATCCCAGTGATTAGTAATCAATTATCCATAACAGCTTTAAGCTCCGCCCCCTTTTCCATATTCCACAGTTCTGCCCCATATTGTGACAAGAATTTATAGCTAACATGTTTGAGTTTTATCCCCTCAATCAAAATGGACGTTTTACTTAGAGGAAACCATTTTTACATAAATTCAACTTTATTTTTAGCTCTTATAAACAAAATATCATAACATTTTATGACAAAACACAAAAAGAAAACCATCACAGTTTAAAAAATCCAAATAAAGAAATGCTGTCAGGATGTTGAGCGTTTGGCTGATTGAACCAGTCCGACTCGCCCTGCAGACTGTGCAGCACAGATCCAGTCAGGATGGATCCGGTCAGCATGGATCCGGTCAGGATGGATCCGGTCAGCATGGATCCGGTCAGAATGGATCCGGTCAGAATGGATCCGGTCAGCATGGATCCGGTCAGAATGGATCCAGTCAGATGGATCCGGTCAGCAGGGATCCGGTCAGCAGTACAGGCTCCAGTATACGGTGTTGAAGAGCAGGTAGGACAGCGGGAAGGCCAGGCGTGAGTACGAGTCGATCATGTAGCTGTTGTTCACCAGCAGCTCCACATTCTCCCGCACCGACCGCTGCCGCCGCAGACGCGTCCCCTCCGGCGGCCGCAGGTCCGAGTTTGGGCTCGGGGCCGTGAGGGGGTCGGAAGTCAGTGCCGGCGCTATTCGAGGAAAGGTGGTCAGCTCGATGTCGTTGTCATGGAAACAGCCATCAAAGGCCATGGCCTGGCTGGCGTTGAAGGTGGAGGGGATCTGAAAGGGGCAAGAAATGATTTGTTATATGAAATAAAATATCTAATTATCAAAATTAAGTCATAATTATATGATGTGTAGCTATTAGTTATTTTGTTTTGACTTTAATGTTTATATTCATAGTTATGACAACAAAGAAAATTTAAAAATATAGCTATAAAATTATGGCTCTACAAAAATAACATTAAAAAATATTGAGATTCTTTTAATATATTCAAATAAATCAAGAATACATAGCCCAAATGTGTATGTGTCACTCAAATAACATTACTACTATTATTATTATTACATGCTAATAACCTCCAATGTATGAAATGGAAGGAATCTAAATGTGCCTTAATCCTGTTAAACTATTTTATAATTATTTCCAACAGAATTTCAAACAATGATAGAAATAAACATTTAATTTTTAATTCAGGCATCCACTTTGCACTAACTAGAAATATTCCCTTTGCTTGGAAAAGCCCCTCAGATTTATATCTAATTTAATATTTATGACATAGAGTATTTATTTAACATTGTTGAATAAATAAAAGTAAATTAGTCAAAACATTAGATGTTTAGATGTTCTTGCTTTAGCTGTTAATAGTTCAAAATGTGAAGGAAAACAAATAAATCTGATATTCAGTTCTATCTCGAACTTAAAATCAACTTCAAAGCTCTTGACAAAGAATTTTTTATTTTTCTAAACTTAGAAATTACTTGTAATGTCAAAATGTGACCACAGGGGGGAGACAAAGTAAGCCATAATTCTGTAGATGTTGTTATGGTTTTGAAACAGGGTCTCCTTCCTGACCTTCCCCCTTCTCATCTTCCTCATCTCCTCCAGGGTGGTGCAGTAGTTGACAGCAGCATATTCAATGACAGATAGGAAGACAAACAGGAAGCTGGTCCACAGGTAGATGTCCACAGCTTTCACATAGGACACCTGCACAGTGAAACACGCCTCCTTTTTAACCCCATGTTCACTTCTAGTCAAACTTTTATTGCGTTATTCAGCTACATTTTTTTGAAGGTCAGATGGCATGTGTAGCAGAAGTTGCAGAGAAAAAAAGTCAAATATAAACATCTGAAGAGCAAAACTGGACTGATTCTGACCAAAACTTCTTTAAAAAGGTTCAAGTTTTTTAGTTGAATTGTGACAGTATAAAGTTATTTTCTATTCAATTTAGTATAGTTTCCAAGGTGATTATCTTTCCATTTTTCTATCTCACTGATTTCTTTAGAAAACTAAGGCAGAAACTCTGAACCAGGAAATAACCAGAGTCAGTATGAGAGTCGGAGAAAGTGTCCGTCTCCATGGAGACGTCCAGACCTGAGGCATGGATGAGGACACTCCGGTGATGATGGTGGACATGGTGAGGACGGTGGTTATACCTGCAGGAGGACACAGCAGGCGGTTCTGTCAGACATTACTGCCTAATCACTGTCGTTCTCACAAAAGTCCAACAGAGGGCGCTGTGCGCCTGTTTGGCCTGAAGTAAGGAAAGGAAGAAGAGGCTAAAATAATGTCAATGCTGCAGTTTGTAACACAACAAAAAGAGTGTTAACAGTTTTCTGTGCTTTTAGAATATATCTGCTGCTTATTCCTGAGAAAATAATTTAAAAAAAAACCAGAAAAAATCCTAAAACTTAAAACTTTAATAACAAAAAATTCAAGTTCATCCAGGAATACTTCAAATCTCTGCTCGATGTAAAGGTGTGGGAGATGGTGACATTGTAACGGCATTATTTAAAGGAAGAAATAACCCAAAGCAGCAGCCATAATGCGTGCGTTACCCAGAGACACGCGGGCGGGAACGGCTCTGCGGTCGATCCAGAAGGAAACCCAGGACAGGACGACCATCAGCATGGTGGGGAAATACGTCTGCAGCATGAAGAAGAAGATGTGGCGCCGCAGGATGAAGTTTATGAAGAGTCGGTTGTACCAACCTGCAGACACACACAACGGGTTAACTTGCTGTTGTTAGTGTTTACTGCGAAACTTCAAAAGTCTGACAGATTAATGATGGATTAACGCCATCCGACACACATGCAACATGCGCTAACAGTCGCAGTGAGTTAGAAACAGACTGGGATCGATCTATGACTCCAGACAGAGAACCACAACCAACAGTCTCTGCTACGGCCACCAAGGATGGAAATGAAAATAAAAACTAACGCAGTTAAAAACTCAGTTTTCCAAAATATGGCAACAACAGAACAGAGTATAGCAATGCAGAACATGGCCATGCGTAGAATAATCTAGACTTCTGCATGTGTGAGATGTGACAGAAATTATTCTAAGAGTTCAGATTAATGAGATTAACTCCAAACCCTGATAATGAGATTAATAACCCTGATAATCAGATTAATCACACTATAGCCATGTGGCTAATCACTGTTATGGGTTGTTTTTGTTAAAAATGTACTTATAAATATGCAAACAGAACTCATTTTGTTTCAAACGTTATTTTATAAATGCAAACTATGAACTGGTTGTTACTTGGTTGATGGATAATTCATCATCACAAAATGTTTTTCACACATTAGAAGAGAAATTCTCTGCCTGTGGAACTAGTAATTTACCTATATTCAAGAATAATTTGTTTAAAAGCTTATTTATCTTGCTGGCTTTGTCTTATTTTAAGCATAAATTTGCACCAGAAACTAGAGAAATATACTTAGTAATATTTAGTGTTTTTGCAGCATATGGTTCCTGAAGCGTCAGATGGATTTCTGTATGAACATCAAACTAAACATCTGAGGTTTAACAGAATAAATTTTAGGCTCATGTGTGATTTTAGCCATATTAGGTGTGATAAACAACTTTTTTGTTCTCTGAAAACAAAAACCTGTGATTGCAGCACAGTTAAATGATTTTGCATGTCACTGAGTCTAAAAATGGAAAGTGTGTCAGTTTCCTACCTGTGCTGCTGTAGAAGGCGAGGCCACTGGAGGCGTGGAAATGCTCAATGAAGAACTGGGACAAAACGATCTCATCCGTCCTCAGAGAGTCGTTCCCGTTCTTCCAGTAAAGCATCAGGTCGTTCTCATTATATGCATCTGCAGGTTACGAACAGAAAGAGGAGGAAACTGATGCAGCTAATTCAGTTTGAGCAGGTTAACAGCTCAGAGGGATTTGTTACTGATTTGATTCTTACAGCTCTCCAGCTCCAGAGAGCAGTTCTGAGTGTCCAGAGGAAAACTGCTGAAGTCCATGGAGCAGAGAGCCGTTACCGTCACCCTGCAACACACACACACGCACACGCACACACCACACACACACACGCACACACCCACGCACCCCCCCCCCCACGCACACACACACACACACAACACACACACACATATCAGAACAGAAATAACTTTCATTTTACATCTTCAACATCCTCAACCTGCATGGATTGTAAAAACAACAGGGCCGAATACTGAGCCATGTGGAACTCCATATTTGTGTTTATGTTTATGGAGGCTTTGGATTTGAATGTTCCTTCAAGGTAAGCAAGACAAATCTTGCAGAATCATATTTATAACAAATAAAATATTCAAATATAAAAACAAATGAATGAAATCAGTATAACTATTAAATATATTAGCATGGATACAGTACAGAAGGAGCAATATTCCTTCAGGTGAAACGTTTCCCACAGTAGAATCTTATGAATTAACCGAGTTCCACCTGCGAATAGAGACTTTCTTAAAGTTTATGATTTTCTTAGAGAGACTGTGGCTGAGAGGACGTTGTGTTTTCTGTGGTCGGTACCTGACGCTGTACAGGATGTTTCCGTCGGGGTAAACCCGCAGCATGATGTTCTCCATGGTGGTGTCGTGGATGAAGGAGCGCTTGGAGTGGACGAAGAAGACGTCAGGGACCCAGATCTTCTTCACCAGCCGGGAGTCGAACGTCCGGCTCTGGTTGGTGCGGGACGGAAACGACAGCCGCTCGTCCTTCCAGTAGTGACGCAGGTACAGAGTCATGGTGAAGTCCTGATGGATGGAGGCATTAATTCACTTTTAATTTCACTTTAATTAACTTTTAGAATCATCTGAACAAAACAACAAGCTCCCGACAGTTTCAGATCATTTCTACTTATTTTATTTCTGTTTGAATATTTGAATTTTCTTTGTGGTTTTGTGGAATTTTTGATTGTGAAAACTATATTTTATATACTAAGATGCTGTGGGAAACATATGCTAACATATAGCGTAGTTTCCTAAAATATGCCAACAGAAGCATTTCACCTCAGCAGGTGAAAATTTCAGTGTTTTTAGACTAAAATCCTAAAAACACTAAAATTGTTCCAATCTATTTCAGTCTTACATTAATGTAAATAATCAAATATTTGACAAATATTAAATACTGTCCTAAAAACAATAAATAAACCTAATTTCTGACTTTTTGAACACATTTTCCTATGATAGGTTATTAGTTCCAGGCTAAGAAAAACATAATTCACTTCAAAAATGACGAGAATAATATTATTAGAAAAAAACTGAACGAGAATAAAGTCATAAAATTATGAGAAAAGCATCATTCAGCTCTAAAGTTGACATAAGAAGAGAATAAAGATGTAATATTGCCAGAATAAAGTCACAATAATACAAGAAACGCATAAAATAAACGGACGGCGGAGTCTGGCGGTAACAGGCGCTTAAATTCCGTGTTAAAAGGTTTTACACCTTTTCCTGTTGTGGGCAACAGGAAAAGGTGGTATTTTATTCTATGTTGCATGACTTTGTTTTGTGTTTATGATGTAAAGCATTTTGAAATGCCTTGTAGCTGAAATGTGCTATACAAATAAAATTTGATTGATTGATTGATTGAAAATGAGAATAAAGTCATAATAAACAAGAAGAAAATGGTAAGTAATAATAATTGAGTAGAAGCTCTGAAATCACTGAGTTTAATTCGAAGAAAGAACCACTGCTGCTCTTAATAACGCTGAAATTTCTTTTTCCATTTAAGTAACTCTTTTCCTCATAATTTTATGATTTTCTTCTGGATGTCTGGATCTGACCCTAAAGCGTTTCCACAGGAGGACTTTGACTTTCCCATGCCGGCAAAACAAAATGCTTTCTAAATCTTAAACTGTTTACTGCTTGATTCTTAGCCGTGAAGAGAAAAACCAAAGATCATGTAAAAAAAATCACTGAAAAGCTTCATTATGTTGAGGTTGCAAAAGTTATGGGTTGAAAACCATAACTTTTCTTGAGACCGGAGCCTTTCCCAGCATTTCATTAACTTATCTAGGAACATTACTGGATTTATCAGAGTTATCTGTGGCTCTCCGCTCCAGTTCATGACCAAACCTTCCTCTGCGTCGTTGAGAAGCGAGAGCCGGTGCTGAGCCCAGTTCAAAGCTGAACTCTGGAGGTCGCAGCTGAACTCTGGAGGTCGCAGAGCCGCAGGGAGCGGCTCCACGTCATTGTTCCTCTTTTCAGGGACGACAATGGAGCAGCAAATAAATCCACTTTCACAGAACATATTTATACAAACACTTCAGGAGATTCTTACCGCTCTCGGTTGTTAATCAAGGATGTTTGGATTGTTTCATTATTTTTATATTTCTCTCTTTGATGGGACTCAGCATTGCAGGGATTTTTATGGGCCTTTCACAGAGTCACAGGAAAAGACAGAAACTCACCATGTTGACCTCAGAGATGCTGTCGATGCTCTCCACCTGCACATCGATGCCCACCGGGATGGCTGAACCTGAAACCGCAGCAGGACGTTACAACAAAACACAGCTGATTTTTTCTATCACACCCAATAAGCATATGATCTTTTCATTGAGTTTGTTCGACCAGACCGCGTTCGCCCCACCTGGACGTCACTGATACTCGACAAACGTCACTGTTCTGCACCCTGATTCTGCAAGCGGGAAGAAAACCAAGAACCATGGCAGAGCGAGATGTGAAGCCAATGTTTCTCCTCATGGTCGCTTCAGGAATTGCTTCTCTCTCAGCTTAAGCAGATGCTAGTTGGATGTGGCGTCTTTGTACTTAAGAATCTGAGTTTTTAGCTCCAGAAACGCCCCATGAAGTTGGAAATGTGAAAGACCAGCCCTACGTTTGGTATCCAATATGGCCGACACACACAGAACATAGTGAAAGTTGCTTATGGTTGACGTGTTTGTTCTTATTTTTGAAAAAAATTAATCCTGTGAATAAATAAAATAAGGGATACTCTTTTTGCATGTATAATTCCCATGACATTTAATTTTAAATAAGCTGCAACGTATGTTAAATGTTTGTAATTTCTCTTATTTTATCATAAGGTAAAACTTTTCCAAGCCTCTGGAAACAGGTCAGGATAAAAGTTCTCTGATTTGATTGGTAAGGAGAAGTCATGCAGTTCCTCTGTTCAGGCCTGCAAACCTCATTTTGTTCAGTGACATCCTTTGTTTTGACCACAGGCTCAGTGCAGCCAGCCTCCGCCCGCCTCATTAGCAGAATAAATATGTATAAATCTGATTTAAGCACAAACAGAGCAGAAAAAGCTAAACAGCACAGATTCTAGAGTAAAAACGGCTTTGATCACAGCTTCTCGCTGTTCCTGCTTTGCGGCCACAGAGTAACCAGGATCTGATGGTGTTTGGTTTGCAGAATGTTGGCCCGCCGCAGAGCAGCTCCAACACTCCTGCTCTTGTTTGGAAATTTACGCGGCTAATTTTAGGATCTGTTTTGTGTTGTGGCTTAGAGACAAAACAAACGAACACCCTTCTTTCAACACAAACATCAACATTACAATTCACTGCAGATTTAAAGTCATAAATCATCCTTGTCATGGGGACAGAATGTGAAAAACCAAACAGGAAGTGAAATCCACAGGAGGAAAACAAGCTGAGAGCCTGTCAGTCTCTCAGGATGTTTTCATGATAGTCCATAATCTAAAGGGAAATAAAAACAAGTTGAATCAGGAGCAGGTGATGAAATATTAATTATAAAAATATAAGTTGAAGAACCAGTAAAACGCTCAGCCTGGAGAATCAAAGATAATCTGGGAGCAACGGCACATATTTTAAATATAAAAGTATAAATTTATTCAATTCAATTTGGAGTTTATTTGTCTCAAAGGGAAATTAAATGTAATCATAACTGGTATAATCCAAGTAATTTAAGGGTCGTTTTGGATGGTGATGGTGTGAACAGGATGAATCCCCAGTAGCAGTCAGTCTCACAACAAATCAAAGAGGCCTCTGACTGAAGACTGTTGCTATGTGACCGACAAGCTAACAGCTCGATGTCATGGCAGCAGAGATGATATTCCACCGTAACACGTCCTGAATGATCAGTTGTTAGCTGGCTGTGCTAATCCACCTCCTTTGCTTTTGCTGCTCATCTTTAAGACCTTATCTGGCCGTATGAATAAAGAGATGCTGGATATGATGGAAGGATTCTCTCTTGGGGTCAAAGTTCAGGTATTAGCTGAGTTTTTGACTGCAAAATCATACCTGGTTGTTTTAGTTAAAAATCCTTCAGCATCTAAAACCAGAGGAAGTGACTGTCTGCAACGGCTCGACCGAAAACAACACGAACTGAAGTCTCGAACAAAACAACTGAGAAATAACGAGCTGCTCCAAAACACTTTTCTATAAATTCTGTTAACTATGTTGATTTTCTTCTCACGGTCAGATGAGAAAATGACATCAATAAACAACCTCCAGATGAGAAAACCTCAAGGAGAAGCAGAACCTGGCCCAGCGTACGCGGCCATCGGGTCGGACAAAACAAAACACTGCAGGAATGTGTGTGAAAGGCTACACTGCAAAAACACACCATGTTAACTCTATTAGTGCAAATGTCTTAGTACAATAAGACAAAACTAACTTACAAGTCCGTTTCCATCAGGATAAAGGAGTTTGTTTAAGTAAATAATTCCTTTATGTTGATGAAAAAGTACTGGAAGATTATTTCAGTTTTCTCAAGTTTTAAAAGAAATAATCTGCTAATTGAACTAGTTGAACTAATTGAACTTAAACAATTAGGTCAATAATTAATAAAAAAACAAACTCCTCTATATTTTGCTGAAAAGCGAGTTGTGAGTTGGTTTTGTCTTATTGAAGTGTTGTCAGTAGATCTGGGTCGGTTTGTGTTGTTGCAGTGAACAGGTACTTTTTGTGTTTCCGCTCTCTGGATGTGCAGATCTGGTCGCATTCCTGCTCCTCCTCTGTGGGCTGCAGGGAGAGAAGCCATGTTTTCATGTTGGCTGGATGTTAGCAGACCCACCGCACAATAAACAGTTCATTTTCTGACGCCGACTGACAGCCAGGCCTGTAAAACCTCTGCTGCCGCTCGGCTTTCTGCCTGGACAGAACCGGCAGCGTTGCCCCGACAACGACCGGAGTCAACACGCTTCCTCGCTCGCCGCCTCATCTCCTTACTGTCCATTAGCGGAAGGTCAAGGCCAACGCCGGAGTGTTTTACTTTGACATGTCCATAAAGGAGTCACTCTGACATCTTTTCAAAGTGTTACACTGCAAAAACATCAAATCTAACCAAGTATTTTAATCTTGTTTCTGGTGCAAATATTTTATTACACTTGAACAAAAGCAAAATTTATTTACAGGTAAGTTTTAAGCAAAACATATCAGCTTGTTTTAAGTAAAGAAAAATCTTTGTAGTGATGAAAATGAACTAGTTCTACTGGCAGATTATTCACTGATATAAAGGAAAAAATGTTTTATTAGTAATGAAATAATCTGTCAGTGAAACTAGTTATTTTTCATCAATATTGTCTGAAAAGGAACATCTCATGCAAACTGTACATTTAGCTAATTTTTATATTTCCATTTGAGTTTCCTCTGCTTCAAAAAGCCCAGCCTTGTTTTGGCAGTAAGTTAATGTTTTGATGTATGAAAAATGAGTCTTTTCAAAAACCTCCACAATGAAAGATCACAAATCAGCAGGCATTACCCGTTTCCTAGCAACCAAAGCTGAGATCCAGCACATTTGGTCATCTGGTTTTACCGCTGTAAGTGCTGTATGATGGCTGCTGGAAAAGACAAGAGTTTTGTTTTGTTGTTGATTTTCCATCCTGAAACCACTTGCTGCATTCTTGTTGGTTGTGAAGGAGGTTCTACTAATGCTTGTCGTAGATGTACAGTTGCATCGTTGAGCATCTATTTGCAGACATTTTAACATGTGAGTGTAAATGTTAAGTTGGGGGGCGTGGCCAACAGAACCCTAAAAAGATCTCATAGATATATCCTCATAGATTTATCTACTATACTGTTCAATACAGTTTAATTGATCACCTTTAAATAAAGCTCCTATATTTTTGTACATTTTTTCTCCAAGTGTCCTAAGATTTCCATTCGAAACTCGACCAGAAATCCTTGGTAAGATTTTGTGTTTCTGCAGAATAAACTACTGAAGCTTTAACAAATGCGTCTGTTGTCCAGGTAACAAAATCATTTAGACATTACAAATTGAAGGATGTTTTCCTGCTGTGAATGGATCTCCTCCCAGAGAACAAAGTGTTCAGGAGGCTGAGAGCATGAAAACTTTAGAAGCATTATAGCATTTAGAGCGTTTGAACGCTTTGTTGTTTTCTGCTCCAGCTTTTCTTCTTGTAAAATCTGAGCTTCTCTTGAAGCCAAAATGTTGTTCACTACCAACTTCATTCCAAAACAGGAAGAGGAAACCAAAACAAAAGCTGCAAAAAGCAGAAAGATCCAGAACTGACAGAACAAACCGCAAACTGGCCACAACCAGGACAAACTGGCACACAGAAACAAAACAAGGAAAACAGAAACCAACCAGAATGAAACTGAATTAAATTAATACAACTGAATTAATACAATAATATCAGGATATTATTGTAACACCATCGATCCAAACAGAGAGACTTACAGAACCAGGAAAACAAAGAAAAAGTAAAAAACACAACATTTAACCACAACCTTGAACATGTTTCCACTTACACTGCAAAAATGTGAATCTCACCAAGGATCCTGTCTGGTTTCTGTTGCAAATATCTGAGTACATTTAAAATATAACTTACAACTACCTGCAGCAAGATAACAGTTTGTGTTGAGTCAGTTTCCTAAATATTGATAAATAATTATTATTTCCACTGGGAAATGTTTCACTTTTAACACTTATAAGTGAAAAAATATACTTATTTACTTTTTTAAAACAAGTATTGAGAACTGACTGACGTTGTTTTATGAGACAGGAGAGGATTTCTCCTTCACTCGGCCAAATGTGAGCCGTCCTTCCTTCATTATCCTGCTCACAGAAAAACATCTGAAGGTTTTTGTATTTTCTGTGTTCACAGCCTTTCATCACAAATCCAGCCTGAAACCAGAGACGTTTCTCTGGATCACAGTTACATTCTCATAGACTCAAAGATACCTGATTATGGTTCTGCAAATCTGAGCTGTGTAAGTCGGATTAAGCTCGGGTTTCATCCACTGGGCCGGACTGAAGAGAAACAAAGAGCCGAGGAGCCAAAAGAGCCCGGAGCATCACGAGTCTGAGGTTCACTGACGCTAAACCGGTTATGTCAAACAGAGTTATGTCATAGAAAAACTGAATATAATGTAATATCTAACTGTTCAATTAGAGACACTTTGTTAAAATCAGTTTAATCAATTTGGCTTTTATTACAGAAATCTGACTTTTAACCTTTAATAAAATGCCCAGCGGTCCAGTTATCGATGGTTTCTATAGGATTTGGTTCTGACTGAAGGCGGATTTCATGTCAGATTAACAGTTCCTGCATTGGTTTGGCCATATGTATCGGATTATAATCCCATTTTCTGTTTTCGAACAGAAGCAAGCAGCTTTTTATTCAGAATGTCATTCAAGGAGCTCAAATTGAAAATGATATTTTTTTAATATCGAATTTTTTTTTGGCCACAAATATTTCAACTCAGATTAAAGGTTGAATATTTTCCTGTGTGAGATTATTTTTGCATTAAATGTTTTTCTATCTGAGGGCCAATAAATGTATTTGCTCTTGTGCATGTTCTCATGTTAAAATAGAATAGAGTAGAATAATCTTTTATTCACTTGTTACAGTTAAAAAAGGTATAAAAACATCTATAAACAACTGGATATTAATAAAGTACCTACAAATAAATAAAATTAAAATTAAATAAAAACCTGCATATTGTAAATGTGCAGTTTCCATTCGATGCTACAGATGAACCAACACCAGGTAGCATTTTTAGGAAAAGATTTAATGTGAATGAGTGAAAATAAAAAGTAAAAAACTGACATAATCAGATTCTCTTGATAGTTTAAGGATTAATTGGTTCAGTTTCTTTAGCTCCAGATAAAATCTGCAGAAGTTTTTCCTCCAAGCACCATCTGGACTCAATGACCTCCAATAAAACTCTCTGCAGAGTTAAGGTTGATTCCTGTTTGACATGTTTCTCATTTCAAAGTTTCATGTTTAAAATCAAAGACAACGAAGCTTAAAATCCAGCTGTGATCGATATAGAGATCATTTGGAAACAATGAGCAGAAAACCAATCAACATGTGTAGATGCTTGTGAAACACATGTGGAGAAACTGAAGCTTTTTGTTTGATGTTTCACTTTGATGTGTAAAGGCCCCTTAAAGGTTGACCAGGAATTAGAGCCATTAGTCATAAAAACGTGCAAGAAATAACATTCAATGCCACATGGAGTATTTTTGGTGTGGGTTGAACCCTGAGGTGTCTGACGGGGGATGACTTTAACTCTCCAGACGCTACAGCCTTATCAGAGAGAGAAAACTGCTGAGATTTAAATTACAGTGCGAGGAAATGCCGCAGGGCTGCGGGGCAGACGGCGGTGCTGCTGCTGACCCCACCCTGAATGACAGGCAGGACCACAGACTGCAGAGAAAACCTTAAAAACTGATTCATCTTCCAGACGCAACGGGATGAAAAACATATCTGGGTATGTAAGATGTCAAACTTCTGCCAAAATACAAGAACACATAAAGTTTACCTGCAACCTTAGGATGGAATAAGATCGTAAATTCAAGATGAGATTATGAAAAGTGAAAGGAAGAAAATGTCATGAGCAAAACGTATTGCAGTATTGTCTTCTGTCTCCTTTCAGAAAGATCCTGTTTACATGATCGCTGCAGCTTGTACAAATCAAGAAGGTAAAAACGTCAACATGAAGGACAACATTTAGATTCTCCTGCAGGATTTCCTTTATGTCATCCTTTGAACTGAAACTTTACTCAGGAAATAACATCTATTTTTTTTTAAAAAGCACTGAATTTCAGCCAGATAAATGAACAAATAAAGGTCAAATTAAAGCCCCGCGTCGCTCGAGCTCATCGAGGTCATTAAAAATAAGGTTATGGCTACTTTTTAGGGGAAGATGGAAGTATTTGAAAAAAAAGTTTATTTTAAAAAAAGAAGAGACTTTTAGCAAACTCAGTGCTAACAGAGTTAGCAGCATTGCTACATTAAAAATACAAGGAAAATGCTAATAACTGTCTCACCAGTTTGTTTTACATCGATAGAACATTTGCTCTTAAACAGTTTAGATGAGCTGCTAGCTTATATAGCAGCTAGCCTAACTTCGGTATAGCTATAAATTTAACACTGATACTTTAATATCAGCTGTTTAAAACAGGGTAATCTGCTACAGTTTGAGGGCTAATTAGCTTGAATAACCAATAGTCTGATGTTAGTTCTCGAGGTGAAGCTTGAGTTGCTGTTAGCTTGAGTAGCCAGCTGTTAATTTTAACAGATTGAGTAGCAGTTAGCAGTTGTAGCATTTAGCTTGGACAGCTGTTAGCTTTAGTAATAAATAGGTAAAGTATCAATCAGCTTGAACTGCAGTTAGTTTTGATACAGAATATGTTGACAGGGTAGCTTTTAGTGATAGCATTGAACACGTTGAGTGGGAGTAGCCTGGGTAGCTGTTAGCTATAGCAAGGAACATATTGAGTGACAGTTAGCCTGTTCTATTGATTAACTGTTAATTTTAGTAATAAATAGATTGAGTAGCTTGGACAACTGTTAGCTTTACTATTAAATAATGTTAGCTTTAGTAATGAATAGCTAAATTAGCAGTTAGCGTGGACATCTGTTTGTTCTGATATGGTTAGCTATAGCAAGGAATACAATGAGTGGCAGTTAGCCTGAGTAGCGTTTCCATGTTTAGCAGGTTTTCTTCCTGGCGGTTGGAAGCAATGTATTGATGTGCTTTACCACCATCTACTCTGAAGAGTTTTCTAAACTGAAGACTTCAGAGTAACAGAAACACGTCTCCAGTTTAATATGTGACAATAGTTATTGATCACTTTTGTTTATTAAAAGTGTTTCTGTTGCTTGACTGCTGCATTCCTGCAGGTGTAAGAAATGATCTTAAAGTTTCTAAAATCTTTCTAACATTAATGCAGTGGCTTTAATCCATCTGCACTAGCTTTAGTACAGTAACATCATTTTGAAGATGTGTGTATATTTTTACATGCATTGTTGTGTGACGGTCATTGTTGCAGATGACCTTTTGTTTCCCACCTCCCATCTGCTCCAGACTTGGAATATAATCCAGATTAATGCCCACGAATCCCCCAGACTCTCACACACACGCACACACACACCCCCACACACACACACGCACACACACACACACACACACACACACACACACACACACACACACACACACACACACAGCAGGTCCCAATCACATTTGAGTGCGCTCGCTGCTGTATTCCCAAACTGCATTAACTCTCACACACTGTGGTGATATCTGGGTCAGAAATGCTGATTTTTGGATTGACACATCCGCTGTCTGAGTGACCCAGTGTCCGTCATCAAAACGCTGCTATCATCCACGTGGGAGTGATTTTCTCTGTGTGAGTGAGTGGATTAACTCATCAGGGATCAGGGATGAAATGACGAAAGCTATTGTCTGTTAAACAATAGGTTTGCTGGATGTTTTATGATGATTTTTCTGTTTCTGACCTCCAAAGCCTGGTCTAATGGCGAAGTCTTGCTCCTCGATCCTCAGCAGTTGTTCACTTTTTATCAGCAGCGTTTTGGTGCTGTCCTGCCTCTTCAGCTTGTAATCGATGCGTCTGCAGATGATCAGACAGCTGAGTGGTTAGGCTGTGATTACAGGTTTAATTAGACACAGTAGAGATTGTACTTTTCTCTTTTAATCCTCAACTCCAATTCGCTCTCATTCAGCTAAAACCGTAAACTTAATGACAGGTGTGTTGCATCTTTACGCTCAGACAACATTCATGCAAACAAAGACATTTGTTCTCTTTCTATAAGCTCTGTAATTTTATTGCTTTGCAGCCATTTGTTGCCCCACAGGTCTCATAAAAATAAATCGAAAACAAAAGTGGATAAAATTAAAATTACACAATAATGTTTTAAAATAAATAAAACTTTATTCAGCTGTTAACATAAGAGAAAAAGTGAACCTCACAATTACAGGCTTAACTGACTGTGAGGATTCATGAACAAACATGTGCAAACATTCAAAGCACAGCATGACAAATGACAAATGCTGGGAGATGAAGAGCTTTAATACGTCCAAACACATCGAGAACAGCAGCCAAACTGATTTCACTGGAACTTCTGCTTCAACAAGTTTATTCCTTGAAAATACAAAATAATGCAAACTTATCAAACAAAAGCTTCAGAATAAAACTGTGCAAATATAAAAATAATCCAACGACAATCAGAATAACTTTATCTCATATTCAGCAGACGTTCATGTTCTCTTACATTTCCCCTAAATAAGGAAATATGATATTAATATCAAGTTTAAAGGTGAAAAAATGAACTTCAGCTTCCTTAAGCGATTAAATAACATGAAAAATTTTAACTATTTGTGACATTTATACACATTTTGGATATTTTTCATTCATCAATTTGCAATATTGATATTAAATTTAAGAGATAAATTCCTTTATCAATTAAATTTCTTAACTTTTAAGTGAATTAAACTGTAATTTTAGACATTAAAACTGAAATGAAAGTTTTGTCTTGAAGGTTTGAGTTAATTTAGAGAAGTTAAGCTAATTAAAGCAGTTTCTCACTGTTTTATCAGAGTAAAGTTGTGTGTTTATCAGATGAAAACATCAGTAAGTGAAGCTCTTATGTTTATTTCCTTGCTGCCAACAGACGATTTTATCAGATGAGGGCAGAGCGGCTGCAGCTGTCAACATCTGCATTCAGCCGTTACACACACACACACACACACGCACACACACGCACACACACACACACACACACACACACACACACACACACACACCTAACAAGCTGTGATCAGCAGCTCCATAAAAATTATTACTGAAGAAGCTGAGCGTTTACAAAGTGCTGTATCCAAACATATTGCTGTAAAGTTGAGTGGAAGAAAAAAGTGCAGCCTTTCAAAGCAAACCTCATTTGGGTATGTGGCAGAGATTCCAGTCAGAAGGATTCAGGAAAATGACTAAAACTATCACAGAAGGATCTAACTGGATGTAGGAGAAACTTTGACTGCAAAGCATTTTCATGCATCGTTTTTGTTCAACATGCGGTTTGTTGGCTGGAAGGCCTACAGACAGCACATCGTTTATTCTAAGTGTAACATTGCTTCATGTTTTGGACCTGAACAAATTAATCTGAAATAAATACATAAAAAGAACTGCACTACAAAAACACAAAGTATTACAAAGTATTTTTGGTTTATTTTGATATAAATATTGAAATGAGCAAGAAATAGAAACTTATTTTAAGTGAATAATTCCCGAACATTGATAAAAAAAGTTTTATTTCCACTGGGAATTATTTCACTTTTTCCAGTGTAAGTGAATTAATCCGCCAGTGGAACCAGAACTTTTTAAAAATCAATACTATTGACGTAAAACAAGCTCCTATTTCTTTCTGTAAAGTTACTTGTAAGTTATTTTTGTCTTATTTATTTACACTAAAAACTAAACCAAAAATACTTGATGAGAGTTTGTGTGTTTGCAGTGGAAAAGTGTTAATTTATTCTCTCAAAGCCTCATGGGAAATCTCTTCAGAACGTTGATTTGCTGAGATTCTGGCATCAGCGAATCGTCTTTGAGATCAGATCCTATTTTCCAATAATCGCTAATAATAATCACTCATTTCTCTGTGCAGAAGGTCTGACCCGACTGAGACGCTCGGACCGACCCGTCACTGCAGAGTAAACTTCTGTCCTCTTGACCCAGATGGCCTTTAGACGCTTCATAACCAAAACCCAGGGCTAATTTTCTCCCATCATGCCGTGTTCCTGCAGCCTCAGATCACATGACTTTCCAGCTCTGAAGGCTTGGCTGATATTTTATGGATCCAGTTAACGCTGCTTGGTCTCTAACATTCCCATCAACCACCAGGAAACACACCTGAACCAGGTGACTCCTGTTATCGGCTCTGAAGCCGTAAAAGGCGAAACTGGAAGCTGCTGAAGCGAGTATGTGAGTGATGAGGAAGTGATCGACACTGCAAAACACAAAACATCACCAGGCATTTTGATCCAGTTCAAAGCAAATATCTTCATACACTCGAAATAAGAAAAAAAATACTTATGAGTAATTTTTTCTAAAAATACACAAGCTTGTTTTAGGTCAATAATTCCTTATTATTGATACAAAAAATACTAATTATATTGTGAGATTATTTAATTTGTAACAAAACATTTTCCCCATATTTTAAGGGAAATAATCTGCCAGTGGAAACACTGAGTTACTTTGTCATATTTCATAAACATATTTCACTAAAAATGGGAAATATGTTCATTATGAAACTTCATGAGAAGGAAGTGAAAGATATAAAGTAATGTTCATCTGTCTGTTCATTCAGACCAAAACCACAGAACCGGCTGCCAGCTAAAATAAATATGCTCATTCTATAGATGTTTTTGTTTAAAAGCCATCCTGTCAGTTTCAAAAGTGGAAAATACTGAAACTCAGTAAAAATCTGACAGAAACTTTTTCTGCTTCCTTGATTTTATGCTAAGTTTTAGAACGAATGTAAACTGGAAAAAGTTTAAACATGAAGGAGATTATTGTTATAAAGTTTTATTTTACATTCCTGAAAACATTTCTTATATAATATTACATCTTTATTATCTCTATGAACAAATAAATCATAGATTAAAAACACTATTTATCAGAGCAAAATTGCATAAAAATAAAATATTCCCTAATTTACTGTCACAATCATAAAGGTCAAGGTCACAGCGTCATGCTAACCCCAGCTAGCATCTTAATAACAAGCTAAGAGTAGCAATGCTAGGCTTTAGCATTATTTCTGACCATGTAGCATATTTTTAACCTTTTAAAATAACATCTCCATTTTATCTGCTTCTAAAGGAGTTTCTTCTATTTTTTCAACTGTTATATAGCTAGCACACACCTGTTAGCATCGAACATGGAGTCAAATGTCAACCACTAAAATATTTTATTAATTTAAAATAAAATAACTAAAGTTTTTTAAACGATCAAAACGTTAAAATTAGGTGGTAAAAGTTATTTAGCTTCCTGATGTTAGCATTGCTAACAAGCTTGCTAGCTTGGTAATTAATATTTGGTGAAACCAAAGTGAGTTTTGTAATGTTTTGTAGAAAAACAAGAAAGAATAATGGAAAATTTGTGCTAATATCCACTTGGTTTTTTCATCGGTTCTTGTGTTGGATCCAAAGCGTTTTGGCAGAACGAACACAGAGAACGGCTCAGTGTGGTTCTGACAGGTCGACTCATCTCTGCTGGGCTAAACTTAAACTCCTCTGTGTCCAGACATGCTCTGCTAATTAAACAAGCCTCAGTTTTCACCTGGTCAGAAAACAACTGCAGAGCAAGTCACAGTAAATGTGGGCCAACTTCCTGAACAACAGGAAGCCTCGTCCAGGTGACTAATGATGACACACCTGGACGTCATTGTTACAGCTGCCAATATAAACTTAAACAGTGGTGTCATAAAATACCAAATACAGGCAGATTTACACCATGATGGCCGTTTATTCACCAGTTTGGCTTGAATGAAACTGAGAGCTGGAAGTTTCACAGTGGACAGATGAGAGCAGAGCAGGTCAGATCTCTCTCTGCGCTACAGTGATTACAGACATGATGCCTCCATCTGCCACTGCTCCTCGTTTTCATTCCCACATCAATCTGCTGGGGGACAAAACTTTGCCAAACTTTACATTCATTCACTGCGTCTCACCCTCCAAACTTGAACTTGCTGTTTTCTCCCAGGAAAACCTCCTTGTGTCTCCTGCGGTTGGAGCTGCGGCCGCCGGTCGCCGTGGCAACGAAGCTGGCCGCCGTCAGAGCCAGGCAAGCCAACACGTCCGCCTTCATTTTTCACACCAGAACGGCATCCCCGCCGCAGCGAGCGCCCTGCTCCGCCGCCAGGAACATCCACGCTCAGAGCCGGAGGCTGGAGTCCAGCATCCCGCTGCGGGTCGCTGCTTCCTCCGCCTGCTTCCACTCCGGCTGGCGGTGCTATCTCTGATTAAAATCGATATGAATCTATTCCTCGCGGCGATAGAGGAATGACACTAATTCCACCCAAATCCTCTTATCCACGGCCACCGCAATCTTTCACTAACCTACAAACAGTCGCCTCTCTCACTCTCTCCCATCAGTAATCAGGATTTTCTCGGCGGGACAATGAAAAAGCAGCACCTGCGGATTATCTGGGACACCTTCACGTGTCGGTGTGAATGTGGACGCAGGCAGAGGTCAGCCGGGGCAAAGAGAGAAAAACGTTGTCAAGATAATTGAGGATTTAATCCCAGCTGAAGTGGAGAGAAATGAGTCTAATCCAGACTAACACCTGTGGAGGAAGTTAGTCCACTGACACAGAAATCTGTCTCTGCTGTTGCACTTTATTAAAATAATGTTGTGACATAAACAGAAGTTTTCATCCGTCACTGAAGTTTTCTTAACTGGTTCAACTTTCTGCAGTTTTTTCTTGGTCAAAAACTTTCTGAATATCAAAATATGATGAAAGAAGCAGCAGAAAAACGCAACTTCAGAAGAGATTATGGCAGATTATCATTTCCACCTCAGCCTCTCCAGGTTCAGATGATTTTTGAGAAAGTTGCAGACAAAAATGTGCAGCATCTTTTTCAAAAGGTTGGGGTCAAAGTTGCACATTTTTAATCTTTATTTTTACTGTCTTGCAAAAGAAATAGTAAGTCACATGACCTTCCCTTTCTGCTGCGCTGAATCGTGGATTTCTGCCAAAATACTCAGACATTTTCAGATTACGCTCAGAAAAAAACTGGGAAAAAGTACAAAACTCTCAACTTTTGAATGCAGGAGCAGCAAAACTTAACGCTTTATTTGTTTTTTTTTTTTCCTTTTGTCTCTGAATGATTGCAGGTAAAATTTAAAAAAAACAGGAAGTTACATCAGAAGGGATTTGGTCAAAATTCAGCCGAGTTGCAGTGATTGGTCAGAAAAAGAGGAAATACAAAAACTGCCAAATCAGATTTGCTGAAAATTTGCAATGATTGATGAAAATTTCTGTTTTTTATCGTTTCAGGTAGAAAAGCAGGAAAGCATTTTTTATATTTTTCTTTGCAGCGGCGTCTTTATGTTGGAGTCGAGTTCCTCAAAGGGTCTGGGGCAGAGGACACGTCAGGTTTTCCTGTGAGGAGAGAAACAAACGTTTACAGATGGTTTTATAAGCACTTAACTTCTTTTTATTCTCATAAATCCTCCTAGTTGTGTTTCCTCCTGTACAGTGATGAATATTTGACAAAGCTTCTTTTTCAGATGCAGACATATTAAAGCCTGCAGGTTCTTTTAACTCAGTATTAACTGGACCTGCTCTGCAGCTGTAAGCTCTGACATTTCTCACCATCACCATCTTCTGTTTGAGCCATCTTGAACCCGGGTTGATGCAATACATCCCATTCCCGTTGTCGACCCTGTGAAGACAGAAACACCACAGATTTGCAGTATTATCCCACAATTATTATCTGGATGCTTAAAAAGCAGGACAGAGTGACCAGTATTAGGGCTACTGGTGGGTCAGGACTGGAGACAAAGACATTAGGACGATAAACATCCAGTTCTTGTAGATGGTTACATATCAGTCTCATTTTTATTATCTCTGGACAGGAAGTGGTTTGACTGCAGTGAATTGACACAAATGAACCATAACTCATTAAAACAAACAGCTAAATGTTGCCCATTCTGTGATTTAGCCTGATGTAACAACGGCCTACTTAAAGCACTGAAGGCTGTTTTACCACCTGACTGTCTGGTGAAATGATGCAACTTTAGAGTTGCAACATTTTCCGTTTGAATCATACCAATCAAGCGCTTACAGGTAGAAATGTCCCGGACAGCTCGGTCTCGGTTTCTGTTCGAAACACTCCCGGATCGTCCCTGGGACATAATTTGATCCTCCTTCACAGCAGGGGGGGATGACATGGACTAGTCTGTCTTCCACAGAGGAACAGCCTGGAGGAAGAAACAATAGTTTAACAATGTTTTTCCTTTCAACGCTGTATTTATGAAAGCTTAAAATGTTTATAACACACAATGTTTCAAAAACCTCTAAGAGCAGAAATACAGCAGAAACTCTCAGCCTGATATTTGGTAAAAATCTTCAGAATAAAAGTAAATTTTAATCATTTTTACATCTTAATCCACAGTGTGACGTCTGCATGTTCAGAGAAATGAAAGATAAAGATTTCCTGCCTAAGGTCTGAAAGTTTCTGCAGTATTTCTGTTTTAAGAAATCGAATTTATTTTAATGCACAACGTTCACTGAATCAAAGCCGCAACACATTATGCCGTTAATATAATATAAAGACTGTTTAATGTGTTTTAAATTTTCTTTTTACTAAAAATAAAATAATTTTTTGACATGATATACTTATTATTTATAAACCAACAATCAATCTTCAGTTGTTTGAAATCAAAAATGTTAAAATTTGACTCCAAGGATGAAAAGAACAAAAAATTTAACCAAACTCTGAATTATTTGAAAAGTACGTTACCAGCAGATGCAATGAGGAGGAACCAAACAGCCCAGATGGACAGAAACATTTTCTGCTGATGCGCGGCGCCGTCCAGATGTTTGCTTTCTGCAGCGAAGCCGTTTGGACCTGCTGTGAAACGGTTTGCTACCTGCAGCGAAATGCAGCTCCGTCAACCTTTACAGCCCTTAAATAGATGAAATAAATGACAGGAAATGCTGTTTTAAGCAATGATACTTCAGAGGAACATTCATGAGGTAAGTGTTGAAGACAAAGAGAATCGATCACAAGCAAAAAAAACAGGAAAACCACATTGTTGGGCCACAGTCTGAAGCTGCCGCTTCTTCTCCATTTATCATATATTTGCGTTATAGAAACTCTGAGATCATGTTGCACATCAGAGACCATCAGATAACCAGCTAAACTAAACCACAGAAACCCTTCTTGACGGTTGGTGGTTGCCGTAGCAACCGGCCACATTCAGCTCCTCCCCTTTTCCAGCTGCCATCTGTGGCTGCAAAACGCATCAGAATCAGGTCTTCATTTATCACAAGTATTAACAAGCTGCATTTGCTTTGGCAGAATTTTAATGTTTTAACCAAACCAGAAGTCGTGACTCTACAAAGTTTAAAAGCAATTTTAGTTTTTCAGTCGGGGGTTAAACTGATTTTACTGCTGCACGTTCAGCTGCACCCAAACGGACCAGTCAAAGTTTTCATTTCAACAAATGTCAGACCAAAGCACTTTCATCAGGTGCATCTGAATCACAGATCAGGTCAGAGATCAAGTCAACCGTTAAACAAATCCAATAAATGTATGTAGATGGACATTTTGGAGTGGCCTAGTCAAAGTTTGACAACAAAATAAAAATGTTTAGCCTAAAATAAGAGATTGCATAATCTGGACGCTGCAGTTTTCCTCCTTTCCTCCTGCTAAAGTCTTCCAGTTCTGTCAGGTTGGTATGGATCAGCTGGGAATGGTTCTGGGCTTTGACTAGGCCACTCCAGAATATCCATCTTCTTGTCTTCAGACCATTTCTGAGTAACTTTACCTGAAAAATAAACGCTCTCTGACACTTTAGCTCTTTCAAATGAAACTACTTATCCTGCAGGATTCTCCTAAATTTTACTCAATAAGTTGTTTTTTTGTATCCATCTCCTGACTTGTACTTTCAATGACCTTTTTTCTGATTGGTTGGAGGGTTCTTTAGTCTTCATGCAGTAATGTGAGCCAGGAGTCCTGATGAACCAGTGAATATTACAATCCCTCCAGTCTGATCTCCATTTCGCTCACTGACAGACGACCAGAACCAACTGGCTGGACCTCTGAGGGATTCAGTTAGTAAATATTCAATCACTTATTTTATGCTGAATATTTTTATCAAACTGCTATTATTTCCTAGAAATCATTAAATGTTTTTTAGGTTTGTTTTTTGTAAAACGTTGTTGATCACGAATGTAAAAGCAACAAAAAGGTAAAATGTTGAAGGGACTTTTCTTTGCCAGTAAAGGACAGAGGAAGTGTTTTTTATAAGTCCTGTCTTTATCTGGGGTTTCTGAGCAGATAAGTCGTTAGTTTGTTTTTAGGTTGTTGTGACTTCCTGTAGGTGAGGAAGAGCTTAAAAAACCTGAGACTCATTTAAGAAAGAAGAAAAATCTCCTGGTGTTTCTAAAATCTCTCTACAGAAACAAACATTTAATTGTTAAATATGCAAAATCAAACTTTACTGATTCTTTCCGAGCAACAAATAGAAGATTTAACACAGAACAGACAGCAAACAGGCCCTGGTTCGGATCTGTAATCTGGTTCTGCTGCATTCACACCAGTCCTGGTCGGTCCGATTTAATCCAACTCCGGTCCGTTTGGCTACACAGTCCGGTTCGGTTGGGGATGTGAAAACTCTGCCTACAAGCCTCTGATCAGTTGAAACAATGAATATGTGAACGCTGAGCAGACCGTAGGCCGCTCTGAAAGCAGGAAGTGGATTGAAACGCAGGGCATTCTGGGTAAATCAAAACAAACATGTTAGCCTAGCGACAGCGGGAGATTTGGCTCGTGTTTTTCTACCAAAGACAACAGAGGAATCCTCTAACCGCTAAAATCCATTTTTGTTCATGTTTCGTGAAGAAGGAAGTTCTTCTTCTTCCTGAAATTTGTTGGCAGTTGGCAAGAAACGCTGGGTTAGCATTGCTGCCACCAACTGGTAAGGAGAGTGAACTGCATGACATAAAATAAAAAAATAAAACAAAACAAAACAAACAAACAAAAAAACACAGCAGCTGAAAATGTTGCAACTTTGTCCCAAATCAAACTGAATCTATTGGATTATCAGCTGTGAAAACTGTTCAAATGAAACCAATAAAGTCGTGTGTGTGTGTGTGTGTGTGTGTGTGTGTGTGTGTGTGCGTGTGTGTGTGTGTGTGTGTGTGTGGTTTCATGCTGTTTGAACTGGAAGCCCAGCCGCTGCCTGACGTTATGAAAATTTAACAGCTCAGTTCACAAAACACAAAATCTGAACAAGTTCTCTGGTTCAGTGCAAATACAAGTTGAAATAAGTGAGTTTTCAGTGAGAAATAGGAGCTTGATTTAAGTTAATAATATGAAAGTTCCACTTATAGAAAAATGTCTGATCAGTGAAATGATCTGCCAGTGGGACTAAAGTTATTTTTAATCATTATTAATGAATTATTGGCTTTAAAAAGCTCCTTGCTGAAAAGTTACTGTTGAGTCAGTTCTGTCTTATTTTAAATGTGCTGAGATATCTTGCTCTCTGGTTGGGGTTTTACCTCCCGGTTCTGCTGCCACGCCTCCCGGTTCTGTCTGTCAGACTGAAAACTTTCTCAGAAAACAGAAGTAATACAAGTCGAAGTGGAGGAAGAGCAGCATGACTCAGCAGGTTTCTCTGACAGCAGCACATGGTCTGAAAACAAACCCCTCTGACATTTCCAGCCACATTTCTAACTTTGCCAATCACAAATCAAACTCCACCCCTGGAGAAGAGGAGGTGTGTGTGTGTGTGTGTGTGACTCCTATTCTCTAAATAACCTGTTGGTCCAGTCAGACTAACATCGGTCCGTGAAGCAGCTGCTCCTCTGCTCTTTTTCCCTTTTCTTCTGGATTTCCTCTCAACTGATTTCAGCTGAGTCACGGTAAGTTTCCATGGTTTTTTGTTATTTTTTTTACATGTGTTTCCCAACGTTTCACTGACCCCGGCTCAGTTTCCAGCTCCGAGCTTCAGCCCAGGGAACTTTACAGCCTCTGTAAGTAACTCACTATGACTTATAGATTCACATCTCATTTATTTCTGAGATCAGTTTGAGGTGATACAGCTGGAGGTTAATTATTGTTTAGTTATAAATTCTTAATTCATGGAAATAATTAGCAGCTCAGCTGAGTCCAGTGTAATAAATGTTTATGATAGTTAATTTTTTAACTTTGATTTAAACATGAAAGCAGTCAGTAAGGATCAATAAATTATTATTAAATATATTCTGATCAGTTTTTCTCTTCTACCATTGAAAAATATGAAATCTTACCAGGTATTATAGTTTCTACTATAAATGTCTCTACATGTGAAGAAAGACAAAAGTAACTTACAAGGAAGTTTTCAGCAAGAAGCAGGAGCTTGTTTTAAATCAATGATTCATTAATATTGATTATTTAATGGATAATAAGGAATTTTCTTGTGTCATAAATGAAATAATCCACCAACTGAATTACTCTTTTCTTGTAAAAGTCAATAAAAATCTAATTTTTTACTAATAAAAGTAGAAAAGTTTGCTTCTATAAAGTCACAAGATATACTACTTATTGCTACTTCTTACCATAAATGGAAGAGGAAGCAAAAACCTTTGTGTTCCCAAAGTTTTCCATTCAAAGTAAAATATTTGTAATAATTTTGTAGTTTAGTGAATTGGAGCTGATTTCCACAGAGCGGTTTAACCATCAGAGCGATTAAAATGTTTTAAATACCAATGAACCGATGACGGTTTGACCTCTGGGTCACACAGCTCATTGAGTAAAAACTGTGAAGCTGCAGCACCAGATTGAGCAACTAGTGAATTTAAAACATATGCAGGAATCCAAACAGTGAGAAAAACCAGCATTAAAAACAACAACCCAGAGTTTTACCTCCTGATTTAATCTGTGATTCTGACGAAAAACCAGACAGAAAACCAGAGACGTTTGTTCTGATTGACCTGCAGTCAGAAATAAAAGGTGGATGAATCGTTTCATCTGGGGTATGTAAACTTCTGGCCTCAGACTCAGATCTTCCACTGCATATAAAAAGTTTTCCTCATGGGTTTTATGCATGTTTTGGTTTTGATCAATAATAAATACAGAGCCAATATCCCAATATCAAAACCAATACTGAAGCTTTGTGTTAGGGTTCGGATTAGGGTTCGGGTTCGGGTTAAGGTTAGGGTTAAGGTTAGGGTTCGGGTTTTATAATCATCAAACTGCCAACCTTTTGTTAAAAGCCGCGACACAAAGTTTAAAGATATTTTTTATTACATATTAACACGATAAGCAGAAATAATGGAAACACTTTATGCATTTTCTGAGAGTAAATAAATTAAAAAAATTTTTATTGATCTGCTCGCCTCTATCAACCAGGTTGTCTAACTGTTCCCACAGCATCATGCTGCCAAAGCCATGCTTTACTGTGTGGATAACTCTCTATAAACAACAGTTTCATCCTGTTGCTCCTCCATAAAGGTCAGATTTATAATCAATAATCACCCCGTCCTCCATGTTCTGCTCCAATAATGGATCTCACTGCAAAAACATCAAATATTACCAAATATTGTGGTGCAAATGAAACAAAACTAACTTCTAGATACCTTTTCTGCATTACATTGGATCTTGTTTTGAGTCAATAATTAATTAATATTCATGAAAAAATTCTAGTTCAATTGGAAGATTATTTCACTTATAAGATGTAAAAATGTCTTAGAATAATTTAATTTGGTTTATTTTCATTTTTCTCTGTTCTCTGATGGTTTTTTAACAAGATCTTCACAGAAGGTGAATGCAAATGCACGCCACACTTTTCAGCTTTCTGAAGTTTACGTAGAAATATTTTTAAAACTGCATCCCTGTCCTTCCTCTGCTCTTCACTGCAGTCTGCAGATGCTGCTCTTCTTCTCAGCAGGATATAAACTGTGAATTTCTGACATCATAAATTACAGGATCAGCTCCGGGTTTTCCTGGTGATAATGGGACATAATGAGATTCTTCAGCAGCTCATTACACTTAAAGAGGCCATTGCCTTCAGCTGTGCTGCAGGAAGGATTCAGGGTAAACATGTGGAAACCCTGAAGGGTCACACAGTCCTGGTGAAGTCAGAGAACCCGACTGAGAGCGGAGCGGCTCTCCGGTTCCGCTGCGTTTGCTCTGAAGACTGGAGATTGTGTCAAGATAGTCTTTATGGAGCATGACAAACAGAGAGGACAAGGGGATGAAAGGGAAGCTTGGGTTTAAGGATAATACACAAGATTAGAGTAAAATAAATGTCTGGGGACAAAAAAGAGCCGTTTACTTTGTGGAGAAGACTCAACAAAAGTGCTAAAAATAAGTTTCAAGACAGAAACTTGTAATCGTTCTCACTCATCAAGGGATTTTCTCCAGAAAAGTTGCTTAAATTGCATGTTTTCTTTTGTCAATATGATGAAGGATGTCTGTAATTACGCCTTGTTGCTTCTGTGTCTGTGTTGCCAACCCACCCAGAGAGATCCAAGGACCAACCTGCCACAAGAAGGACGTCAGAGAGGAGGCAGAGCGTTTAAATGCCTGCAGCTGGAAGGACGTCAGCGATGTTCACCTGGGCCTCCCTGCTGCTGCTGCTGCTGCTGCTGCTGCAGCGGCCCGGCTCGGCCGCGCAGGACAAAACCCGCGGTAAGACACACAGCGCCTCTTTGTCCCGCAGGCCGGGTCCGTCCCTCTGCAGGGAAACGTTAGGAAAAGCTTTCTGAGCAGAACCCGATACTCTGCAGAACAACAACAACACAACCATTCAGCTCTCCTGCCACACAGAAAAATCCCTTTTTAGTCGGGTCAAACTCTGGCACCAGGCTGGAAAAACGATCCCGGTGCTGACATCCGCTCAGCTGCAGCCTGCGAATATTAATGTGGACAGAAATTTAAAACATGGGAGGAGAAACAGACGGATGAGGACAATGTGAAGGAATCTCTGCTTTTATCTTTCTCAGATTTTGGTCGTAATTTATATAAAAAAACAAGATTTGAGGAGAAAATATATTCCTTCTGTCAAACCAAATACTTTCCAGTCATTGCGTCCTGAAAAAACACAAACTTTTATCATGTTTAACTGGATTTTTCTGGTTTCTAGTGCAAATACCTCAGAACACTTTAAATAAAATAAAATATAACTTTTCAGTGAGATATAGAAACTTATTTTAAGTCAATAAGTATTATTTCAGATGGCAGATTGTTTCACTTATAACATATGAAGGATTTATCGTCGACATGTTGTGGAAAACTTGCCTGTAAGTCGGTTTGATTTTGTGATGTTGTGCTTTTGCAGTGCAGTGAGGCTGAAAGTAACTAATTTCTGTGGTGTTTAAAGGATAAACGTGGCAGAACTGTCTGGGTCGTGTTAGCTGGTTTCCACAGCTAACAGAACCAGGATGCTGACTCACCAGCAGCTCACTGGGAAACATCCTGGAACTCAAACAAATCATCTCCCCAAATATTTCCCTCTCTAAATGCACACGATTTGGTTTTTCAGCTTTAATAAGAACCTGCTACGTGTCTTTCCTGGCAGCTGCTGCCTCTGATCCTGGAAAATAAAATAAAACTGTTCAGCTCCTGGCTTCATTCGAACCCAACGTACGTGCACAACAGCATGTCTGAACCACACAGGGAATGACTCGCATCTTAATTGTTCCTTTGCCAGGATCGTATACCAGCTCGTTTCTCCGTCCATAAAACCAACAGCCACCTTGATGTCAGACGTCTGCGCCGGGATCAGATGGCAGATCTTTGTTTCAGGCTTTTACTGCAGCCAGAAGCTGCTTTCTGCTTCAAGCTGAAGCTCTGGAGACTTACAGAGCCGCTCAGTGTCCTCCTGTTTCTGCACCGATTCAAGAAGCAGATTGCAGTAATTACAGAAACCGAGAGGAGAGTAACACATTACACTCACATTTCAGTCTCGTTTATGACCAAATATCTTATGACTAACTTATGTGTAACTTTTCAGCACAACATTAAGAAACACTCCCACTGAAACTAGTACATTTTACATAAATATTAAGGAATTATTGACTTAAATCAAACTCATATGTCTTTCTGAAAAGTTACTTATAAGTTAGTTTTGTTTAATTTCAAGTGTCTGAGATATTTGCACCAGAAACTAGACAAAAGTTCTTGATAATATTTTGAGTTTTTCAGTATAAAGAGAAAAATCAGAAGCTGCCATCATTACTTTAGTATTTTTTTGATTAATTCGGGGTAAGTTGAACCTGTCCTGTGTAGATGAGGCTTAATAAACCCAACTTCTCTGAAACATCTGGAAGAAAACAGATCCTGTTCTTCTGTTTCTAGGATTAGAAAGTTTCATTTTCTAATGTTAGCCCTGTTAAATCGGCGGTGTTCTGGAGCCGTGTTTGGCTGCCAAACTCTTTTACGCCGATTTAAAGTTGAAGGCGTTTAACAGCGCAGCGTCACAGGTGGCGCTAACAGCTGCTCTGCAGGTCCAAATGAGCTGTGGGTCAAAATTTTGGCAGCTGCAGCTGGAGAAGGCGGAGAACAGGAGTGGAGGGAAACGAGCCGCTCCTGTGTGAACACGCTCTGCAGCCCGGCTGGAGGAAAACCAGGACCTGCAGCTGAGGCCCAGATTTCAAATGAGTCTGTGCTACTGTGTGAACACACAGGAAATAAACAGCAGACCAGAGATTATTAAAAACCTGAAAGGCCTCTCATTCTGCATCCGCCCCCATCTCTGTCTGATTCACAAAGTGAGCAGCACTAAAGATATGCTGGTGCAAAGACAAAGTTAAAGGAGGTTGAGGGTTTCAAAACGTTGCAGTTCTCCTATCTTCATAACTTCAGATTATAAACCCAGCAGACACAACAGATTATTTCTCTCTGAAGGAAAAACCAGATAAAGAGTCAGAGAGGAATCAGGTTCAGGATGTTTATAAGTTTGCAGTTTGGAGCTTTTTAAAAATATGTTTGTTTTAATTTGGTGAAAACTGTCACAGTTTATGAGAGATAATCTGTGATCAGATCGATTTCTGCCTTCTAGTGATTTCACAGCAAAAACACAAAATGCACCAAGGATTTTAAAACTAGTTTCTAGTTCAATATCTAAATCAATAATTTCCTGTATTGATAAAAAATATAAGTTATGAGGATATTGTAAAGTATAATATGGGAAAAATGTTTTGTTTCTGATGATATTTGCTGCAGAAACCAGACAGAAATCCTCAGTGCTTGGACCACGCCTTCAGCCAAACTGCTCCGATGTCGTTTGTTCTCTTCACTAATCACTAAACTGAACTCAACCTGCACAAGATCAGGAAATATTTAACTTTATTAAATAAAGGATGCATTAAGTCAGACGTGAATCAGGGCAATTAGATTCAACTTTCCCTAAGAGAAAAGTCAACAACAAGTTTGTGGGTTTTTAATGAACCGTTTAAGTCGTGTTCGCCCTCAAACGCTTCACAGTGGTGGAAACTACCAAACCTGCAGACACAAGTTCAGACCTGTGAGCAACATGTTGATCCTTTAAAGCTCACACATACATCAAGGCCTGGCAGGTTGAAGCTGTTTGATTTGGCGTCATTCAGGTTTGTGTTCAGATGTTGGGACAGGAAGAGAAAATACGTTCACTCCCTTTAAAACTAAACCTGCGTTTTAAATCTAGTGACCTGTACTGGCCCGGCTCATATTGAACTACAATAAGTACAGTTAAAGGTTATAACACATCTGGTTTTTCTTTCATTGATGAATTTGGGGATTTATGTGAATTGAAAGTTAAATTGATATCTGATAATTCAGTGCCTGGTTTTTCATGGACTGTTGGTTTAAATTTTCAAGGATAAATGATTAAATCCCAGTTGATGTTTAGTAATAATGATTTTCATTGAGTCAGAAAGCTGCCACTTTCAGCCGAATGCAGGATCTTGTTCTTCCAACGTCTCCATGTTTTAGAGACTCTGTTGTTTTTGCTCAATAAAGGTTCCATAAAGATATGGGTGTTTTCTGAGAGGTTTGTTTGGTGCTGATGTTCGTGGAATGATGAGATAACGAACCCTCATTCCAACCGTTTCCAGGTAAACGAGGGTTGGACTGGTTTCCAGAAGGCAGAACTTCCTGATTCCTGGAAATTCGTCCTGAAGGATTTCAGGTCCATGGACGGTTTCTGCTTCCTCATTAACTATTAGGCAAACATGTCAGTGTTGGCACCTTTATTTCTCCTTTTGTGGTCATTATGAAACCAAGTACTTCTAGATCTATTTATTATAAATACTGAAAACATAGAGCCACAAAATCCAAAACTAGATCATCAGCTGAGTTTATGATCGGAGGACTGTTGATCCATAGGTCATCAATGTTGTTTATAGCTGGAATGGCTGTAAATCACCATCTTTATCTGTCTGTAAACATTAAGAGACTTAAGAAACATTTCGGTTGTTTCAGACCTGATAGTTCTGGAGACCCGGTTCCACTGGAGGCCAAAACTGGATCATTTGTTTTTGTCATATGGAGGTGGTGGTGAGGTGGTGAGGCAAACGCTGGAGACCCAGGTAGGTGAATGGTGAGATGTTTATTTACAAAAAAACAGTCCAAAAAAGCGACAACAGACGGTCCGCGGCCAGGCAGCACGGCTGAGCGGAAGCCAGGGCTCAACACCGGTAGCAACTGGTCATACAGGCGGCAAACACAAACATGCAGACGTGTGACAAAGACAACTTACGACAAAGACAAGGACCCGACGAGGAACAAAGACACAGGAGGAACTAAATACACTGAGGGTAATCAAGGGAACAAGACACACCTGGGAACAATCAAGGGGAAGACAGGACAACGAGGAGACTTGGGACACAGAAAACTCAAATAAACACAACAGAAAAACACAGAACATGACAGTACCCCTCCCTTAAAGGGCGGCTACCAGACGCCCAAAACACAAAAACGGGTGGGTGGAGGGGCGACGGAAGGAGGGCCAGAGTGCAGGAAACAGAAAACTACCCACAAAAGATGGGCGAAAACACGGAGGGGCTAAGAGTCCAAAAACTAAACAGAAAACTACCCACAAAGGGGGTGGAGGCGTCGAGGGAGGTCCGGTGGGCGTCCGTGACGCCAGAAGAAGACCCCACGGAAGAGGTCAGGAGGGCGCCCACGGTGCCAAGGACGGCTAGGGGACTCCGGAGGAGCACTAGGGGACTCGGGGAGCGGAATCCGGCGGAGCAGGGTCCACGGAGGCCGGAGCGGAATCCGGCGGAGCAGTAGCTGAGGCCGGCTCGGAGGCCGGCTCGGAGTCCGGCGGAACACGAGGAGCTGGGTCCGGAGGAACAGGCACGGAGGCCGGCGCTGGGACCGGCGGAACAGCACGAGGAGCTGGGTCTGCTGAGGCAGGAACACACGCCGGTGCAGTGGTGCGAGGAGCTGGGGCTGGAGCTGGAACTGGAGCCGAATGTTTTTGCTGGACGAACTCATCATAAAGTTCAAAAACTAGCTCCAGCATGGAAGAGTCCCTTTTGAACAGCTTGAAGAGGTGATTGAAATCTTCCTCTGAATTTATTTGGAAACCGACTGGAGTTAGAAACGGAGGAGCGTTGATGGTGGCTGTTGGGGCGTGAATTTGTGAATTCGCCGTGTCATAGTCCGACGGTTGACCCATTTCCTCCAGCAGCAGTGGAGAAGGCAGGATCTCTAGAGATCCACGGAGGCCGGAGGCCGGAGCGGAATCCGGCGGATCTCTAGAGATCCTGCCTTCTCCACTGCTGCAATCCTCACGGTCCATCTGGGCTCTGTATCTCTTACGCCTCACCATAATTCCTTTCCTGGTCGGGTCCTTCTGTCATATGGAGGTGGTGAGGCAAACGCTGGAGACCCAGGTAGGTGAATGGTGAGATGTTTATTTACAAAAAAACAGTCCAAAAAAGCGACAACAGACGGTCCGCGGCCAGGCAGCACGGCTGAGCGGAAACCAGGGCTCAACACCGGTAGCAACTGGTCATACAGGCGGCAAACACAAACATGCAGACGTGTGACAAAGACAACTTACGACAAAGACAAGGACCCGACGAGGAACAAAGACACAGGAGGAACTAAATACACTGAGGGTAATCAAGGGAACAAGACACACCTGGGAACAATCAAGGGGAAGACAGGACAACGAGGAGACTTGGGACACAGAAAACTCAAATAAACACAACAGAAAAACACAGAACATGACAGTTTTCAGTTCTCTTCCTCTCCGTTCTGAAAGCAGCCTGTTCCCCTCCTGGCCTGTGGGGGCGCTGCACCAACAGCCACTGAAGGAAACGACACTAAAACCTCTGAAGACACTGAGAGTAACTTCCTTCTTCTGACACGTAAACATAAACGGACTGGCATCAGATTTTAGAGGCTGAGGATTTCTCTTTAGTCTTTGGTAAAAGTCATTTCTCCTGTTAGCACGAGGCTAGCTCATTTGTTCTGATTGTATTTACCCAGAATGCCCTGTGCTTCAGTCCACTTCCTGCTTCTGGAGCGGTCTCTGGTCCGCTTGGCGTTCACATATGCATTCAAACTGCACCAGAGTTTGTTTTATTAGTTCGATTAGCATTCACATCTCCCCACATGAACTGGACTTTCTAGATAAACGGGCTGAAGTTTGATTAAAGCGGATTAAGGTTTGCAAGAAAGCCTGGCACTTTGGGAAGAAGGAACATATGTGGCGTGATTTCTGCTCTCTGCTGCGTGAAATCTCACCTCAGAAGGATTAATGTGCAGCTGCAGCAGCGGAGGCAGCTTCACGGTTGGATGATTGATTTGTCATCCTGACGTGAAGCAGAGCGCTCTCAAGCCGGGAATATTTGACCGGACAGAAAGCGGCTCCGGTGGCCCGGCCCACTTCTCCTCTCACAGGACGGCTACTGCATTTCAGGGCAAAGTTTTTCTGTGTGATCTCATCCTGGAGGAAAAGGCCACGTGCCCAGGGGCATTCTGGGTAACCGACAGTGATAAAAACAACACATCAGGGGAAATCTTCATAAAAAACCTACAAATAACAACACAAACCAATCTTTATATGGAAAGACATTACTGACAATAATTAACACAAAATAATGATAAGAAAACAAAACAAAAACACAACAGATCATGAGAGGCGAAGAGATATTTTTAAAACGTTTCCATCACTGGGTTGAGTAAAAATGTTTACTTATGGCAAGCCCTTTTAACATAACATAGTAACAAAATGTGTATTTTTAAATATCAGTGTATCAGTAAAAACTCCATATTTCAGAAATCCTGAATATAATTAATCCAAGGTCAAGTTAAAGATTTTGAGATTTTTTATATTTTATTTTTACATCTTCAGAATTAATGTCTTCTTCTGATAATTCGTTTCTCGTTTTCATCGACTGTTTGAACTTAATTTAATTGGTGTTTGTTCTATTTAAAGCTGGTTCTGCATTAGAAGAAATTAAACTGAGAGTTTCGTGTTTATCTGGTCCAACGTTGCCATCTGGTGGCCGGAAGACTTAAAAACCAAAATGAAGGATTTTATTCCTTCTTCAAAGACAGCATTAGATCTGAAGCATCCTGTCTTCAGTCCTCATGTCAGTGGACTGCAGATGTGAATTAGATTTTCTATAATGCGGCGCATTAAATCTGTTGCATTGTCCCTTTTAACATAAAGTTAATTATCTTTACCATGTTGTGATCCAGATGTTGCGGTGATCTGCTTTAACTCGGAGGACTGCGTGCTGCCCTGCTCCTTCCAGCCCGGCCAGAACGAGACGGTGCAGTGGTTCCGACAGGGGGCGCTGGTCTACAGGTTCAACAGAAACGGCAGTAAGGAGGTGTACACGCTGCCGGAGGTGGCCGATCGGGTCTTTGTCTCTGCGCAGCAGATTTCCAACGGGAACGCCACCCTGACCCTGAGGCGCAGCGCTCCGCAGGACAGAGGCCTGTACAGCTGCCACGTGTTGACCTCAGGAGGTCGACACACCGCCAAGGTCATCCTCAAGGTCGAAGGTCAGTCACAGGAAGAAATGATAAGATATTTCTGCTGGGTGAATCCAGGATGCGGTTTGTTTGGGTCCTGCAGAGGTTTAATTATAATTAAACATGTTTTTAATATATTGATGACATTTTCTCTGCTCAGGATTTACTTTATATTTCTTAACATCGTGTTAAACCTCATAGTTTCCCACAAAAACTCAAAATTTATAAGTATTTTATTAAGTTTCTAGTGCAAATATCTTACTGCACCTGAAATTAGACAAAAATAACTTAGAAGTAACTTTTTGCAGTGCAATTTAAGTGATAATAAATCTTAATACCTAAATGTAAAGAAACAGATTATAAAGAGTAAATAGTAACTGTCTATTTTGCTCTGATCATGGATCTATTCAGTCTGTTTAGTGGCTTCAGGGCTGCAGAGCAACAATGTTCCAGTAACTTCAGAGTCTAAAGTTAGCTGGATGATCATGACCTCACCAACTATCAGACTATATCAGGCCCTGACCTTCAGCGCCTATCAGCTGAGCTCTGATTTCCGCCTGTTTGTGCTGCAGCTCCGATCCGACGCCTGTTCCTGGAGCAGTCCCGGCTCAGCGGCTACGAGGAGATCAAATGCTCTGTGCCGGACGTTTTCCCGGCTCCGCGCGTGACCTGGGCGACGGAACCGCCCACCTTCGAAGACCTGCGGCCCGTCACGCGCAAGCATGTCAAAGAGAACGGCTTGTTCTCTGTGGACAGCCGGCTGACGAAGCTGAAGAGCCAACCCGACCTCATCTACATCTGCAAAATGTCGACTTCCTACAGCCGGTCGACGTGGACCGCGTCGCTCCGGGAGAGAGGTAAAGGAGCAAAAACAAGAATAAACTTATAATATTTGCTCCATTTTCACATGAAAAGTACACAAAACACAAGTCAGTCCATCTAAAGTCTGTTATTAAGTCATTTAAAGTCATCCCAGCAGACTTCAGGTTCTCCTCATTCACCCGTTTGTTATGGTGTCCCACAAGGTTCTGCCCTCGGTTCGCTTTTCTTCTGTTTCTTTCTGAAAGTTTCAGGAAACAGCCGGTGTGATGTTATGCTGATGACACACAGCTTTATTAATGCTTTAGGCTGGAAAACTCTCACCTGTTTCTGACAGACTTTAAGTCGACAATAGCATGATTTTTTTCAGCCAATCAGATCTTGGTTCCAATAAGCTTCTGTTTTCGGCCTGGTTGGGGAAAAAGGAAAGGAATAATGGCAGACCTGATACTTTGACTGAAACATTTACCTGGTGTTTTACAGAAATAACAGGAACTGAGGGACGAGACCTGACCATTCGCTGCTCTGCTCCCACTTACCTGAAGAACCCGTCCCTTTACTGGACCTTCTCCAGAGGAGACAACTCCACCCTCATCCTCAGCTACAACAGCCAGTCGGAGCGCAAGGTCTCTGCGCCGTCCTGGGACGGCCACCTGGACCTGGACGTCTACAAAGCCAAGTTTGGAGACGGCTCTCTGCGTCTGATGGAGCCCAGACACCCGGAGCACAGCGGCAGCTACACCTGCGAGTTCTCCGAGAAGTTCGGCCGACATGTCGAACGCAGCCGCGTCACCATCAGCGGCCCTCATGGTAAAACCGGCTGCGTCCGCTGCACACAAAACATGAGTCCAGAACAAACTGTATTATATAACTGTACTGTAATATTCTTTATAAAGTTTGAAATAACTCTTTCTTTTAACAATAATCTGAAATTTACCTACCAGCAGGTTAACTGCAAAAAATATGGTCAGAAAAATGTTTTAAACAATTAGAGAAAATAAGGCAAATATATATAAATCACACTAAAACTGGAATCAATGATCCATTTATTGCTATAAATGCTCATGTTGTTTGTATCCCAGGGTTAAGTAGTGACCTCACCTTGACCCCAACAAGCTGCTGGTTAAAGTTTCCCAACCAGACAGTCAGAGAAACTAAAGCTGCTAATCCAGGTGTGGATGGGGATCGAACCCACGATCTCTGGTTTACGAGACCAACGCCTTACCGCTTGGCCACCGCACCCTGACAGCAATACACCCATCAGGCTGTTCACACTTAAAGAAATTAAGAAAATGAAGAACTACGGAAAGAAATGCATCAACTTTATCTAAAAGTTTTATTTTGTCAGTAAATATTTAAATGTTTGATTCAGAATGTTGAGATGAGAGAAAACTGTTTCTATTTAAAGTATTTGTCAGGAATCAGCTCTGAAAGTTTTCTATAAAACTATAAAACTTTTTAGAGTTTTAAAGTTGCTCTTAGCTGAAACTAAAAACCTGAAAAGTGTGGCCTGCTCGTGTATTTAGCCCCATCAGTGAACATGTTGCCAGATTGGATGGAGAGCTTCTGAAAACAAAAATGATGCAGTTTTACGTCACATTCTCAATTGGATTCATGTCGGGACTTTGACTAGGCCATTTTATCACACCAATATGCTTTAATGTAAAGCATCCTGCTGTAGATTTTGAGGTTTTTTAGAAGTAGAAATGATTCTGTAGACATTTTCCAGGATTCGTCTCCATCCATCTTCCCTTCTCTTCCAGCCAGCGTTCCTGTTGCGCCGTTGCAGCTGTTTCCGTTTTTAATTTCTTGGGATGCTGCTGTCTGACCTTCTGAGCAACTTTGTCCCTGACTGTCTGCTCTGATCCTGGATGGGCAGAAAATAAAAACGATGAATCGTATATTTTCCGGTTCTGTCCCAGCGCGGCTGTGCGTTGTGTTTCTGAGCTTTGCTGCCTCTGTTGCGTCGCAGGGCAGCGCGGCGCGGTGGAGAAGCCGTCCTACAGGTGGATCCTGGGTGTGGTGGCTGCTGGTCTGGTTCTGGTTCTGGTGGGATTACTGGCCTTCCTGAAGCTCAGAGGTGAGACGGCAAATTAACTGAAAACACCAGAATATTCTGCACAGTTCTGAGGAAAACCCAGTTTTGGTCTCGGCAGACCTGTAATTTCAATAAAAGCAGCTTTTCTGTCTGGTGCAGGAAATGGTGCAGTTTCTGCAGAACTTCACTGCAAATATTCAGTTCTGCTCTGAAAACTTTCATTCATACAGAAATTAAAACGACTGAATGATGAAAACATGCAGATAAAAAACTAAAGAGAAGATCATTTTATTTTATTTCTTCTTTTAAACTTTTATTTTCTTCATCAGTTGTATTTTATCTTTGGATTTTGTAATTTCTCCATTTTTATAAAAAGTTTGTTTTTTAAATTCTTCACATTATTTTCTAACATTGAAACAACAATGACTTGATTTAAGTTAAATTATTAAGATTTAACTGGATGTGTGTGTGTGTGTGTGTGTGCGTGCATGTGTGTGTGTGTGTGTGTGTGTGTGTCTTTGACTTCCAGGAAGAGACACGAAGCCCAGAGGTCATTCTGATGAAGAGACGGAGCTGAACAGGGTCAAAGGTCAGTCTCCATAAACACAAACTGAATGCGTATTTAAAAATCCCCACCAGGTGGCGCCAGAGGATTTGCTGTAATCAGCCTCCTGTTGCTCTCTGATGATATTTAATGGTGAATTATGGAGAAATTATGACTAAAATTTAGATTTTTATAGTTTATAAAATCTTACATGCACATAATCTTATTTTCATATCATTCATTTTAGAAAACAATTGTATTTTGATGCAAACATAAAACAGATTATTTTTAATAAAGTGGTCAGATTTAACCTGAATTATTTAGGTTTTATGAAAATATATAATATATTATTATATTAATAATGTATTATTATATTAATTAAAGGCTTAAATCAGAATTTTATAAAGATTTCTTCTGCAAAACCACAAAATCTTATCAATTATTTTTGGTTTGGTTTCTTATAAATAACTTTTCAGAAACAAATAGAAGCTTGTTTTAATCAATAAGTTCTGGTTCCACTGGCAGATTATTGCAGTTATGGGAAAAATGTCTTAAGTTAAATAATATGTCAGAGGAACTAATCTTTAATTTGATTTAAAAAAATGAATTATTAACTTAAATCTCGCTCCAATGACTTGCTGAAAATTTACTTTTAAATTAGTTTTTTCTCGTTTTTAGTGTCTTAAGAAACTAAACCAAAATACTTGGTTTAGTTTCTTGAAAATGGAAAAACAACCAAAACAAAGCAGATCATTGAAAACTGGAATGATGTTTTTTAATCAGTTTGTTTTGTTTCAGAAGGAGAATCGCCCCAGTAACCGTCTCACTGGACAGAACACTGAGCTGAAACATTCGCCTTATTTTACACTTTCCTCTGGATTCAGAAGACGACGAGCTGCAGACGCTCAAACTGGACCAGGAAGTCCCAAAAAGCTGCTTTTTAATTTCTCATCAGAGAATCTTTGAATGAACTTCCCGGGTTTATTTTTCTCTGATCTGCATCCAGAGTCTGAATGTTCCTGACGAACCAGCAGAGCGAAAAACGTCGGTTTGGAGCTTAAACTGGGGTTCTGCGGAGAGGAAATGAGTCGTCAGTATCATACACTGCAAAAACACAAAATCTCATGAAGCCTTTTGGTTCAGTTTCTAGTGAAAGATGAAACCTCAGCATCACAGGTCCTCCGCCGTGCCTGACAGGAGGCACAGGGAGCGTTTTGCTGATTAAACCACGCAGCTAAAAAGTCATAAGTTGATGTTTATCGATCATCCGTTTGCTGCGGTTCCCGATCATTTTATCCTCACTGCGCGGCAGCAGCAGAAACTCAGGTCCTGTTTGCTCTGGTCTTAAACTGTAACCATCCTCTGAAAGACGTTTTCAGAAATGCCTTTGTGTGATTTTATTTTGATGCCTTTGGGGCAAAATGAGGTTAGAAATGCCCCTCAGCACTGATCTCCTGAAAAACAATCAAATAAAATCACTTTGACTTTCAGGAAAATAAAATGAATCCCATAAAACATCATAAAATGTTTAGAGGGATTTTTACCCCACCTGATTAAATCAGCACAAATTAAAAGTAAAACATTTTTCTACATTTCTTTACTAGAGGAGATATTTATATTTTATACTGAAGGTGCAACATGTGGCTCATCTATAATAACTGATTGATTATTTTGATCAGACGTTGCAGAACAAAGAGCTGTGTGTGTTTTATTCAGTCAGAAATGTAACAGGAAGGAACAGATTGATGACAGGAAGCTGCAGAGTCAGATCTGATCGACAACCAGATCGATCCATTTCCGGATCGTCAGGATCAATGTTCTCCCAGTTCTGCTGCTGGTTTTCTGATCGTGATGAAAAGTTTCCAGGACGAATTTTAACTAAAACGAATGAAACTTTTACAGTTTTCTAAGGTGAAAACAAGACAAGTTGTTTCCTGATTTATCATGTCTGAACTCTGGATGAATTTTGAGGAGAGATCACTGGTTTCTACTGGTTTCTACTGGTTTCTACTGGTTTCTACTGGTTTTCACTGGTTTTTTAAATTTTTTTTTTTACTGTTTTTACATTTCTCTGCACCGCTGCTCCTGACTTGTTCATAAAAACCCACTTCATTGTCTTTTGAATGTGTCATGAATAAAGTTTTTATTGAAACAAACAGAATCAGTTTTATTGTGACTTCACTGGTTTTTCAGAACAGATTCTTTAAATCTGGGCGTAAAATGAGCTCATAATGCAGAATCACCTGAGTTTCATTATTATCACTCCTGGTTTTATCATTTTCAGTCACCTGGTCAAGATTCATGGTTTAATGATTTTCCAGTTTTATGGTTTTTCTTTGGACTGACAGTCATTGTCCGTCATTTGCTGGTTATCAGTATCCTGGTTTGATACTGACCTTTGACCTCTCCCTTCAATCTCTGTTAATTATTGTTTTATGAACACCAGGCTGGTGAACTGTGGTATAATAGTTCTCATAAAAATTCTCATACAGAAAAACTTTCACACAAATACGGAATAAACAGAAACAACTGATTTATTCACAAGATCCTTCAACTGTCAGCTTAGAAAAGAGCAAAATCTTGAGTTGGGCTGGTGACGTTCAACAGAAGTAAAGATAAAGAAACTAATAAGTTTAGAGGATTGTGAATGAGACCAATAAGATGAACTGTGATCCCAGCAGCAGCAGTGGGAGTGTTTAGCTGAAAACCTGTCTGCTCAGTTAATCTCCAGTTCAGACAGACGAGGTCAGAGAGTCGAGTCAACATGGTCGCCTTCACTTGCTTTCTGATTTTTGGCCTTTTTAACTTGTGGACCTTTACATCAGGAGGTGAGCGTCACTTTTACTCATTTCATTTCTTGATACTATATTTTTATCCTCATGTTGTTATGATAGATTTCACTTTGAAAAGGAGGCAAGCAAAGCAAAACCAATAAGTAATTAGTTATTACTTATTAATAACCAATGATAACAAAAACTAAATCTGTTTTTGTTCACCCAAAGGATGTTTAGACAAAATGTGTTTAACCTTCAGAGGAAACTGTAGAGAAGCAGAAAGTTATTTTTAAAATGATTTCCAGAAGCTGGTGAGACACTTTGACCAGAAATATCCTCGTATCTAATCTCTGTAAATGTGTCACAGCTGCCTGGAACAAGGAGCTTAAAGAAAAACTAAAATGTTAAACTAATTTTATTGTATGAAAGGTGGAGGCTCAGTTTCTGTTTATCCATGTCAAGCTGGATGAGTAACATTCTTATCTATGAACAAGACATTCCTTTAAATCTGACGTCATCAATCTGTCTGTCAATCTTTACTTTTGTTTTCCTGCATGTCGACATTGGATGTGTTCAATAATCACTTCAAGTGCAATAACTTTACACATTTAATGGGTTTTATATGACAGAGTATGATAAATCAGTCATGATTGTGTCGTAAGATCCAGAAAACCTGAGGCAAATGATTTATGCAGAAGGAATGCATCTTGAAGTTCAGGTTTGTAGTTCTGTAAGTTTGAACTTTGGCTCTCCTGATGTAAAAACACACAGAGGAGTTTAACTGAGAGCACTGAGCTGGATGTCACAGCAGGAATCACAAAAGGTTCTCAGTATTTCTCTAATACACTGAATATCTAAATACCATTTGCAGAACCATAATGGGGAATTTTCCTACCAGTTCTGCACAGTTAGAGATTAAAAACTCTTACAAAGTTTCTTTACAAAATAACTGCAGTTCAGTCAGACTGAACAAAGTACATTTGGAAACATCAACTGTTCCAAGTATCTGCACACATCTTAAGAATCATTCATCTATCTAAACCAGAGGTTTGAAGCTGCAGACCAGAAGCTGCAGACCAGAATGTGCAGCTAGGTGCTGCGGCGGCGCAGGGGGTTAGTACGCCCCATGTTTGGAGGCCTCAGTCCTCGACGTGGACGTTGCGGGTTCGACTCCCGGTCCCGGCGACCTTTGCTGCATGTCTTCTGCCTACTGTCAAAATATGAGCCATGACATCTTTGTCATGTATAATAAATCTTCAGCTCTAGTTTAGCATCTTTTCAGTTAAATATTGATGTTTCAGTCATACCTTTGGGTGAACTAGCTACAGTGAACCAGTAGAAACAGTCATTTATCCGACTGTTTGATGTTGCTCAGCCTTATAAAGGTTGATGTTTTACACTGACCACTATCTTCTCCTCCATGTCTTTCAGATACTGAAGTCTCCTGCCAGTTCGGAACCGACTGCATCCTGCCCTGTTCATTTTTAAGTGGCGATGAGATCGTCATCCACTGGATCCTTAACCCCAACGTACAAGTACACTCCTACTACTACAACAAGGATCAGCTGGAACAGCAGGACCAGCGTTATAAAGGCCGGACTTCGCTGTACCCTGAGCAGTTCGTTAGGGGCAACGCCTCGCTGCGGCTGAGCAACGTGGAGGTTCAGGACGAAGGCAGAATTCAGTGCTACACCAGCACCGTCAAAGGAATCAAGGAGACTTACTTCCAGTTAAAGGTTTACGGTACGAAAACATTCAAACACTGCCTTCCCCAAACACTCAGCTGCATTTAAACATCTTTCCTAATGCAGACTGACTGACTCAGACTGAAGTCCTTCATCTTGTTAATCTGTGACACACCTTAAAAGCTGCATGTCTACATTGCTGAGTAGTCAGTAGGTGCAGTTTAAGACCTTTAAAGGTGATCCATTATACTTCCTTTAACAGGTTAGGGCAGGGCTGTGGCCAAAAAATGCACACTCTAAGACTTTAATTTGGTTCTACTTTCAGAATGAGTTGTTTTAGGGCATCTGTCACTTTAAATCCATCTTAACCTTTACAATCAAGATGTGAAAATGGCCCCAAATAGATGCTCTATTACACAAATGTACATCTTTGAAAGCAGAGGTGGAGTCTCCTGCACAATCAGCAAGAATGCAGCAAGTGGTTTCTGGAATGCAAATCAACAACAAAACCCTTGTTTGTCCAGCAGCCTTTAAGCAGCGCAGACAGTAGAAGAACCAGCTGACCAAATGTGCTGTTGTGCCACTTGTGTTACTCGGTAACGGGCTGGGTTCAGCTGGGGTTGCTAGGTAACGCTGCAGTGCCTACTGAATGTGACTTAATAATCTGGAGAGTTTTGAAAGGGCTCATTTTCCAGACACTAAGACACATTAACTTATTGCCAAAAAAAGATCTTGGCTGTTTTTAGAGGCAGTAGAGCCTCAATGGAATCATAAAAACATGCAAAATGTGATATTTTTTAATTATAGGTCCTATTTAAAATAAGACTGAAAAAGAAAGAGTGGAGGCAGATGAAATTCAGTAAAGCTCTTATACACTTTTTGAACCATCAGTACAATAAAAAGTCAACATTTTTAGCTATTATGTTTTTATAGAAACAGACAGAGAGCATCTTAAAGGGTGCAGTTCAATTATTTTATTTTCACTAAGGAGTCATAATTACATTTCCAAGTAGGAAAAAACCCTGAAAGGTAAATTTTATGCCAGAAATTACAGAGAAAACATGGAGGTTTCTCTCTAAGCTCTCACTCAAAATCCAACATGGCTGCTGCGTGTCTGAAACATAAACTGTTTGTTTCTCATTAAATCATCCAGATATTCCAACATGTCTGTAATTAAACATGCTGCTTTGGAGACTAAATACATAAAATCCAAGGAAAATATTCCACTAGCCGACGTTGCTATAGGAAGCTAGCATGTTAGCAAGCACACGAATTGCTTCATGTCTCTTAGAGTTGATACTGACATGTACATACATGTATTATGTTAACACGTGTTCCTGTGGGTCGTTTTAAAACTGCTGACACGTCATTCAGAGCTTTGGCATTTTTAATCAGAAACTGGTGAACTTTATGTTACAGAATCAGTTTGGATTTTAGATAAAACGTTTGTGTTTGCATGGCTGAGACTTGGGCCTGCACCTGGAAGGATCCGCTGCCAGAAGAAGCTGATAAGGTTTTTGTTCAAGGCTGTGAACTTTAGAGCTGATACTGTGGAAAGTTACAATGTTAAATAAACTGTGAAGCTTTATTGAAACAACGGCGGCTCTCTGAGGCAGGAATGATAAACCGAATAAAACACAATAATAATTCAGAACGAAAGCAGGAAACAACATGAAACACGAAACGGAGTTAAAATTTAATCCGAATGAAAAATTACAACTTTTTCATTTCTCTGCTCGCATAGTTCATTTTTAACATCAGACATCATTTGACACTTAATTAAGAAAATTCCTCCTGTATCAAATCCTTAGTTACTAATAAACCAAAAAAAAAAAGAAAAGACTAAGATTAAATGGTTAAAATATATTTCAAGAATAAAACAGAAAGTAATTATTTCCTGAAACTATGACCAAAGCCCTCAGTAATGTCAGGTCAGGAATATTTCAGGTAACTCAGGAGAGAAGATTCTTTCACTTCCAGTTTGGTGATGGTGTTCCTCAGGGCTCCATCTCAGGAATACTACTGACATTTAATGCTGACATTAAAGATTATGTCTATGATTTTATTCCTGTAATTCATCTCTCTTTTTTTTGTCAATTTGTTTAGTTTCTGGGTAAATAATTATAAATAATCCCCAGACAATAGGAAACATCAAAACAAATAATAAACTGTCAGTAAATCAATCTAAACCACAGAAAAGTATATTGGATGAAACTCAAACTGTCTCTTAAGTGGTTTCCATGGGAACCAAGTTTGGTCTAAATTAGATTTTTCCTTCCAGACGCCAAACTATTTATTTCCTCTGACAGTGACTGGAAACGGCCTGAGAGTGAAGAGAAGGAATCAAACAGACTGGAAAACATTTATTTAAGAAACCAGGAACTAAAGGCTGGAAAAGGAACCAAGATGATTCATCAGATTCAAACCAGAACAGAGAAAATATGAGTTTAACTACATGAAATACAAGAGCTGAATATGGAGATATCCAATATAAACTAAACAATATCTGAAGCTGCATCACATCACAGGTTGATGTTTCCACAAATACACCTGGGACTATTTACTGAGGTTTAAATGTTTGGTTTCAGCTCCGATTCCGGAAGTCACCATCAGGAAGTTGGAGAATAATCTGCTCTGCAGTTCAGACGGGATCTACCCTAAACCCAAACTCACCTGGACCTTCGGCTCCGAGTACGACCCACCGGAAAAACCCAGAATATCAAGAACCGAGTCTCAACTTTACAGCATCAACAGCTCCATAACCTATGACCTAAACGTCCATCAAGATGCTGCAACCTGCAGCGTCATCACAACGAGAGACCAGAAGAAAGCCACTGTGATGCAGCAGGGTGGGTGGGAACGTTTCCTTCTGCAGTTCATGTTGCTGCTCGATTTACGCCTCTAGTTGTTAAATCTTGTGTTCATTTACTTTCAGCTCAAAGAAACGTTTCAGCCTCAGAATCAACAGTTGAGTGTCAGGGTCTGGACCCTGATCCGGATCGGATCGTCTGGAGATTCAACCAGGACGATGTGATCCTGACATGGAACCGCCAGTCCGCTGACGGTTACCAGGCTTTACCGGACTGGCAGAGGCATGTGAAGGACGTTTCACCACAAGGAACCCTCACACTGATGGACCTGCTGCCCAAACATGAGGGAAATTACACCTGTGAGTCCAGAAACGCCCTGGAAATCGCCATAGCAACCACACCGCTGCATTTAGTAGAAGGTAAGATCCAGAAACATCCAGATTACTGATCCTGATCTCTGGTTTATAATGAGAAATAACAAGAAGAAAAGATGTTAAATCCGTTTTCTGTGGTTCGTTCAGAGAACCAGAACCAGAAAACATCATTCTGTTTTCCAAACATGTCTGGAGCGAAGAACCAGATGTAACCCAGGAAATAGCAAACAGATGCTGGACCTTCTGGGTTTTATTTCAGGCCAAATTATCAAAGATTGATACAGCTTGAAAGTTGCAGGAAGCTTCTTGCTTTATGAAAAAACACATTGCCTTTATTTACTGGTTTGTTCACACTATAGCATCCCACAATGCATTGCAAAATAAAGACTTTTGGATCAAGCTTGCAGTGAACATATATCTGTGTCAGACTGAGGTCAGAGTTCAATCGCACCTTCAACGAATTGCTCTACAGTTTATTATGAACAGAACTGACACCAGCTCCTCTCATCGGTCCGGTTGATTGGGTCGGCACCCTGAAGCGATTGATTTGTTTTCACATCAACACAAACAGAACAGAAATCTTTTTAAATGCTCTGAACGCCTCAGGTGTGAAAACTACCGACCTTTACAACAGAAGAGAAGATAATAGGAGCAGCTGTTGTCTCTGCATGTCTGGGTTATAAATAACTTGCATAAAAATTACAAATGTAAATTATTTCTTATTTTCGTTCTATTCTAGATAATTCCCACAATTCGACAGGAGTTGTTGTTGCAGTAATCCTGGTTGCAGTCTTACTAATTGTAGCTCTGGTTGGTTTCCTCATGTACAAGAGGTAGGAATTATGTCTACTATTTTCTGTATCTAGTGTTGTTAATATTTCTCTCTATATAAAAAGGTATCAAACTACCATGATTTATGCTTGCTTTCAGACACTGCATGCTCTTCTGACATTTATTTATTTTCCACAGGAGGCAGAGGAGGGATAACCTCTAACATGACAGTGTTGCTGGAAAACCAAACAACTGAAGCAGCTCAAATCTAATAAGTTATTTGTCAAACTCCCCTGTTCATCAAGTAACAGAATGTGTTCTGCGTCATTTTGGTTCCTGATTGGGTTTGGAGCTGGAGATGATGAATCAAAACCCGTCCACAAAATCTCACTGCAGCAATCTGTCGTATTTTAACCTTTCACTACGTTGTTCATAAGTTGAGGTTTTGTTAACTTTTTCTCTTCACCCATTTTTCATCCCGTCCCAAAATATTCCCAGGGAAATGTTCTTAGTTTTAACTCTGATCTGTGAATCAGTGAAACATCAAAAAGCTCATAGGGATGAGAAAGTGTTGATCAAATTTAACATTCGACTCAGTAAAGGACCAGCTTTAAATGTGATTTTTTTTAGCTCTGGCAACAAAGAGCTTTAAAATTACATTTAAAACTGAATCTCTGCCTATCATTTCAAAATAACTCTGGTTCTTAATTTGAGTTTACGAGCCCAAAGTCAAAATGCTAAGGAAACATAAAACCTTTAAACGCTGCCAGTTCAAAGTAAAAGCTTGAAAGACTTTTAGAAACCTTGAAGAACTATTGTTTGGATTGCATTGCTCCGTCTCAGAACGGTGAGCACAGACTGCAGGGAGGTTTCAGCATCGATCTGTGGCCCGGTCAGCTGGACCCGGTTCCAGGATCCCCTCCAGGCCTGGAATCCTGTCTGGATCCTCCAGAATCTGCTTGTTGGGGAAAAGATTTGTCTCTGAGATCTGTTACCTCAACTGAATGAAGAAGGAGCCGATGCAGAACATGACAGGCTGGCAGAACCTTGAAGAGACTCTGAGTCAAAGCTCTGTGCTGCTGTGACTGGATTCAATATGTTTAAACACTTTTTGCACTGTAAATAATGAAGGATTGTATTCAGTTGTCATCTACCTCATTTTTAAAAAACATGATGAAGAATAAACATTATTTTCTGCATTAACACTGGGAGAACAAAACCTAAGAATGTATAAAAAAATCAGTTTAAAAGCTAAAGTTGCTGCTTGTAAATCGACATAATTGGTAAAATTTGCACTTTCTGAAAACGAATCCATCTGATGTGAAAGGATGAAAATATCTACAGCAGATCAGCAGCTGTGATGCAATATTTACTACTTAACCAGAAACGTGCAATACTTTAATGTTTTACAGAAAAACTGTTAAATGAAGATAATTTGACTGATTTGTAATTATTAAATGTTTTTGTCTCTGTATGTTTTATTATTTTATGTCTTTATACACTTTGAGTTTTTCTGTTTACTTTAAATCTCTGAATTGCTGAAAGTTTCAGCTTTAATGTTTAACTCTGTTTTCCCTCTGCAGATATTTGATTTAGTTGCTTTTTAAATATTATTAATATTTCCGATGAGCCTCTGGCCATGACCCTAATCTCTATGCATTCAGCCGGGCCGCACCAGAACTTTAAGGGTCCGACCATCAAGGTGAACAGGTTGATCAAAGATTAGGATTAAGATTATCTCAATCCTAAATAATTTTGGGTTTACTTGCATGATGTAAGAGTTTTAAATGATCTTCCTCATCACATGGCATTTTATTTATTTTTATCTGAAGATGAAGGTTTTAAACAATAAATAAATAAATGAAAAGCTGCAGCTTGTTTTACCCAAAGTTACTTGGTTGTAAAATATGTAACACCGCCCCTTTAAGAGCAGCTTTAATCTGCTCTTAAAGGGGCAAGACACGGTCTTTGCTTTAACTCTGCGGTTTAAATAAATACAGACATGCAAATGTTTCACTTCAGGATATTTTTGCATATATTACATTTCAGTTTTAATTATATAATCAATTCTATTAAATCTGTTGATATGCTGCTGATCAGATTCATCTGCAAAAAAGAAAAGAAAAAAGAAAACATGTCACTGAGTCGAGTTGTTCCTGCGTCTCTGGAGGAACCCAGGAAAACTGGGACACTCAGTCACACAGCAGTCAGACATCAGCTGACGTCTAAAAATACCCCCAGCTGCCAGAGTCAGTCTAAGGCGACTCTAACTGACCCAACATTCAGACGACTCAGGTCAAACTTTGTGTTGCTGCTGATCTGCTGATCGTCTCTCACTGCTTGACCTTAAATCAGACTAAACCTGTTCAGTTTTAGCTCCATCAAATTCAGAAAAAAATATTTCTATTTCCTCAATTTCAGAAAAATGAGGGATAATTTTCTACAGAAATATATTGTATTTTATTAAAAGTGATGGAGGTGGACGGAGCCTTTGACCCAGAGGTCAGGAGGTCATGACCCGAAGGCCCATCAGGTGTCAGAAGTGAGTTTATTACAGGAAGGTGTGAATCCAACGTGTTGAAAAAGCAAAACATTTAAAAATATGCAGGTCAGAGTTCACACCGATTAGAGCGGTTGACCTTTGCCCCCATGAACAAAAAGCTGCAACATTTCAGTGAAATATTGTGCAAATATAAACTAAATGACAAAAATCTGACAAAGAAACTGAAGGTTGGACTTTTCATGAACATCATGGCCTGAATCTGAAAACGGAATTCAGTTCAACATTTAATGTGTTCACTGATTATGATTATTGTGGCTTTTCTCACATTTCCATAAATATCCAGTAAATCTTTATTCAGTGAGAAACAGATCAGGCATCCAGTCCTGCTGCTTTTATTATCGTTTCTTAGTTTAAAACCTTCCTGATCTGAATCAAATGTTCTTCCTGCTGCTGCAGAGGCTGAAGCTGTTGATAGTTTTTGTTTCTCTGGTTTGTCTCTGAACAACAACATGGCCGCCGGTTCATCTCACCAAACTGGTTCCAGTTTGGTGAGATGTTTTCAGTCTCCGTGACGCCTTTTCTTCGCCATCAGCTCAGCGTCGGCTGAGATCCGACCGGATGACGGAGCTGAAGGGTGTCGTGTTTTGGGCCGTCGTGACGTTTTTCTGGACTTTCTGTAGAGGAGGTGAGAATAATTTACAGATTATTCAGATTAACGTTAATCCAGCTTCACCTGCTTTTATTGGGATGTTGGATTCAAAGCAGAGCAGGAAACAGCAGGTCAAATGATTTTACTGATATAATAATCATTACCTCTGACTGTGAGACTCGTCGTAACGTCTAAGACAATTATTTGGAAATAAAAATGATATGAATCACAAGTTAAACCCGAATAATATGCATGCTTGGTGTTATTTAACATAAATTAAAAAATATTTCTACTGTTAAAAACCAGTGATCTCAGACTGAACCAATCTGAAAATATTCCTTCAAAATCACAACAGGAATTAAAATGATCACAGTGCTTTGATATAAACCCCAGATTAATATGGATTTTATTAAACTGGGTCCAAACAGCAGCTGGTTGTTGAGAAGAAAATAGATAGTAAAAGGATCAATTTGAGGATTATTACAAGAATGTTATTTTTATTTCCTTATAAAACTGTCAGAGCTCAAAGTGGAAACAGCAGGCAGGTTAAAACAAAACAAACAAACAAACAAACAAACAAACAAACAAACAAACAAACAAACAAACAAACAAACAAAACAAAACAAAACAAAACAAACAAACAAAACCTGCCAGAGGAAATTAACTGGATATGAAACAGACGAGGTGCTGCCATCTAGTGTTTAATTATTGAATTACATTTGCCATTGCTTTGCTGCTTTGCTGCCTGGGAGGAAAAAACCCACTAAAAACATAAAATCTGACCAAACTGTTTTGTTTAGTTCCCTGTACAAATATCTTGAACAAGACAAAAAACTAACTGACAGTAACTTGTTTTATGTCAGTAATTTTTTAATATTGGTTTTTACAAAAAAAAATTATTTCACTCCTAACTTTGGAAAAATGTTTTGTTACAAGAGGAACTAATAATTTTTCAGGTTATTTATTAGTTTTGTTTTGTTTCAATAAGTTGTTTTCACTCGAAACGACCAAAATATTTGATAAGATTTTATATTCTTGCAGTGATAAATCAGTGCTTCTTCATACTTCCAGATGCTGGTTGTGCATTTTTTCTGTATAAAACTAGAAAAGCAGAAAGTTCAGGATGACATATAAAATGCATTTTTATATGCTGAACATGTCACTGCAGCTGTTTTCTGTCTGATGCAGACAGAAGCGTCTCCTGTGTGTTCAGTGACGTCTGCGTCCTGCCATGCAGCTTCCAGCCGGCCGACGCTCCGGCGGTCCACTGGACTCAGCTGGCAGCAGCAGAATCTGCCGTTCATTCTTACTATGACGGCAGAGACCAAGTCCAGCACCAGAACCAGAACTTCAGAGGCCGGACGTCTCTGTTTGCGGAGCATCTGGCTTCAGGAAACGCGTCTCTGCTGCTGAGCGCAGTGCAGGTCCAGGATCAGGGCCGATATGTGTGCAGCTGCAGCAGCGCAGCAGGAACCAGGCTGGAGTTCATCACAGTGTCGGTGGACGGTGGGAGGATTTCAGCATCTCCATGGAAACATGAGAACCAGATGAAGAGCCATCAGCTCTTCATCTGGTTAAAAACTCGGAATAAACGTGACTTTTCAGTAACATGAGTTTGATTAAAGTCAATAATTCCTTCAGATTGAGATTAACGTCCTGGTTGGATTATTCCACTTGTAACATGGAGAAAATGTCTCTTTATAAGTGGAATAATCCACCAGTGGAAACTGATTTTCACTCATTTATTGACATAAACAAACATCCTGCAGTAAATTAGTTTTTTTATTTCAAAGGCTCTGAAATTTTTGCTCTAGAAAATAAAAACATTCTTTGGTGTTTCTGGAACAAAATGTCTCTGCAGCTCCGGTGAAAACGGTCAACCTCCAACAAGCAGGGAACCGGGTCATCTGCAGCTCGGACGGGATCTACCCAGAACCGAACCTCACCTGGTCCACCGAGCCGCCGTCCGAATTCGTCCTGCAGAGCTCGACTCTGCTGCAGCGGACCGAGCAGCAGCTGTTCAACATCAGCAGCTTCCTGCAGGTTCCGGACAACGACACGGACCTGACCTACGTCTGCACCGTGGGAACCCGCAGGAACCGCCGGACCGGCAGGCTGGAGAACCCGGAAACTGCAGGTGATTCTTTCAAAGAGGTTTCAAAGCTGAAATGAAACCCAGACGTGTCGATCGGAACCGAACCTGCTGTGTGTGCAGGTCGGGTTCAGGGCGCCGGGATCGTAGCTGGAGTCATTTTGGTGTCCATGTCAACGATGGCGGTTCCGTTCTTTGTTGAAAAATGTATGAAGGTATGAGTGAATAAATACATAATTATCAACAATATTTATGTATTTATGTTGAAATGTCTCCTGAGAGCAATAAAGACTTTTAGAAGTTCAATTCTTCATTTGTTTGAACAAATTAAAGTTGGTTCTGATGATGTTTCTGTTTCCCTTCAGTCCAGGAAGTCCAAACGATCCCAGCAGCAGAACATTTCCATAGAAGAAGAACCAGAGAACGGACCAATCAGCAGCCAGCGGTAAACTAGCTGCACTGGGAACTGTGTGTGTTTCCCAGTTTTTCACTTTGGTTCTGTTGAGTTTTGCGGGTCTGAAGTCTCGTTTCTTCTCGCAGGATCCAGGAGGAAACTCAGAGTTTCCACCCACAGGAAAACCAAACGGCTTAACTTCACCTGGGTGGAGCTGAAAACGAGCTGACCTACCTGGGATGATGGACCCGATGGTCTGAGAGCAGCTTCAGGTTCAGCTTCAGGGAAACTGAGCCAGAAGGACCCACCCAACAGAACCAGAACCAGAACCAGAACCAAAGTGGTCCATCTGAACCAGAACTCTGAGGCCTAAATGAACTTTGTGACCTGCTGCTGTCAGAACCAGCAGAATCATGTTTATAATTCTGCTGTAAAATCGTTGAACTGATGTCAAGATGAGGCACTTTATGCTGTTGCACTTATTTCTTCTGAATTTATATATTTTAGCTTTTTAACATTAAAATGTTAAAACTGCAGAAACAACCAGTCAGAACCTCATGAGCTGCAGCGTTTTACTGCAGATCCAAACTGAATCCGAAGGTGAAAACCTGAAGTGATTTATTGTGATGAATAGATTTTATTTTTCTTGGATTAAATGTGATGGTGATAATTTGAGTGACTCTTGAGCTGCAGTCAAATAAAAAGTGAAAGCAATAACCAGGGTGGGTGGATCAGTTTCTCTCATCTGATCGGTTTCCATGAAGTCATAATCCCAGCAGGCTGGTGGAAGGCAGGCAGGCAGCATGAACTGGGACCAGTAACTGGGACCAGTAGCTGGTCCAGTAGCTGGTCCAGTTGGACCATGGGCAGCATCAGGAGCTTCCTGGTTCTGCTGGTTCTGAGCTGCCAGTGGATTCATTCAAAAGCAGGTGAGGAAACATCATCATGTTTTTTCTGTTTCTGCTCAAACTGCAGCTTCAGGCTGGAAACTTCAACTCATCTGACATTTTAATAGTTTTCAGACAAATTATGAATTTATAAACGTGTCTATAAACAATATTTAGCTTCAAACTTTCAGTTTTCTGATGAGAAAGAAATGATACACAATAATCTACCGGAATCTAATAATTTTTATAAAAAAAACCCACAACATACAGAGTGGAAACATGTTTTCACTGTAAAATCTGTGAATTTATGTTTGTAATGCAAACAAAGGAAATAAAAACACGTTATCAACCAGCAGCTGGTCAGTAGTTTCACTTTTAATCAGCAGGAGAAACTTTGACTTACAGGTTAGTTAGTTTCTCTTTTGCTTTTTAAAATCTGAAGAGCAAAACAACAAACATGTATTTAGAAAATAAATGATTAAAGGACAGAAGGATAGATCCACGTTATAGCAAAAAATCATTTCACAGATTATCAATCAGCCAAAATCCAGCATAATAAATAATTATCTGCATGTCTGATTATAAACCAAACTACAAACTAACAAACAATTCATAAAACTAATGAATTGGTGTTTATCAATAATGAGCTCAGATTTATGATTTAACAGCCACATTTTTCCAGATGTGCAAACTTTCTTAAAGGTGCAGCAAGACATGAGTCTGTTTGAAATCAATAATTCATTAATATTGATAACAGACTTTTTTTATAATTAAAGATTTATTGGGTTAAAAAAAGTGTTGATGTTTTGCTGAAACGTTTCTTGTAAGTTCATTTAGTCTTTTTTCATGTGAACTAAGATATTTGCTCTGATAAACAGAAATCGATAAACAGAAATCTTGAGAAATCAAACTGGTGACTGCAGACATTTATTATAAATCATTTAAATTATAATTTTTTTACAGTGATCCAGGTGACGTGTGTTTTCAGCCAGAGCTGCGTTTTGCCCTGCGGCGTCTCCGGCAGCTCTGATGTCATCATCAGCTGGAGCCGCCTGACCCCCGGAGACGGCACCGTCCACTGTTACTATGACAACCAGGACCAACTGGACCACCAGAACCAGAACTTCAGAGGCAGAACGTCTCTGTTCACGGATCAGATCCCCAGAGGAAACGCCTCCCTGCTGCTGAGAGAGGTCAAAGTTCAGGACGAGGGAACCTACAGGTGCAACACCAGCAAAACCAGTGGAAATAAACTGGTTTTTATTCAGCTGACAGTAGAAGGTGCGATTTAAAACAATTTATTAATTATGTTGATATTTTTGATGTTCTGAATAATCTGTGTTTTATTGCAGCTCCAGTTTCTGACGTCAGAATCCATCAGGAAGGAAACAGAACCATCTGCAGCTCAGAGGGGATCTACCCTCAACCTGAACTCACCTGGTCCACTGAGCCTCCATCCAACACGGCTCTGCAGAACAGAACCAGAACCACAGTCCATCAGACTGAGGAGAAGCTTTATGACATCAGCAGCTCTCTGACGGGTCCAGACGGTTCTGATTGGATCTACAGCTGCACCATCAGAACCAGGAGCAGCCAGAGGAGAGCAACGCTTCATAAACTCAGTAAGAACCAGAACCAGAACCAGAAGGTTCTGCTCAGTTCTAAATGTCTCATCCATCATCCTGATCCAGATGAACCTCAACATAAAATCATCAGCAAACTATTCTACTGGCTTTTTATTTAAACATCTCTTCATACCTCATTCTGCTTTTTAAAGATGTTCTTTGGTGACTCATCGTAGTTCGTAAGAACAGGAAGTGCGTCACACAAACTACACGAAGAAGAAATCTACCGTCCTTCAAAATAAAGCACAAATCAACCGCTAGGTGTCACTGTTGGACCAATGAACAAGAAGGAGAATTTGACCATTTAGTAGCTATTTACAAACAATAATAATAATAATAATAATAATAATAATAATAATAATAATAATAACAATAATAATAATAATGATAATAATGATAATGATAATAAAGAAGTTGGTTGATTTTTCAGGAAATCCCCCGGTTGCTGAGCAGATCTGGCAGATTATGGAGATAATCCTGATGGCTGTGATTGGATTATCACCTGTAATCTGCACAGTGATAGCAGGTAAAATAATATTCACGTTTTAATTAATTATGCTGAATGATATTGGGAATATGTGAGATAATGTAAACAACATAATGGTAATAGATTAATAAAGAGTTCTTTATTTATCTAAGGATTTCTGCTTTGTGTCAGTATTTATTTGACAGTATTAATATTTTCCTCCTGTGAGATAATAAAGACATCAGGCTGTGATTCAGTCGGCTGTTTATACTGGAGAGAAATTAAATTCATCTCATTTCATTGTTTTCAGCAGAGATGAAGCTGCAGCTTCTTGATGATGTCAGCAGAAAAACATTTTCAGCCGCACTAATCAAACATCTGCTGCAATATTTCTGACATAGAAAGAAAGAAAATTACTGAAAATAATCTGTATTCTAATGAAATATTAGCAATACAGGAATAAAGATAAACATTTTGTTAATGTTATCATTTTTCCTGTTTCCTAGAAATCATGAGTCGCCATTGGAAGAATAAATCAAACTAATGGTGAGTCGATTCCTTTTCAAATAAAAGTGATAAATTATGAGCAGCAGGAGGATTAATTCAGACATGTGTAATGGAGATCCTGCAGCTGTTTACATTTTAAAACTTTATTTTGTTAAAAACACTGAATGGTTTCTATGTTCTTCATATTTAGACCTCTGAACTCAAACACAAATATTAAGTTATGAGCTCATTTCCTGTCTAATAAAATGCTGATTCATGCTTTATAAACACTGACTTGCAAAATAATTACTGCTCATGTAAAAGTGCATTAATAATATCTTCATTTATCAGGCTAACGTTTAGCTTTTAAATAACTGAGTTACTTTTTTTTGATTCTTTATTTTCTCTGCTCTGCAGGAGAATCAGAGGATCTTCAGGACAAACCAGTTCAGGTTCCCAGTGTCCCAGTCCAGACCAGCAGGATGGTGGAGTTTATTCACTTTAACTATTTTATGTCAAATTAAAAAAAAGGAAAAAGAAAAAATCAGGGATTTGGATGAATCTCAGAAGCAGAAAATGTTTCAGGAGAAATTATTTTATTATTATTTCTTTGAAAAATCTTTATTCAGCTCAACTTTACGTTTTACAAGCTGAACAAATTTCTTTCTCAAAAGAATCACCTAAAAGTGAAAAATCTTTTGTATGTGATGCAATTAATGTGTCATAAAATGATTTTCTTATTCTGCTGATCGATTTAGTTTCTTTAAAATAAGCTTGAAGTATTAATTGTAAGATATATTTTTTTCATATAAAATAGTATTTCAATAAAGAATAAAAACAATGTTTTACTGTTAAATTATAAGTGATTCCAGCTGAATGAACTTTTCTTTTATTAAACATAATAAAACCAAAACAAGCGTCTGTCCCTTTATCAGGCTGCTTTAGGGATGTTTTGGGGTTTTTTTGTTAATTAGATGGTTTCAGTATTTTGTGCCACTAAATTCTTTTTTGTTCTTCTTTTATTGTTTTGATGAGATGAAAACATTTTTTAATCTTCTGTAAAATAAATTGTTTTCTTCTTGATTCTTGTATAAATGCAGGATTTGAGTGTTCAATTTATTCATACTTTTTTTTATTTCTTTTAAATTGTTGCCTGCAAAATAATTAATTATCTATTTTTCTTGTGTTTCAGTTCAGTATCTTATTATTCATCTCTTTAAGACCATAACACTTTTCTATTGTAAATCCAAACACTGTCATTTTTTGGGGCAAACTGATGAATAAAACTCAATTATTACACTGGACAAGTTATCACTTCATTTTATATGTTGGTTTTCAAAATAAAAGCGAGATGAAGCTGTGGGTCTCTAGTAGCAACTGAGGAGAGACTGATAAAAGCTACATTGTGATAATATTGCATTCAGTACTGTTCTCTAATATTTAGTGAAGCACAAGGCTGTCAGTTTCAGTTTGAACAGCAGGTGTCACTAGTGAGGAACAAATGAAGCAAAATGAACCTGAGAACAAAACAATGAAAACTTCATTTCTTCTTGAAGCTTCATTTGTCAGTAAGAGGAAAAACATGAAACTGCAGTGAGGAAATGGAAACATGGTGAACACAGAGGGTCAGACGTACAGAGAGGATCAATGAAAGTGATCATCTGATTGGCTCTGGGGAAACTGCAGCTGCACAGAACCGCCCAGGTACCAGATACGAGTTTGCCTCACCCTTTTCTAAACCAGTCAGACCAGTTGGTGTTCAGTAGTGGAAAGAGAGAAACAGAAAATATACGACTCTTGACTTATAATAGGCAGGATAATTTTTGGTATATTGTTTTTGTAATCACTTGCGTTATGGTTGAGATTTTGTTCTTTCTGGTTTTGCTGATCCAAACATTAATTTGTACAAATGGAGGTAAGTCAAATATTTCCTGCATTCTCAGTTTGATTTGATCATTTCCTCAACAACAGTTTTTAAACAGCAAACATAGAACATAAAATTATTATATTTAAGGTTTGAGGATGTAATAATTATTTAGTTAAGTTTTTTTACACAAACAATTTGACTTTTTTCTCAATGTTCTGACATTAAATATGTGAGTTTTGAGTTTGAGTTTTATTTACTAAAGTTTTTATTTCAAAAGTTAGGAATTGATGAGCTTTTCATAGTTTACAGAATAAAATGTGTAAATGATGCCTGAGTTTTATTAAAACTAAAGTGATTCCACAGACTGAAGGTTGTGAAGGCAGCTTCACTCTTCAGTTGTTCTGTTAGCAGTTCGAGTCTCTCCAAAAATATTAAAGGTAAAATATTAAAGTAAATACATCGTTTGCAAGAGTTATGTGAGAAATTAAACAAGAACAAGCATCAGAGAAAATCAGCAAGAATTTCCAAACCACAACTTCAAGAACAGAAAGACGTTTTTTAAACCTGTGAAGGACGAACAGGTCTTTGTTTTTGTGTTGAATGTTTTGGCTGATGGTATCTTAGAGTTAAAATGAAAGAGCAGCTTCGTTCTGTCTGCAGTGAAAGAGAAACAAAAACCTGAAACGGGTCACATAATAATGTCAACATATTTAAATGTCTTTCACATTTCCTTGCTTTGAATGCAGATTTACGACATTTATGTATTTACATATATAAATATGTGGTTTCATTCCTTCTCTTCCTGCAGATCCATCAGTTATGTGTGTTTTCAGACAAAGCTGCATTTTACCCTGTAATGTTGATCCCAGTTCTGATACTGTCATCCACTGGAATTACATAACATCAGGACATAATGTCCATTCCTACTACAGTGGTCAGGACCAGTTGGGTCACCAGGACCAGCAGTTCAAAGGTCGGACGTCTCTGTTTCATGAGCTGATCTCCAGAGGAAACGGTTCCTTAAAACTGACAGGACTGAAGATCCAGGATGAAGGAAATTTCAGCTGCTCTTGGAGCACAGAGAGAGGCATCAAGAAAACATTCATTCAACTAAAGGTTGAAGGTAAACTGGCTTTATTGAGGTCATTTTTAATTAATGTCATTTTTATTTACTGTTCTTGATGTTTTTATTTGCTTGCTTTGCAGCTTTAATAACAGAAATGAGTTTAAAGCAGATAGAAAACAGGATCATCTGCAGCTCAGAGGGGATCTACCCTCAACCTGAACTCACCTGGTCTGTTTATCCTCCATCTGAACTGAATGTCCACAGTCCAACCACAGTCCATCAGACTGAAGATCAGCTTTACAGCATCAGCAGCTCTCTGTTGGTCTCAGACAGTCATTATGATCAGACGTTCAGCTGCACCATCAGCAGCGGCAGAAACAGGAAGACAGTCTCTTTACCCAGGAAGAGAATCTCTTTCCTTAAAGGAAGTGAGTAACTTTATTATTAACATTTTCTAAATATTAACTTCATTCAGCTGCATCTTTCTTTCTTAGATTATATCTGGTGTGAATTAAAGGACATAATGTTGCATCATGTGATTTTCTGATTCACAGATATTATTATTATTACTGCTCTACTTTTCACTCATAGACAAATTAACACCACTGCTTTATGAGTGTATAATACTAGAATGAAAGATCATCCACAGGAAAATGACTTTACATCTGAATTTATTCTTCCCAGAGAAAGTTATGGACATAAGTGAAACACTTGGAATAATAATCAGAGGATTCTGTCTATGGATGATATTTGTAATTATATTAGGTAAGATAAGACCCTGAGTTTGGTTTTTAAATTATTTATGCTTGTTTGTATCGAATATCTGATTCAAACAATTTGCCAGGTTTTTGTTGTGACAGAATCATGAACCACAGAGCAGAACATCAAGACTAGGTGAGTAAATGCATAAATAAATCTCACTGTAGTTCTGCATAATCTTAGGAAATAAATGAATTTGTTTATAAAATATTCATGTTAAGATAAAACACATTTTGTCTTCCTGGGTGAAACCAAACCAACAGACAGTAAATCCTCAGGAAATGCTTTTCTCTCTAGCATGTTGTCACACTCAAAATGATTGTAACATGTTTAACATGTTTAACTTCAGGTTAAACTTCAGTTTAACCTGAAGTGAAATAATAGTTACTTTTGAACTCTTCCATAAATCTTCTCGCTGCAGGAGAATCAGAGGATCTTCAGGAGAAACCAGTTCAGGTTCCCAGTGGCCCAGTCCAGACCAGCACCAGTTTATTTACTTCAACTATTTTATGTCAAATTAAAAAAAACAAAAACAAAAAAAAAAAAACAGTCCATTTGAAAATCTGAAGATGAACTGAGGATGTCAAAAATTTGTTTTGGGAGAAATTATTTATTATTTCTGTGAAAAATCTTGATTCATCTCAACTTTCCTTTGTATTGGCTGAACATGATTTTCCCAAAACAAACACCTTAAAGTCATATTTATTTTTGTACATAAGGCAATAAAATTAAATATAGAAAAATAGTTTACAAAGAAAAAAATCTGAGGCTGAATTTTTGCTTCTCTAAATCTTATATTTCTAAAAGTTTTTTCACAAAGCTGTGAAACAAATGAATAAGACTGTAGATACTTAAATATAAATGTATAGCTTTAGGTTCTGAACTGGATCTGTACTGTAATAACTGCAAAACAAGTGAAGTGAAGCGTCTCTGATTTCCATCCTGCTCTGTTACAAATATTTTGTTTTTAATTGTTAATTTATCACAATCTGCAGTAAATGAGCTGTAAGTAATAAATGAATTTATGAAGGAGAATCTGAACCTTTTTGGTTTGATATTTATCTCATCCTGATCAAAGTGACGCTAAAATAAAACATTTCAACAGCAGAAATTTTCTGCTTCAATATGGATTCAATATTTTCAGAATTTCTTCATCTTTGTTGCTTTGATAAAATGGAAATATTTTTGCACATTGTTGCCTTGATATTCTATAAAATGAAGTTTTCTTTTTGCTTGTTGTATGATGCCTGAGTCATGATTTCCATTTTGTTCATGTTTTATTTGCTGTAAACTGTTTGCTGCCAGCAGGATGTTATTTATTTTAATAATAATCTTTTAGTTCCTGTGTTTACACTTTGCAATATATTATTATTCTCAGCACTTTAAATCTAACAACTTCTATTGTAAGTTCAAACTCTGTCACTTTGGACCAAATGATGAATAAAATTCAGTGTAAGCTGCTGCAAATGTTTTCTGTGGTTCTGGTTCTGTTTGGATCCAAGTTGTTTTGATTTTAGTTTCATTATTATTCCATCTTAATAAAACTATATATTTTTTTTTTATTAATTACTGATTTAAAACAAGCTCCTATATTTTGCTGAAAAGTGACTAATTTAGTTTATTTCAAGATATTATCACTATGAATTAAACAAACACGGTAAGATTTCATGTTTGTCCATTGAGGACTTTGGACCACAGAGGAACAGTCTGGTTCTGGGTTCTGGTTCTGGGTTTACTGGGGGAAGTTGTCATGATTGTGACTCTGGTTCAGAAGTTGTTTCTCATGATGAAAGCGATGCTCATGTTTGGAGTCCATCTGGATCCTCTGACTCCAGCCTCAGTCCTCTCCTGGTGAAGCTTCTCCAAATCCCTGAATGGATTCTGATTGACTCAAAGCTGCAGCTCTTTCTGCTGCTGCTGCTGCACACTTTATCCTTCCACTCAACTTTCTATGAACATTCTGGGGCACTGAATTATCAGTTGCCCCCATGTTGGTGTTTCTCAGTGATTATTTGCAGTTGTTTTAAAGATATTTTGAGTTTATTTCTCAGAATCAATCTCAGCTGGTAAAATGCAGAGTGAGGGATTGCTGATCTATCCAGTTTACTCCTGCCTTCTTTAGTTTGTCCACCAGGTGGCGCAGCAACTTCTACTCTTTAGGGTTTTTCCTCATTGTCGGGTTAAACAGTCTGAAGCAGCAGCCAAAAGAGTTCAGCTTTGATTCTGTTCTTCTCCTGTAAACTATTTAAAATATCAATTTGGGAGCAAATGCAGGACTTTAGGGCTTTAGAGGAGCAGACAACTGAACTGGCAGTTAAAGGTTAAAACAAGCTTAAACAATCTTTGAATGAACATGTTGAATCCCAGTTCATGGTTGTGAACCAGTTTATACTGAATCTAAATTCACCAAGACAACAGGACACTGAGGCAATAATCACTGAGAAAAGATCTGCAAAGTGCAGCTTGAGTTAGTGGTGAAGAGACAGTGAGTTGAATTCATGAATTGCATTTATTCAGACTAAAATGGAGCGCTTTCATCACTGTGTTTGGGAGAAATCATCAAATGGCATCTAAAACACTTTGCTTCCTTTTATATTTAAGGCTTAATTCTCAGCTTGTTTGTGTGTAAATTAGGATGTAAGCAACTAAAAGATAGAGAGGAAAACAGAATCATTTATTCTTAACAGTGTGAACTATAAAATCAGATTCAGCAGCATTAATATTTTCAATCAACAAATGTTACATTTCTATATCTGTGATCTGTATTAAAATATTAGCATTCATGAAAGCTGATGATTTAATTTGGATTTAACAGAAGTGCAAATAACTGATATTAATTTTAATAGCATGTTTTTGATTTGCTGCTGTTTTTAAGATGAACCTTCGTATGGTGTTAGGGTCCCTACGGACCCGTTTTGAGTTTCAGCATGCATAAAAGTACTTCATACATTTGTTTTTTGCGTTGAAACTTTTTGACTTTGTCAGGGACTTCCATTTAAACAAAATAAAAAATATATATATATTTTTACAAAATTATAAAGTGCTCTGGTGAAAAAAATGACTTTTGTGGTGTTCGGGTCATTTTTGACCCGGTTAAAATTTTTGATTATAAAACAATAAAAAATTCCCAAAATGAAATCATAAACACACAATCAACCAACAGCCTCTTCCTCCGACCACTTGAGCTTCATTTAGGGGCTTTTCTCTTTGCCTTTTTGCGAGAATAAACAAAGGGAGACGTATCTAGGCATGTCAAGCCATTTGAGTGTAGAGGTGGTGACTTGCAGAGGACACATCTCCAATTCACAGGATGCAACAATGAGGAGAAGATTCACTGTAAATGAACATTTGGATCACATCTTTGCTGCAAATGAGGCAGAGGACACACAGGATTTTAGCGATGAAGATGAGCAGGCCTCTGAGGACGAAGATGATGTGGAGAACCAATTGGAAGAAACAGACACAACTGATGAGTCTGAAGAGGAGGTCACTGGTGCTGAAGCTGCTCCTGCTGAATCATTCCAATCCAAACGAGGCAACATCTGTTGGAGCGCAGTTCCTCCTGATGTGCATGGAAGGGCAGCTGCTGCAAACATCATCAAAATGACCCCTGGGGTCACGAGGTTTGCTGTGACAAGAGTAAGTGACATCAAGACGTGCTTTGATCATTTTTTGCCATTGTCACTAAAAAAAGTCAGAATTGCTATGACAAACCTTGAGGGGAAAAAAGTCCATGGCAGCACGTGGAAAGACATTGATGAGACGAACCTGGATGCCTACATTGGTGTTCTCCTCCTTGCTGGAGTTTACAGATCCAGCATTGAGGCAACTGAGAGTCTCTGGGATGCATCAACGGGAAGAAATATTTTCTGGGCAACAATGTCTCTTCGGACCTTTCAGATGATCTCAAGAGTCCTCAGATTTGACAATCGAGACACCAGAGCAAAATCTGACAAGCTGTCTCCCATCAGGGATGTTTGGGAGAGATGGGTGCAACTCCGTCCACTGATGCTCAACCCAAAGTTCTATTGTGTGGAAAAAAAAGACTTGTTTTTGCCCTTTTCTTGAAGTAAATATATACCGGTCCAAACTGACCCAAAACACCAAAGATATTACTATATTTGATTATATTAAAATTAAAATCTTTTTTTTGTTGAAAATTTAAGAAATGTGTTTTAATATCTCTCAGTTACACTCAGGTAACAGAACAACTGATTATTTTGTTACCTTCTTCTCTTAAGGTTCATTTGACCACTTTTTACACATTGAAAACGAGGGGTATGCTGTTAAAACCCAGGGGGCCACAAAAAATATTTAAACCAATCTTTTCATGGATAAGGGAGTGCAACCAGCTAAACAAGAGTTAAGAAAAACATGGGATGATAAAAGGTTGTTTTTAGGGTACTTTATGGCTGATTTAATACACGGGTCCAAAATGACCCGCTAACACCACAGATGGCAGCAGAAAGCTAATACCAGACGAAGGTTAAGATTGTCAGCAATGTTTTCATAATTACCCAGTAATACTTTTATATTAATTTAACATTAATATAACATTTTTTGATACAAACTCTTCGGCGCCTTGGACTTAGCAAGTTTCTACCTGCTGATGGAAATAAAACAGGCAAGAAAACTCTTTAAAAATAGAGTTTTTAACAGTTGATGACTCAAGATAAAAGGTTGAAGGATGTAGTTGCTGCAGATATATTCTTCCTCATCCATCATGCTTTTGGAATGTTCAGAGTGTTGTTTTTCCATTGCCTGTAAAATCTACGAAACTGATATTAGATTACAGTTTCCTTGTGACTGTAGTTCATTTCTCAGAAAAGAATTGAAATTCTTAAAACTGCTTGTTAAATCATCTAAACATTATGTCACTAGTGTTCATACAAAATGCATTTCTTTTTCTGACAACAAGTTGCAAAGACTTTTGTACCTGATGCAAGTTATGTACGATTATCTGTTTATTCTTAAGTTTCAGTCGTTTTGTGATGTTTATCAAAATGTATTCAATTCAGTTCAATTTAAATTCAAAATTGAATTATGAATGTCTCTGTTAATTAATGTGTGAACCATTAGATCAATCAAATCAATGATGTGAATTGAATATTTTCAATTTCAGAATAATTACATGCTAAACGATGTGCTAACAGTGCAGCGAAGGAAAAGCAACAAGCTTCTTGAAGAGACAGAGGCCAATAAAGAAGCTTTTATTTGCTATGATGCAAATTAAATTGTTTTTGAGCTGTTGGTGTTTCTGTCACCTCATTTAATAAAGTCTCTCATTATTACACTGGACAAGTTATCACTTCATTTTATATGTTGGTTTTCAAAATAAAAGCGAGATGAAGCTGTGGGTCTCTAGTAGCAACTGAGGAGAGACTGATAAAAGCTACATTGTGATAATATTGCATTCAGTACTGTTCTCTAATATTTAGTGAAGCACAAGGCTGTCAGTTTCAGTTTGAACAGCAGGTGTCACTAGTGAGGAACAAATGAAGCAAAATGAACCTGAGAACAAAACAATGAAAACTTCATTTCTTCTTGAAGCTTCATTTGTCATTAAGAGGAAAAACATGAAACTGCAGTGAGGAAATGGAAACATGGTGAACACAGAGGGTCAGACGTACAGAGAGGATCAATGAAAGTGATCATCTGATTGGCTCTGGGGAAACTGCAGCTGCACAGAACCGCCCAGGTACCAGATAAGAGTTTGCTTTATCCACTCACTTGCTTATAAACCAGTCACACCAGTTGGTGTTCAGTAGTGGAAAGAGAGAAACAGAAAATATACGACTCTTAACTTATAATAGGCAGGATGATTTTTGGTATATTGTTTTTGTAATCATTTGCGTTATGGTTGACATTTTGTTCTTTCTGGTTTTGCTGATCCAAACATTAATTTGTACAAATGGAGGTAAGTCAAATATTTCCTGCATTCTCAGTTTGATTTGATAATTTCCTCAACAACAGTTTTTAAACAGCAAACATAGAACATAAAATTATTATATTAAAGGTTTGAGGTATGTAATAATTATTTAGTTAAGTTTTTTTACACAAACAATTTGACTTTTTTCTCAATGTTCTGACATTAAATATGTGAGTTTTGAGTTTGAGTTTTATTTACTAAAGTTTTTATTTCAAAAGTCAGGAATTGATGAGCTTTTCATAGTTTACAGAATAAAATGTGTAAATGATGCCTGAGTTTTATTAAAACTAAAGTGATTCCACAGACTGAAGGTTGTGAAGGCAGCTTCACTCTTCAGTTGTTCTGTTAGCAGTTCGAGTCTCTCCAAAAATATTAAAGGTAAAATATTAAAGTAAATACATCGTTTGCAAGAGTTATGTGAGAAATTAAACAAGAACAAGCATCAGAGAAAATCAGCAAGAATTTCCAAACCACAACTTCAAGAACAGAAAGACGTTTTTAAACCTGTGAAGGACGAACAGGTCTTTGTTTTTGTGTTGAATGTTTTGGCTGATGGTATCTTAGAGTTAAAATGAAAGAGCAGCTTCGTTCTGTCTGCAGTGAAAGAGAAACAAAAACCTGAAACGGGTCACATAATAATGTCAACATATTTAAATGTCTTTCACATTTCCTTGCTTTGAATGCAGATTTACCACAGTTATGTATTTACATATATAAATATGTGGTTTCATTCCTTCTCTTCCTGCAGATCCATCAGTTATGTGTGTTTTCAGACAAAGCTGCATTTTACCCTGTAATGTTGATCCCAGTTCTGATACTGTCATCCACTGGAATTACATAACATCAGGACATAATGTCCATTCCTACTACAGTGGTCAGGACCAGTTGGGTCACCAGGACCAGCAGTTCAAAGGTCGGACGTCTCTGTTTCATGATCTGATCTCCAGAGGAAACGGTTCCTTAAAACTGACAGGACTGAAGATCCAGGATGAAGGAAGATTCAGCTGCTCTTGGAGCACAGAGAGAGGCAACAAGAAAACATTCATTCAACTAAAGGTTGAAGGTAAACTGGCTTTATTGAGGTCATTTTTAATTAATGTCTTTTTTATTTACTGTTCTTGATGTTTTTATTTGCTTGCTTTGCAGCTTTAATAACAGAAATGAGTTTAAAGCAGATAGAAAACAGGATCATCTGCAGCTCAGAGGGGATCTACCCTCAACCTGAACTCACCTGGTCTGTTTATCCTCCATCTGAACTGAATGTCCACAGTCCAACCACAGTCCATCAGACTGAAGATCAGCTTTACAGCATCAGCAGCTCTCTGTTGGTCTCAGACAGTCATTATGATCAGACGTTCAGCTGCACCATCAGCAGCGGCAGAAACAGGAAGACAGTCTCTTTACCCAGGAAGAGAATCTCTTTCCTTAAAGGAAGTGAGTAACTTTATTATTAACATTTTCTAAATATTAACTTCATTCAGCTGCATCTTTCTTTCTTAGATTATATCTGGTGTGAATTAAAGGACATAATGTTGCATCATGTGATTTTCTGATTCAGATATTATTATTATTACTGCTCTACTTTTCACTCATAGACAAATTAACACCACTGCTTTATGAGTGTATAATACTAGAATGAAAGATCATCCACAGGAAAATGACTTTACATCTGAATTTATTCTTTCCAGAGAAAGTTATGGACACAAGTGAAGTAGCTGCAATAATAATCGGAGGATACTGTCTATGGATGATATTTGTATGCATAGGAGGTAAGATAAGACCCTGAGTTTAGTGTTTAAATTATTTATAATTTATTTATCAACATATATTTTGTGTGTTGATGGTTCTGTCTTCTGACTAAAACCATTTTCTATGTTGTTTTTGCTCAGGAATCATAGAAACCTGGTGTAAAACAGCGACTCTTCCACAGTAAGTGACTAAATAAATAAATGATGTAGTTAATACTTATGTTGGAAGATAAGCATTAAAAATATCTGTTAATGTAAAACATTTTATTTCATGTTCTACATGTTATTTTCTTTTCCCAGGTCAAACCGAGCTGCAAACCAACAGTAAGTAAATCCTCAGGAAATTGTCTTTTGTACTTTGTTAAACTCTGACAAGTTAAGCTTTTAAATCTAATTTCCCTTCGTCAAATAATACAGGAGCCATTTGTTGTATAAAGTAAATCAACCTTCTCCTTCATTAGCAGTGGTCTTTACTTGCACCCTTACACATGACCAGCCCACATGGACAAACAACACGATAAAACACACAAACAACGGACAGAGCGGATTCATTATTTAACAATCCTACTTCTGAAATTGTGTTTCTCCTGATGGCAACATGTTGCATCAGTTCTGATGTGTTTGATTTGGCGCCTGATGTTCATCATTTGTTTGGTCGATAGTTTCCTCTGGTTTTGGATGCCATCAGGATTTTTGTTCTCATTTGTCTGCTTTTGAACAGTTGCTATGACAACAAAGTATTGTTTTTACAGCTGGGAGCAAATAATTAGCTCCTCAAAACAGTTTTGGGATTTGGAAAAGGTCAAAGTTGAAAATGAGACTTCGTGGCGCAGAGCAGAGAAGTTTAATCTCGTCCATCCATCATTATTGCCAAGGATCAAATCCCGACTGCAGCATCTCTCTGGACGACCTTCTGACCAGATGGGCAGACAGATTAAAAGAGGAGCAGCAAAAGCAAATGAGGTGGATTAGCAGAGCTACGAACAACTGATGGTGCCATTCAGGATGTGTGGAATATTATTTCTGCTGCTAACATGATGTAATGGCAATGAGACTGTTACATAGGAACAGACTTCAGTCAGAGGCCTCTTCATTAGACTGACTGCTACTGGAGCTCCTTCCTGCCTGAAGCATCATCGTTTTGAAGAGACACGGATGAAATGAGTTGAATAAAGTTACACATTTGGATAAATAAAGTATTTCTGGTTTGGTTCATTAGCCACAGTCAGGTTACAAATGAGAAATAATTAAATCAGGATAAAGCATTTTAAGAACAAAGCAATAAGTGAATTTCATCAAACACCAGATAAAACCAGATCAGTATAAATTAATTTCTCTGCAGAAATCGTTTTAATATCTAAACATAAATAAATGATGCTGTTCTGATTAAAGTCTTTCTGTTTGTAGGAACTCGGCTAAATATGAGCAACTTCAGGTCTGTGTGGTTTAGCTGTTCTGGTACCAGATGAGGAACAACAGGATGATTTGGATGAACAGCATGTAGGAACCAGCAGGAAACAAGAACTGGAGATAAACAAGAACTGGAGATAAACAAGAACTGGAGATAAACAAGAACTGGAGATAAAATACATTTTCAACAAAAAACTGAAACATTTCAATTATCTGGAAAAAATATGTTTTCGTTTATGTGAAACTTTAAGATTTTTTTTATTTGTTTTTAGTTTGCAGAACCAAAAAATAGAATAAATAAGTTACAATAAACATTTTGTAAAGAATTTCATCAGAGTTTTTAAATTACTGTATAAATATATATCCATCCATTTTCCGTCACCCTTCTCCCTAACGGGGTCGGGGGTTGCTGGTTCCTCTCCAGCTGCGTTCCGGGCGAGAGGCGGGGTCACTGGACAGGTCGCCAGTCTGTCGCACAGATATGGACTTTGTTAAAGGAAAGTAAAGACAGAGAAAACATCCATATTGTAGCTTCATATAACCTGGACTCCTTGTGCATTATTTGATTAACCCTAAATCAATGATCTGCAGTCACAAGTTAACAATTTAATCATTTCATGTGAATGTGAGTTTTTCCTGTTGAACTGCAAACAGATGAAATAAAAGTTAACAAAGTGCAAATGTTAGTGATCCACTGCTGGAATCTGAGTTTTGATTTAATAATAAAATAAATGAAAATCTGCTGTGCTGCTAATTTAACTTTGCTTGTATTTAATGCTTTGGATCAAGACTCAGGGAATAAAATTAAACCAAAGACTTTTTCTTTGGTTTCTGGTCACATCTGTGGAAGAGATTGACTTTTGATAAATTTGCAAACCAGGAAGAAGAGGACAAGCTGATAAAAACGTTTCTATTACAAATGTGCATAAAACATTAACATTTGGAGAACAAGGAAGACGTGAAGTTTAGAAACTCCAGCAACACGATGAGAGTTCACACACAGTTATTACATGATCAGACCTCTCAGGTCTTCTGGTTCTGGTTCTGCTCTGCACCAGAACCAAACACAGACAAGCAGCATTCAGCTGCTCCTGCTAGAACAAACTTCCAGAAAACTGAAAACCTGCTGAAGCACTGACTTCTTTTAAATCGAGGCTAACACTCCAGCAGTTCAGATCTGCCGTCGATTAACAACAACTGGATGTCATGTTTGAAGCTACAAGCTTGACCTACTTGCAGAAGCACAAATAGGAGATGGAAAATGAAATAGATAAATAAAGTTGATCTTTTCCAACATAAATATTTGGTGTGATATGTCTTGGGGCCACTAGTTAAGGATTGTTTTCGTGCTGAAGGCAGGGCAGATGAGAGGTAAGTGGACTGTAGAACTGAAACAAACTGATTGAGGAACAAGCTTACTGGACGAGGTGAGTGGGATCCGCCGGGGGAACGGAGGTTTGGGTGCTGGAGCCTGTAAAGCCGACAGGAGGAGGAGTCCGGTCCGGGGTTCGATGGCTGGAGGATTCTCTGCAGTCACAGATGGAAGGATCGTTGGAGAGCTTCAACAACCTGTAGGGTGAGGAGCAGTTCTTGGTTTTAGGTGGTTTTCCACAAGTATCTTCAGCGGAGGTTCTTGGGTTCGGATCTGAATGCGGGTTACACAAAGGGTACTGCTGCACGGCACCACGACAGGAATACCTGCAAGGAGATTATAAAGATAGATTCAAGTTGCTGGAAACACAGAGGACTTCGCTCAGGGGGGCTCAGAGTGTCGTTAGAGGTTAACACTGGACCCATCCTGCAACAGACCGCGACCTCCTGCCTCCTCCTGGTGGAAAATAAAGCTCACTACAACACCAGATCCCAGCACCAACACTGGAACATAAATGATTCTGCAGAACTTTTTGTTATTTCTCTTTATTTTAACTCACAGCTTATTTTTATTGTCATATTTTTATCATGTAAAGAAACTTGAACTTAAATATGCTGTACAAATAAACTTGATGTGATTTGACCATCATCATTTGATGAAAGCTCTTTTTATTTTTTATGTTTTACATATAAATGTGTTGCTTCAGAGTTGTAACTGTGATGTTCAATTAAAGCAAAATGAAAATCTTAAAACACTTATCTTCAGTGGAGAGAAGAAAACGAGTCAGAAGTTGATATTTTTGGAAGCATTTCTGCATTTACCCATTTTCACCTCAAAAGCTGGACCCGCCTCCATGCAGAACCACTGGCCCGAAAGAGACAGGAAGGAGTTTGAGGAAGGTTCTCCCGACTGTCATGAAGACAATTTACCTCAATAAGACTGAAGATCCACCAACTTTAACTTTCATCCGTTCATCATTGCAGACCATGAAGTGACCTGTGTGTTCAGTCAGAGCTGCATTTTACCCTGCATGTTTCATATGGACTCTGTTTCCATCGGCCACTGGATTCACATCACAGACTGAGAAACTCGTGCAGTAAGTTTGTTTAACCACAGTGAGAAAAACCAGGTGAACCACAGAACCAGAGTTCAGAGGCAAGACGATGATCCTCATGTGCTTAAAAACTCCAACTTCACGTTTCTCAGCTGCAAACTTCCAGGACTGACAGACTTTTGATACTTTTCAAACCGTTTCAAGAAAAACTGAGAGTCTCGTTATGTCCAATTTACGTCTGCTGTAGACTGAAACATCTTTAGGATTTTCTTTGTTACTGGTTCTGATGGTCTGACGTTGCTGTTTGTTGTGTTCTGTTTGCAGCTCCAGTCTCTGCAGTGAACATCCTGCAGGGATAAAACCGGATCATCTGCAGCTCAGACGGGATCCCCAAACCAGAACTCACCTGGTCCAGCATCCCTCCATTCAGAACCGCTTTAAATCTGCAGCGAACTGGACCGAGCAGCAGCTCTGCTGGTTTCAGAACCAGGACCTGACTGGACCTACAGCTGCACCATCAGAACCCGCAGCAACAAAGCCACCAAGTTCCTGATATGTGAGATTTGCTAACTAAATGACTTTTGTCAGAACTCAGTATTTATCTGTCATATTTGGTGGATTTTTCCTTGTTTCTGTTTCAGGGAATGAAAGTGAAGGAACCATCACTGCCGTGTTGGTTTTGTTATGTTCTGCGTCTCACTCAAGAAATACTGGAAAATGTTGACATGAAGCCATTGGATGTGAAGTTGTGATCATATTCATGTTCATTTTTCATTCTGAAGAAAATTAAATAAAAACCAAAGATCTGTGTAAAGACAGCAGCAACCCGACAAGGATGACTAGTTCCCTCTTTTTCCTCCGGACAAAAAAAAAAGCCTTTCTGAAATCTTTTTCTCAGTTTTTACACAGTTTAGTGTGTGGCTCATTGTAGCATTTCTGAATTTAAAACCTGCAGTAACTGAGCTTCAGATTATTCCCTCCCCACTGAGTCTGCTTTAACCATGTTTAAAATGTAACTTTTAGAAAAAATTAGAAAAATATCATTAAAACTTCACAGCTGCAGTTGCAATATTTGCTATAACGGCCTTTTATTTTTATTTTCAAGACAATTTACCTCTATCAAACATTTCATTCAATAAAGATGGGAAACATTATAGTTAATGTGCTACTTACTATACAATATTAACTGTAAATTTAGTGGAATTTTGTTCTTACCTTCATAATTCACCTTTTATTTTATTTAACAGGTAAGTAAATATGATATTCATGTTTTAGTAAATATGTGTGATATGATACTGTAGAGAAACAAATAAATGTTTATCTGTGTAGAACGTAGAAAGAATCATTTCTAATATCTCTGCTTCTTGTTTGTATTTATTTATAATGTTGTTTATTGTGAATAAAAATCTTTTGGACCCGAGTAATGACAGCTGTACTTCTACTCAAACTAATGGGGATCTTAATAAACACATAAATAAATTTATTGGTGCTAATTGGGGGAAAACAATAAGTTTTCCCTCCAGGTGAGCAAAGAGCCACTGAGGTTTTGATCCTGCAGGAAGGCAGGATTTTTGCTCTCACTTCAATAACTATGTTACATCCTGATCCTTAAACCTGACTATTGTGACTATAAACATGAAATAATTCATTAAAATCTAACTGAACAAGTTTATTTGTCCTGAACCATAAAAACTCAAAACATGGATTATGTTGAGACTCCAATGCTGCCATCTAGTGGTCATTGTGGTGACATGATTGTGTTTACAGGGTTTGTTTTGAAAATACTTTTATATCACATTTTTATTTTATTTGTTGTTTCCATGGAGACTTTGCCTAAATGCTAACACATGGTGGTGGCAGAATCATGCTGTGGGGGATGTTTTCCTCAGCAGGAACAGCAAAGCTGTTCAGATTGGATGGACAGGTGGACGGAGACACAGGAGGAGGGAGAAAGAGCAGAAGGTCAGAGAAAAACCCAAACATGGCGTCCATCTGTCCATTTCTTCCACCGTTAAACATCGGGGTCAAGAGGGCAGCTGGAGCCAACCGCCAGCTGCCAACGGGCGAGAGGCGGGGTCACCTGGACAGGTCAACCTGGACGGGTGAACCAGGACGGGTCCCCTGTCCATCGCAGACCTAAACATTTCAGCAAAACACCAACATGAGGCAGAAATAAAACACTTCCTCCACAGTGACATGGTGGTGGCAGCATCATGCTCTGTGATGTTTCTTCACCATAAAAGCTGCTCAGATGTCAGGGAATAAAAATGGAGCCAAATCATAAAACATGTGAAGTGATGGTGGAGCAGCTGGTTGGATAAACATCAAGATAAGAATTTAATAAAGTTCTGAACAAATAAACAGAACCAAATATTTCAGCTACTGACACAGAAAGTGAAACTATTAGCAGCCGCCAGGAAAGAATGAAACCCAACCAGGTTTTTAGGTGGGGCTGTTTCTATGGAAACAGAAAACAGAGACAGAATATAAATTATATATAGTTGCAGCCGAGGCATAAATGGAGAGTAGTAGGAGAAAGTAGCAGAAACATAAAAATGGCCCCTGCATCTATCTAACATTATTAATAAATATAAGTTTCCTTTAGGCATCATTGAGATTCCTCTCTGCTCCACAACCATCATAATGATGTCATTTGATCCTTAGCTGTAGATTTTATGTTCATAGTTAATATTTTACATGTTCATCTAGTTTTTTATAAACTTTTTGGACTTTTAAACAAACAATAAATATTTTCTGTCTTTGTGAAAATATTTCTTTTCTCATGGACATCAAGAAGAAACAGAAGCAGAAAGTTTTTATCACGATAAGGAAGAGCTGCAGGTAAATGTTTTAGGACGTTCAGCAGTCGCCTGATCAGGTAGAAATTTATTTTGAGTAAAACCACAACCATCTGAAATGTTCTGACGGAGCGGAAATGAGAACGAACCTGACAGGTAACTGTCAGGAATGTGATCCTACAACATTTAAGTTTCTGTCACTGTAACTCTCCCACTTCTGAATAACCTCAGATCTGATCAACAACAACATGGCCGAGATGTTTTGCTGTAAATTATTTTTGTTTATATTTTTTCTTCTGTCTGTTTCTGGATCAGGTGAGTTAAACTTTTACTTTATTCCTCTCATGTGAACATGGCGACGCTTTGTTGTGATTTTCTTCTGGTTTTCAATCTAACGAAAAAAAGGCCAAACATATTTATTTTGCCTTAAAGTCCTGAAGTAAAATCAAACTCTGCAGATTCAGGAAGATCCACTAAGAAATGTGACGTTAACTAATTCAGAGCTTTAAAAGCTTTATAAACTTTAAAAGCTTAAAGTCGGAGCTCTTGAGTGAAATCTTACCAAACATGATTGAAGGCATTTTTTGCTTTTCTCTCCTGCTGAACTCATCGCTCTACAAAGAGAAAGTAGTTTAGTGTTTTACCTTTAAAATTAAATTCTGTTGTTTGATTATTTAAATCATTTAAAATTGTTTAAATCATTTAAAATGATTCCAGTTTGTGGATTTTGAAATTATTTCTCTGAATTAATGTTTCTTTATAATTCACAATGTGGCGGATTGATGATTTGTTTTGTTCGTTTGCTTTGCCTCAAATTCAATGCAAGTTTTTTATTGAACAAATATAAAACAAATCAATATATCACATGTTTGGAGGCTAAAATCTTATATTTTCAGCTTCCTGATGTTCCTGGAAGTTTTCATTTGGACTCAAATCACAAAGTGATTCACTTTCTTCACCATGTCCTGCATTTAGATCAAAGCAAATCAACAAAACTCAAAAACATACAGTAGAAATCAGTTCACCATTTCCTCTTAGCAACACCCAACAGAATCACCTTTGACCTTTGCTAACTCGTCCCACTTCCGCCCCCTAGAGGAGAAAACACAGGAAGACCAGATCAATGGTTCCTGCTTGTTTCTTTTAAATAAAAATAAAACAGATTAATGTTCACAAACAATATGTATTATGTTTATGTATTATGTCAACAGTTTTCCTTTTTAAACAAATGAACCAATTATGTTCCATCCTTTCTGAAATAAACTAATTATCTCATCACAAAACACAACTTTGCATTTTTATACCTGCTTTTTCAGGTATAAGACAGGAAGCACAGTCTGCCCAAAACACACGAAGAAGAAACAAGCCGCTCTTCAAAATAAAAGCCGTAATGACCACTAGGTGTCACTATTGGACCAGAACAACCAGGAGCATTTTAACCCTTTAGTAACCATTTACAGTATGAACAGCCTGAGAATCTGGACTGACTGAAAGAGAAACATCTCAGTTATTTAATGATCATGAAGCTGATTTCATCTAAACCTGAAATCTGAACCAAAGTTAAAATAATTCCTTCCTGTTGCAGATCCAGAGGTTTCCTGTGTTTTCAGGCAGAGCTGCATGTTACCCTGTCGGATCCAGCTTAGCTCTGAATCACTCATCCACTGGATCAAACTGTCAGCTGGAGATCTTATGGTTCACTCCTACTATGGTGGCACAGATCAGCTGGGTTACCAGAACCAGAACTTTCAGAACCGGACCTCCCTGTTCCTGGATCAGATCTCCGGAGGAAACGCCTCCCTGCTGCTGAAGGAGGTGAAGATCCAGGATGAGGGAAGATATAAATGTTACACCAGCACCAAAGCAGGATATCAAGAATCATTTATAAACCTGAAGGCAGAAGGTAAAACTGAATTAATATCATTTATTTGTTTCCAGCTGCTTTTCTCTGCTGTTGCAGGTTTTGATGCATTTTCTTCTATTTGCAGCTCCAGTTTCTGACATCAGAATCCATCAGGAAGGAAACAGAACCACCTGCAGCTCAGAGGGGATCTACCCTCAACCTGAACTCACCTGGTCCACTGAGCCTCCATCCAACACGGCTCTGCATAACAGAACCAGAACCACTGTCCATCAGACTGAGGAGAAGCTTTATGACATCAGCAGCTCTCTGACGGGTCCAGATGATGAGACGGATCGGACCTACAGCTGCACCATCAGAACCAGGAGCAACCAGAGGAGAGCAACTTATAAAAAACCAGGTGAGAAAACCATGGAGAACAACCAATAATGTTGGTTTATTTTATTATCAATATTTTCAGAAGATTAAATCTTTATTTTCTCTAGTTAGAATCTCAGCTGTGGAAAATTAGAACAAGTTTTATCTCCTTACATCATCTCCTCCTAACATTACAGATCTAGAATCAACTAAATCTGAACACAAAACATTTTTTCAGATACATAAGTGAAGACTTTCCTTTACTTTTTATATAATAAATCTTATTATTTACTCATCTGTGAAACAGTCTGATTACCTCATTGTGCTGCTGCAGAACGGCTAAATCACACAGGAACATTCAACTTTTCCATCTGTTTTTATGCAGGAACTTCACAGCAAGATGGAGAAGAAAAAAAGCCCTGGGTGCTGATTGGTGGTTTGATTGGTGGTTCGCTTGTAGGAGTGGCAGGACTAATCATAGGAGTGACAGTCGTCTGGCGAATATGTAAAAGGTAAAACTACATGTTTATCTACGTTCTCTTTTAAATTTACTCTTGTTGTTTTCTGACTAAAATATTCTCTTGTCCAAAACAAAACAAGCCATTAATTCATTTTCCATCTCTGCTTTGTTCTTACAGACGTAAAAGGAGTGGAAATCCTCAAAGCCAAAAGTGAGTAAACAATCAGAAACTAAGACTTTTTAAATGCTTATAATGAATGTTTGTCACTTTACTGATGGAGAAACCAGGATTTTCATCAACATTATAGATTTTGCCATCAAGTAAAAATCATGTTTTTATCAATTTTAATTCATTTTTTCTCCAAAATTTTCTGCAAGAACAAAGAAAAGTTTTATTTATTTTTGTAACAAAACCAGGAGGAAAAACTGACATAATTTAACCTGCTTTAAATTCACAAAGCAAATAAAATGTAAAAACAAAATGTTTAATTTGTCTTTTAGAATTATGACTTTATTCTAAAGAAAACAAGTGAATATAAACTAAACTGTGTTTGATGGTGAATTTTGTTGCAGTGCTACTGAGACGATCCATTTAAATAGTGACACAAATGGATCTGCCAGTAGGAAGAATGAATGAAAACAGGAAAATAAAGAAGATTCTGTCTCTGAGGAACCCGGACAGACGGATCCAATGGAAACACAGGACTGAGTCCAGATGTGCTGCAACTGTGAGTGGGAGGAGCCTAAAGGAAGAAAAGCAGAGAAAAATGACTGGAAACCAGAAAATGATCCAAAACATAAAGAATGAACTGAACTGAAAATGACAGAACTGAAGATCAAGCAGAGAGTTAAAAAACTTTCATAAAGATTTTCATTTACTTGGAAGGAAAAGAGATAAAAGCTGCAAGTTAAGATCATTATTTCATGTTGAGGTACTTTATGTTTTTCTGTCTTGAATATGTATTTTAATAACAGCAAAGTGTTAAACTGCTTCATTAACTCAGAAGTTTTTTACTTGCACAGTTTAGGAACCGTTTTCATAATTGATCCCTGCAGACAGATCAGCTATAAATCTGATCACATGTTAATATTCATCAATCTGTCAGGTTTTATTATGTTTAGGAAAAAAATAAACATTAATGTCAGATTTGTCTCAGTCAGACTGCAGATCACTGATGATGTTTATGAACCAAGTAACTTTATTGTTTCATGTTTGAAGTTAAAAAATCCTCTGACGTGATTTAATGAGATAAAATTATATTTATAACTTTAGTTGTCTTTTAAAATGGGAATTATGACACATAATTAAAAAGAAAAGAAAAGGTAATATTGATATCAAAACTTTTATAGAAGTCTTTCTATAAATGTTTATGATGAAGGAAATGTTTAATAAAATGTGGTTTGCTGCAAAAAGATGATGCCGAACTGGATTATGGGTAACTTATTTTCTGAACATTTATTGCAGCTAAACATAATAATAGATTTTTCTTATTGCGTTACTTCTGATTTATGGTGTTTTTCTAATTTTCAAGTTGCTTTGAAATTAAATGAGCCATAAAGATGAAGTTATAATCTGAAATTACATTTGTAAATATGCAACTGCTGTTTTATTATGAATGAGTTTCTGTGGATTTATTGTTGCGTTTTTACATCCATATGTAAAATTTCCTGTTTTTATTAAACATATTATTGTTTAATATATTAGATTTAATAAATTAATTCACATGGAATTGAATATATCTGAGATAATAATGTTTTATTGCCATTAATGACGTGTGAACAGGCTGGACGGCAGCCTGTGAGGACCAAAACTGTTCTTCATTTATCATTGGTAGTTTTAAATGTGTCCACTAGGGGCCGCTGTCTTCACCTCCAACTGTAAATTTATATTTCAGTTTTTTTCTTGTTGGTTTGATCGCTGATCGCCATGGAAACGGAGTCAGATTATAAATCAGCTGAAAAACCAACAACTTTACAGAATCTGTGGGAAACAGAAACAGAATCAGCTGAAAATGAACCAAACATTCATCAAATAACTTCAAAACATCTAAATTCATCTAGAAATGAAATTATTAAACATGTCCGACTTTATTAACTCGACTTCCAGCTTCAACTATAATATGCAACTTTTATCTAAAAAGTAAATACGAAAAAAGTCTTTTACATATTTGTTAAATCTGTCAGTATAAAACAGATAATCTCTGCCTCAGTCATGAAACTCTAAGATGTTTTACTCCAGATTAGATTTGAATTTTTCACCTGATATTTAATTCCTGAATGTTCTTCATCTCTTTAGACAGGATCTCAGCTCCTGCAGGGTTTAAATGTTTAAATGTGTGATGATGGGATGAAATTCTCCAAACATTCCAAGGATTATAATCCTAGATATAATTCTAGGATTATATCTAGGATTATAATCCTTCTCCTCTAGGAGAATCAGGAGGATCATGACATGACTGTCATTTAATCTGTCAAACTTTCACCAGATCCGTCAGTTTGAATTCATCTCCAGATGCTAATCGGATCAGGAGAACCTTCATCAGAACAAGCCGACCCGTTTGGTTCACCAGAACTCCCCAGTTATCAGGATTTCAGTTCTGAGCAGAACATTTGAGATCCATTTGATCCATTTGATCCACATGATCCATGCGGATCATCTGACAGGAACTTGAACAACTCGTGTTAAGTTGTCTGAAAGGTCCAAACCGGTTCCCTGTCTGTTCCCTCAGCCTCTAACATGTAGCTCTGCAGCCCAAACATCCATCAGTTTTGTTTGGATGAACCTGAAATGTAAATGTTGCTTCTAGTCTGGTTGCCCTAAAATAATCGATATCTGGTCTCATTCTGTCGCAACATAGTGACAGTTTTAACAATTAAGTAAGAATGAACAAACAAAATAGTTTTTCTAAACGTTAATCTCCCAGTTGGAAAATTTCTGCTAAGTTCACAACAAGAAACTCCTGACAGATCCAGGAAAATAAAACTTCAGTCTCTCTACAAGTTTTCCTTCAAGTCTGAACTTGATGCTGTGAGTCGTGTTCAGGCATGTAGATCTGATCTGCCCTCAGGAAATATTTCATTCCTCAGGATCGGCAGGAACTTTTTCTTTTCTCCTTACTTTACTTGAAACTGTAGTTTCAGTTCCACATGCTGCTGTTCAGTTCGGTTACATCAAGATAAAAATAATGCTGTTCCTAACTCTCCTGGTCTTCATTAGTTTCTGGAAAATAGGTGAGTTTTGTAGCTTTTCTCTGTGTTTTCTTCTTTTTTTAATGTATTAGCACCTTTGTGTTATTAGGCTTTTATAAAATGATTTCAACCGCCAGTTCTCGCCATTTTCCAGCAGCAGCTCTGCGTCTCTCTGAACCGGTTTATGAACATAAGACCAACATTAATAAGTTTGGTTTGGTCCAAAGCTAAACTGCTATCTGCATGCAGCCATTATATTTCTCTAAAATGTCTTTTTTTCTGTTAAAGTCAAAGTTCATCAGTTTTCTGTGAACAGTTCAGTTGTATCAGATCACCAGATCTGGTCAGCCAACAGGTTGGATTCAGTCTATAAACAGAAAATAAACAAGAATGTGACTTTACTTTGTTTTTCTGAAAGATGGACTCATATCAGGCTAAACTTGTAGTTTGATTTTATCATTGAGTTTCACTAGCTGGAGTTACAAGCTGCTGGTAAAAATCTTATTTAGAGGCTTAAGGTTAGGGTTCACAATGAAACAATTAGGTTTAGCCAATGATCTGATCTCCAACAACCTTGAGAATAACTTCCTCCTTCATGTTGGACTGATAGATTCACTAAACATAAAAGGCAGCGAAGAAACTGAAAATGAAGAACCAGAACAGTTGCATATTTTGAAAGTGCTGATGTAGTTCATTTAAATTCAATATCAATTGGATTTTCATTGCATGTGTGCAAATAAAACCCTCCACTGCAGTTCAGAACACATTAGATTCAGTTTAACATATAAAACGTCATGGAGCCTCTTTCTCATGCCTTTTTAAAAAGTCTTTGTCTTCTTTCCAATGTTGCTTCCTCTCGTTGAAGTCTGGAGACCTTCATTTCTCTACAGCTCCATGAAGGTCTGACTACTGCATTTCAGTCAGGTTGTTGCCCATGCTGTCCATGTTCAGACGGTGGATTAAAATCTTAAAATCTGACACGATTTTACATTAAATTCAACTTTTAATTTCTGCACAACATTATTAGCATTTCTGTGATCTGACCCTGGATCTGTTTCTGTGCAGGTCTGCCGACAGATGCAGAGGTTTCCTGTGTGGTGAAGCAGAGCTGCATCTTCCCCTGCAGCTTCCAGGGCGACAGGGAACCCGTCATCCACTGGACTCAGCTGGAATCCTCAGAGTTCAGAGTTCACTCTTATTATAGCAACCAGGACCAGCTAAATCTCCAGAACCAGAACTTCAGAGGCAGAACCTCTCTGTTTCAGGATCAGATCTCCAGAGGAAACGCCTCCCTGCTGCTGAGAGAGGTCAAAGTTCAGGATCAGGGAAGATATAAATGCTTCATCAGCACCATTAAAGGACATAAAGATTCAATAATAAGACTGAGTGTGGACGGTAAGAGCAACAGATCAATAAATAAAAACCTTGGAGGTTTTGTTCATGTGCTGAACTTTAACTTCTCTGATTATCTTTCCACAGCTCCAGTTTCTGACGTCAGAATCCATCAGGAAGGAAACAGAACCATCTGCAGCTCAGAGGGGATCTACCCTCAACCTGAACTCATCTGGTCCACTGAGCCTCCATCCAACACGGCTCTGCAGAACAGAACCACAGTCCATCAGACTGAGGAGAAGCTTTATGACATCAGCAGCTCTCTGACGGGTCCAGACGGTTCTGATTGGATCTACAGCTGCACCATCAGAACCAGGAGGAACCAGAAGAGAGCAACGTTCAGTAAACTATGTGAGTGTTTGGTTCCACTGAGACTTTCCTCTGCTTCATGTTGGTTATTTCTTTCTTTTTCACTGGAGAAGACAGAAGTTTGAGTGACAGAATCTGGGATCATTTTTCAGTTTCCTGTTTTATCATCTGAGCTGAACGGAGGAAACAAACGTCACCCTGAACTAAAAACTTCAACATGTTTTTATTCTAGAAAAAGTTCAAATCAGCCAAGAAATGAGTCTTACTGAATAAAACCAGTTAATACCCATCTCTGGTTTCCATCATCAGTTACCGTGACGACAGATGAAACAACGCTTCCCTGCTTGGGTCTGAACGGTTCAGTAAAGTCTGTAGTTTGGAGATTCGACCATCAGGTGGTTCTGAATCAGACGGGAAGGAACCGATCCGTGTCAGAGAGGTGGAGGAAACATGTGAAGGATGTTTCAGAGCGTGGAGACCTCAGTCTGCAGGGACCAGATCCTGATCTGGAGGGAAACTTCAGCTGTGAGACCAGCGACGGAGATGAAACCATGGTAACCCAGATCACTGTGAAGAGAGACGGTAAGAGAAAACATTAAAAATACACAAATATGATTAAACTCTAAAATATATCCAGGCAGAGTTTAATTCTGATGAGTTTTTTCATTTCAGATAAATCATCCTTGACAATTTGGTTGGTGATTGGAATCATTTTTATAATAGCGGTTTTTTCTGCTCTGCTGTGTTTCTACTGGAAAAGAAGAAAAGGTCAAAATCAGTCAGCAGCAACTAATGAGTGATTACACTTTGCTTTGTACTGACGGTTTCCTCCAAACACATTTCAGAGCTGCTGTAATTCAAAACCAGAAGGATTATGAATGTGATGTATGTATGATTTTATTTTCATATGCAAAACAATTTCTGATGTCAGGAAGTGAACCAAGACCTTCCTGTCTGATGAGAGATAAATAACTGATCAGGAAACGTCTCATATGACAGTATTTGTTTTACTGTTTGTTCAGGAAGCAGAGATGAAGGTTCTGACTTGTGAAACCTCGATATCATGTGGTTCTGCTAATGAGCCCGGCGGACCTCAGGGTTTCTCTGCCCTGATCAAATCTGCTGGAGACCCAGTTTAAAAAAGCATAGAGCTTCTTATTTTAGTAATTCGATAATCAAACAGACCTCAACATGCACTAATACACACAGTTGAAACCGTCCAAGGTCTTTTCTCCAAAATTCATCTCCTGGATCGACTGCTCCAGCTTCCCAAACGGCATCAATTTAGGATATTTTAGAAATTCTTTGAGATTATAATTTGGAGTTATTTCCCATGAAATTAAATTAAAAAAGATAACTGTTCAAACATTGAGCCATGAATACGCAACAGTATTAAAAGCTGTGAGGGATCCTCATGTTTGCCATGAAGGCCAAACTATCAGCTTCTATTTATTCTATTTTACAGTCACTATTGGCCTCATCAGTCTGACAGAGAAGCAGATTTAGAGTTTGGTTTGAATGAATCATAAAAAATATTCACATCTTTATTACTCTATAATTAGAATCTGTTTTATTAAAAATAAGCTACACTTTTTACCTATAAATACATTCATGAGAAAAATTAGAACATAATCTTAAATATTTAGTCTCTCCAAGGATAAATGCATCTTTCATTGTCTAATCTATTTTAAAAGATGTTTGACCATTTTATTGCTTTACTGCGTCTCAACAAACAAATGACATTTGTGTAATTTGTTTAAATATACAGACAATTATCCACATATGATAACAAATAGTTTTTGTCACAAGCCAATCATTCATAGATATAAAAGATGTTCATTCAGTATAAAATCCCCCAAAAGAGAAAAATCACTGACTGAATTTTTACTTCTTAGATTTTATTTATTCTTGATGTGTACATCTTGTTCACATATTTTAACTTTGTTTCATTACATCATTTTTGGGGTTTTTATACGACTGAACTGGAAACATTTCAAAATTAATTTCAACATTTCACTCTGAATGACTGCAAATATATTTTATTTAACTATAAATATGTTTGTACATAAATGTACAGTTGAATAGAGTCTAATATTTAAGGATGAAGCCAATAATTACAACATTATGACTCCCTTAAAATGCAGTGATGACGGAAACTGATAAAAATAAATGTTACCATTTTATTTTCAGTGGATTAAAGTGAAACCATTAAATCCCAACAGCTGAGTTTACTGCAGCTCAGTGAAGGACTGTGAGAAGAAAGCAGATAAATAATCCCTGAAAGTAAAATCTAATGAAGACAAACTGACTGATGAGGCCATTAGTGTTTTACTAGCATGAATGTTTGCAGCACTTTGTGTCATGATGTTGTGTTTTCGGCACAGTTCAGTGTTTATGATGTAATTTCTTGTTGCTACATGACTTTTGAATAAAATGTTTATTTGCTGCTGCCTTTAACTCTAAAGTTTTCCTCATTTATTGATCATAAACAGTCTGAATCCTCCTGACATGTAAATATCTGGAGCAAAATATTCTCCAATGTAACAAGTTTTATCACTTCATTCAAAACAGAAACACAAATCATCCTCATGTATTTTGGTGATCAGTGTTACGCTGGTGGAAAAATAAAGGAGGCATTTAAAATTTATGTTTCTTTATTTATTTACAAAACAAAATATTTATACAATAACAAATGATTATGTAGAAATCTTTCAACAGAAATGAACATCATGGCATTAATAAAGATCTGAGAAAGTTTAGCTGGTAGGATATAAATGATAGGTTTAGCTGCGCCCCCTGCTGGGCAGCAGTTAAACATACAGTAAAGTCTTAGGAAAAAGATCTGAAATATATGCAAATAATTAAAAGACATGAACATAAAACCACATCACAGCTGATGAATCATCTTGAGGGTAAAACGGGAGAACGGCATTAAAACAAAACCACTCTCTGAATGTGAATAAAGCTTTAAAGCTGCAGAGCTTCACTTTCCTCCATTTTCTTCTTGTAGAACATTATGAATCCAGCTGCTGCTGCTGCAATCACAACACAAACCAGCGTCCGTCTGATGAGTTCAGGAACCAGCAGATTCTCTGGAACCAAAGCAGTTCAGCAGTTTAGCTTAAAGACTCATTTGTAGTTTACAATGTCATATTCTGAGCATCTAATGAAGCTGAAATCCTGAATCCTGTTACCTCCAGTCCTCCTCAGATAGAGCTGAGTTATCATCGTCTCCTCATCATCACTGAGCTCACAGCTGTAAACTCCCTCCTGATCACTGAGGTCACATCCTGTAGGTGAAGCTGTCGGGACGCTGAAACATCCCTCACATGTTTCCTCCACTCCTCTGAGATGTAGATGTTTCCGTCAGTCTTGGTCAGGATGATCTGATGCTGGTTGAACCTCCAGACCAAACTGGACGCAGAAATGTTGAAGGAAGTGCAGCTGATTGGAACCTCAGCACCTGAGAAACCAAAGTTTATGAGTTCAGAACATTTCAGCACCAAGCAGTTCAAACTGCTTCACATCATAAAACAGTAACCAGAGATGAAATAAGCAATAACATTTAGTCAGAAGGCATCACAATCATCAATAATATTGAAACATACTAATCAATGTTCCAGTTATTGTTCATCAAAGCATCTCTAGAGCTGCTTTTGAAACCTGATCATTAAATATTGATGAACAATCTGATGTGTAACGACTGCAAGATGTTTTTCATTGTGTTTCTTTTGTGTCTTTATGATGTGAAGCACTTTGAAAAGCCTTGTTGCTGAAGCTGCTATACAAATAAACTTTGACTGTTGATTTATAGGAACTCCGTGTTTTTGGCTGTTTCACAGTTTTCTGGAAGTTTCTTCCAGATTTGTGGAGCATAGAAGCTGAATGCTGCTTTTCCTGGTTCGGATGCAGAACCAGAACCAGAACCAGAACCAGAACCAGAACCTGAGACGTCTGGAAGGTTGATGCAACACAATCAACTTCCTGATTGATATTTAGTCACTGCTGCAGTAATCAATATGACTAGACACAAGGATGAGAAGGAAGATTTGAAATATATCAATACATGGAATAAAAGACTATATTTAGAGTTAAGCTTCTAAATATTCTCTGCCTGTCAGATGTTGTATTTTAATAAGAATTTGGAAATGTTGATGAAATAAATCAGCTAATGAACAAAGAAAGAAAAATTATTTAACATAAAATATTCTGCAGGAAACTCAGAAATAAAAGTTTCTGCAAAGCAAAAGGACTGGAAATATTAATACATTTATGAAATAAATCAGCTGCATTTTAAAAAATTTTTAAAGTATTTAAAAAGTTATTTAATAAATAAAGTGCATGATGTAATACTTCACTATGGAAACTATCATGGCATAAAGAAGCTTTTTAGAGAAAATTACACTTATTTGCATTTTTCATTATGAAGATTCAAGTAAAAGTCAAATTAAATGTAAAAACAAAAAGTAAACCCCTCCTAGGGCTGCCACCTTATCGTGGTGGAGGGGTTTGAGTGCCCCAATGATCCTAAGAGCTATGCTGTCGGGGGCTTCATGCCCCTGGTAGGGTCACCCAAGGCAGACAGGTCTTAGGGGAGGGACCAGACAAAGCGCAGCCCGAAGACCCCTATGATGCACAGAAACTTTGGACGTAGTGTTCCCTCGCCCGGACGCGGGTCACCGGGGCCCCACTCTGGAGCCAGGCCTGGAGGTGGGGGCACGTTGGCGAGCGCCTGGTGGCCGGGCTTTACCCATGGAGCCCGGCCGGGCTCAGCCCTGAAGAGGAAACATGGGTCCCTCTTCCAATGGGCTCACCACCTATGGGAAGGGCCGCAGGGAGTCGGGTGCATTGTGTGATGGGTGGTGGCCGAGGAGAGGGGTCCTGGCGGTCCGATCCTCGGTTGCAGAAACTGGCTCTTGGGACGTGGAATGTCACCTCTCTGGTGGGGAAGGAGCCGGAGCTGGTGTGTGAGGCTGAGAGGTTCCGGCTAGAAATAGTCGGTCTCACCTCGACGCATGGCTCTGGTTCTGGAACCAGTCTCCTTGAGAGGGGCTGGACGTACTTCCACTCTGGAGTTGCCCACGGTGAGAGGCGTCGAGCAGGGGTGGGCATATTTGTTGCCCCCCATCTTGGCGCCTGTACGTTGGGGTTCACCCTGGTGAACGAGAGGGTAGCCTCCCTCCGCCTACGGGTGGGGGGACGGGTTCTGACTGTTGTTTGTGCTTACGGGCCGAATGACAGTTCAGCTTACCCACCCTTTTTGGAGTCCTTGGAGGGGGTACTGGAGAGTGCCCCTCCTGGGGACTCCTCGCTTTGCTGGGGACTTCAACGCCTGACGTGGGCAATGACAGTGAGACCTGGAGGGGCGTGGTTGGGAGGAACGCTCCCTCCGATCTGAACTCGAGTGGTGTTCTGTTGCTGGACTTCTGTGCTCGTCACGGATTGTCCATAACGAACACCATGTTCAGACATAAGGGTGTCCATATGTGCACTTGGCACCAGGATACCCTAAGCCGCAGTCTGATGATCGATTTTGTCATTGTTTTGTCGGATCTGCGGCCGTATGTCTTGGACACTCGGGTGAAGAGAGGTGCGGAGTTGTCCACTGACCACTGACCACGGAACATGGACCACTCGGACATTGAGTCCGAGTGGTCCATGTTCCGTGCCTCCATTGTCGAGGCGGCTCATCGGAGCTGTGGTCGCAAGGTTGTCGGTGCCTGTCGTGGTGGCAACCCTCGAACCCGTTGGTGGACACCTTCGGTGAGGGATGCTGTCAGGCTGAAGAAGGAGTCCTATCGGGCCTTTTTGGCCTGTGGGACTCCGGAAGCAGCTGATGGGTACCGGCGGGCGAAGCGGCTTGCGGCTCAGGTGGTTGCTGAGGCAAAAACTCGGGCGTGGGAGAAGTTCGGAGAGACCATGGAGAAAGACTTCCGTATGGCTTCGAGGCAATTCTGGTCCACCATCCGGCGTCTCAGGAGGGGGAAGCAGTGTAGCACCAACACTGTTTACAGTGGGGGTGGTGTGCTGCTGACTTCGACTCGGGAACGTTGTGGGTCGGTGGGCGGAGTACTTCGAGACCTCCTCAATCCCACCAACATGCCTTCCATTGAGGAAGCTGAGCCTGAGGACTCTGGGTTGGGCTCTCCAATCTCTGGGGACGAAGTCGCCGAGGTAGTTAAAAAGCTCCTCGGTGGCCGGGCCCCAGGGGTGGATGAGATTCGCCCGGAGTATCTCAAGGCTCTGGATGTTGTAGGGTTGTGTTGGTTAACGCGACTCTGCAGTATCGCATGGACATCGGGAGGGCAGTTCCCCGGGATTGGCAGACTGGGGTGGTGGTCCCCCTGTTTAAAGGGGATCGGAGAGTGTGCTCCAACTATAGAGGATCACACTCTTAAGCCTCCCTGGCAAGGTCTATTGGGGGTACTGGAGAGGAGGGTCCGTCGGATAGTCGAACCTCGGATTTTGGAAGAGCAGTGTGGTTTTCGTCCTGGTCGTGGAACACTGGACCAGCTCTACACCCTCAACAGGGTCCTGGAGGGTGCATGGGAGTTTGCCCAACCGGTCTACATGTGCTTTGTGGACTTGGAGAAGGCGTTCGACCGTGTCCCTCGGGGTGCCCTGTGGGGGTTCTCGGGGAGTATGGGGTACCGGGCCCTTTGATACGGGCTGTCAGGTCCCTGTATGACCGGTGTCAGAGTCTGGTCCGCATTGCCGGCAATAAGTCGGGCTCGTTCCCAGTGAGGGTTGGACTCCACCAGGGCTGCCCTTTGTCACCGATTCTGTTCATTACTTTTTATGGACAGAATTTCTAGGCGCAGCCAGGGTGTTGAGGGATCCGTTTTGGTGGCCTTAGGATTGCATCTCTGCTTTTTGCGGATGATGTGGTCCTGTTGGCTTCATCGGGACGTGATCTTCAGCTCTCACTGGAGCGGTTCGCAGCCGAGTGTGAAGCGGCCGGGATGAGGATAAGTGCCTCCAAGTCTGAGACCATGGTCCTGAGCCGGAAAAGGGTAGAGTGCCTTCTCCGGGTCGAGGGAGATGTCCTGCCCCCAGTGGAGGAGTTCAAGTATCTCGGGATCTTGTTCACGAATGAGGGAAGAAGGGAGCGTGAGATCGACAGGCGGATTGGTGCAGCGTCCGCCGTGAAACGGGCTGTACCGGTCCGTCGTGGTGAAGAGAGAGCTGAGTCAAAAAGCGAAGCTCTCAATTTACCGGTCGATCTACGTTCCTACCCTCATCTATGGTCATGAGCTTTGGGTAATGACCGAAAGAACGAGATCGCGAATACAAGCGGCCGAAATGGGTTTTCTCCGTAGGGTGGCTGGGCTCTCCCTTAGAGATAGGGTGAGAAGCTCGGTCATCCGGGAGGGACTCGGAGTAGAGCCGCTGCTCCTCCACATCGAGAGGAGCCAGTTGAGGTGGCTCGGGCATCTGGTCAGGATGCCTTCTGGACGCCTCCCTGGTGAGGTGTTTCGGGCACATCCCACCGGGAGGAGGCCCCGGGGAAGACCAGGACACGCTGGAGGGATTATGTCTCTCGGCTGGCTTGGGAACGCCTCGGGATTCCCCCGGAGGAGCTGGAGGAAGTGGCTGGGGAGAGGGAAGTCTGGGCCTCCCTTCTTAAGCTGCTACCCCCGCGACCCGACCCCGGATAAGCGGCAGAAGATGGATGGATGGATGGATGGAACAAAAAGTAATAACAGCAAAGATTTTAAATATCAGAACTTCTGCTGACCTGGTTCAGCTAAAGTTGCTCTCCTCTGGCTGCTCCTGGTTCTGATGGTGCAGCTGTAGATCCAATCTGAATCGTCTGGACCCGTCAGAGAGCTGCTGATGTCATAAAGCTTCTCCTCAGTCTGATGGACTGTGGTTCTGGTTCTGTTCTGCAGAGTTGTGTTGGATGGAGGCTCAGTGGACCAGGTGAGTTCAGGTTGAGGGTAGATCCCCTCTGAGCTGCAGGTGATCCTGTTTCCTTCCTGATGGATTCTGACGTCAGAAACTGGAGCTGCAGCAGAAACATTAAATAAATGAACAATTTGTCAGAAGAACAAAATGAAAATGTAACTTTTATAATCTTATTTCTATAAAGATGTCCTACCTTTTACTGCAAGGGAAACATAATATTTATAATAGATGCCATTTATCTTTGCAAAGCACCCATATCTTCCCTCATCATCAAGCTTCACTCCTCTCAGCAGCAAGTCGCCGTTTCCTCTGGAGATCTGATCCTCAAACAGAGACGCTCTGGATCTGAAGCTCTCAGAGTAACTGGAGCCTCGATGGTCATAGGATACAATCAGAGATGATGTTTTATAGAGAGACCATTTCATGTCGTTGGTCCCGTTCACAAACCGACATGGTAAAATGCAGTCCTGGTTGATAACACAGAACACGATGGTTCCAGGCTCTGCAACAATAAAAACAGAAGAAAGTTGAGTTGAAAGGTGTTGAAACCCAGATCCCTCTGAAGGATCATAGAAAACCTGCCTGGAAACAAGATCTCAGCAAATCGTCTCCATGATCCAGATGATGTTCACTGAACCAAAAGTTCTGGTTCTGATAGGAAAACATGGAGGAATCGCTCTGATGCAGAACCTTTGAGCAGCTTTTTATTTGCTGGTATTTTTGATTATTTATCTTTAATAAGAGATTCAAACTTCTTTACCTTTTTCTGCAAAACTTTATATTTTACTAATATGTTTTCAGTTTTGATTTATTTTAATCATTTTAATTTGTGCTGCATGTTGCTTTACTGATTAATTTCTGGAGTGTTTATTTGAGGCTGAAGCGCTCTCTGGTGGCTCACAGCTGGTTCTCCATCAGCTGCCAACATTGATAATAATAATAATAATAATAATAATAATAATAATAATAATAATAATAATAATAATAATAAAGCACTAGAGATGCTAGCAGCAGCACAGCTAGCATGTAGCATTTAGCAGAAAATGTTTTCTTTTTTTATTTCTGCATCTTCATAGGAATAAAACTTATAAACCTCCTTTGATGTTTATCTTTTTGATTATTCTTGACAAACGTTTCCACAAAGTCAGCCTTAAAGTCACCAGATCATTGTCCAGAATGTAAAAGTGTTTTTCCTCAGATACGTTTCACTGTTTACCATCAGTTATCATGTTGGAACAAATACTTTTCATTTCCAGGTGGATGCATTTTAATTAGGCTTCCTCCCATTTTGTCATGCTGATGGTAAAATGGGGTTTAGAAAGGCAGGAAAATAAAATCCCTCTGAATGTGAATCAAACTTCATGAAACTTCTGGATGGTTCATGAAGTTTCAAGAAAAAGTCAAATCAAATGTAAGGAAGAAACTAGAATACCAGTTTATTAAACGATATCAGAACTTTCTGTACATCTGCTGACCTGGATAATTTAGTACTGCCATCCTCCAGTTCTTCCTGGTTCTGATGTTGCATAAGTAAATCAGATCTGGATCATCATTGTCTGGAACCGTCAGAGAGCTGCTGATGTCATAAAGCTTCTCCTCAGTCTGATGGATTGTGGTTCTGTTCTGCAGAGCCGTGTTGGATGGAGGCTCAGTGGACCAGGTGAGTTCAGGTTGAGGGTAGATCCCCTCTGAGCTGCAGGTGATCCTGTTTCCTTCCTGATGGATTCTGACGTCAGAAACTGGAGCTGAAAACAAGATGAGAAAATGAAGAACTATTAAGAAGATAAATGTCCTGGAACCAAAACATAAAAACTCTCAAAATATGAATCAATGAAATGTTTTCAGGTTAAAGTGTTTTACCTTCTACTGCAAAGTCAACAGAATTAAAATAATAGAAGCCATTTATCTTTGCAGAGCACTTATATGTTCCCTCATCATCAACCTTCACTCCTCTCAGCAGCAAGTCGTTGTTTCCTCTGGAGATCTGATCCTCAAACAGAGACGCTCTGGATCTGAAGCTCTCAGAGGTTCTGATGTTACCCTGGTCATAACTTACAATCAGAGATGACGTTTTTTCTTGATACCATTTCATGTCGTTGATCCGGTTCTTGAACCGACATGGTAAAATGCAGTCCTGGTTGATAACACAGGACACGCTGGTTCCAGACTCTGCAACAATAAAAACAGAAGGAAGTTGAGTTGAAAGGTGTTGAAACCCAGATCCCTCTGAAGGATCATAGAAAACCTGCCTGGAAACAAGATCTCAGCAAATCGTCTCCATGATCCAGATGATGTTCACTGAACCAAAAGTTCTGGTTCTGATAGGAAAACAGGGAGGAATCGCTCTGATGCAGAAGGAGAACCATTAAAAATATACCTGGTTTATTTATGTTTCTGCTTAATAATAACATGTTAAATACTATATAACATTTCCAATGATTAATGATTTCTTGACATTCCATCAATAAATCTGTGATCATTGATCAGCTTTCTGTTTGCTGGTATTGATTATTCATCTTTAATGAAATCCAAACCTCGGAGGCTCTTTGCTGTTACGGCCACAAAGGGCTCAACATATTTGAGACATATTTAACAAATTTAATGCGAAAATGAGGATTGAAAAAGTCATTTTATGTAAAACTCTCCTGACTGTTTCTTTTGTTTCAGCTTTTGGGATTTTTCTGTGGAGGAACAGAGAGAATTAAATCCTCAGTTCCCCAAAGAAAATCCCAAAGTGTGAACAGAAAGTTGGACCCGGTGAGCCGAGCAAACAGAACCAAGCGGTCCAGCAGGGGGCCGACCCGATGCAGGCGGCTGAAGCCCTGCTGCACCCGGAATAAGGATCTACTGCAAAGAAAAGTACCGAGAACAGGACAATCGGTCCCACCAGGCCAAAACCACAACGGACACAAAACAGCAAACAAACAAAGAGCTGATAAAAACAAGCGCATGTCAGGCTGGAGACGCGGCATCGATCAGAACGTTGCTGATTGCTGGTGGTGGAGTTTACCTGGTATAACCTATTCACAGGCTGACCAGCAGCCGCTGATTAACAAGACCAGATTACAACACAGGAATTATCCAAACTCCAAAGATTATTAAACACAAAGTCATTCAACTACAGTCAATACAAAACAATCCAGAAAATATAATAATTATAATTATAATGTGCCTGAGGCTCATAACATTTGCCATCACCCTAATCTTTAGCTCCTTCCTTCATTTATCAGCTTCAAGTTTGGACTATTGCTGCTCTGCTATAAAATATAAATATTACTGTGAGATAGAAAAAACCTGTTTGCAGAAATAAAATATTAGTTTTAACCTCAAACTCCTGTTAGTCATTCTGGATTCATCTGTGATATCATAAAATAACATTTATTCAATATGGCAAAGAAAAAACATTAAAATGTTTTCTGTGTTTTCATTTTCTACATTTTCTCACAAACAACAAAATCTGAATTGTCATATTATTTGTCAGAGGGAGACATGTTGGTGAGTAAATGATCCCAAAATATGAGAGCAGAAATAACAGAGTTTCTGCTCCAACATTTAATCATGTTTTAATATTTATTATTAATATTTTCACTTCATTTCCTGTTTCATCCTCACTTTGAAAGCAATAATGTGTTCAAATCTGAATGATAATAAAATAAAGGAAGCAATAAATATTTTACTCACCCATTAAAATATCAGCCCACACAAACGGTAAGAATATTAAAAACAAGAATCTCCTGGTTCTGATCATTTTACTCCTAATTATCAAACTATGAAGAAACAAATTATTGTTGAAACACTGAACTATAAAGATCCTGCAGCTCAGTCTGATTAAAATGTTAATAATTCTTAGAAAATGTCTGTAATCCAGATTAACTCTGATGACATGCAGCTTCATTTATCTCAGAGTTTCTTCTGGTTGGAAATAGGAAGTTTGTTCTGCTAAATGTTCTGATCAGCTTTCATGATAAAACTCTGGAGGAGGAAACAGATTTAGATTAATTAGAAATGATGATGAGTTTTCAACTGTCAGATTAATTCAGTAAATATTAATCAATAATCTGCATTATTTATCCTTCTGCTCAGAATCCACTAATATATAGATAAATAATCACTCTGATTTCATCTATTAACCCTAAATTTCAAAACAAAATGAAGAGTTAATATTTTTCTCTATTACTCTTATAAATAAGACTCAGGAACATCAATCTGCTAATTCCACAAATTTACCATAAAATATATTTGAAAACATTGTTTTGTTTCCTGCAGGGTCTGTAATTAGTTTATCATATTTTAAATGAAAACCAGATACTGACAACATTTTCCATTCAAAAATCTTTTTTTCCTGCTGAATCATGAATAAACATTAGAACTCAAAAATAAAATATTCATAGTTTTTTATTTGTTTTTCAGGTTTTTAACCAACAAATCAGATCAAAGTTTTATTCCATCCATTCATCTTTCCAGATTTCAGGAACGTTTTCAGAAATGTGGACTGTGGATGCTAACATTAGCATTAGCTGCTACAGTTTTAGCATTGAGATGCTATTTCAGCCTTGAGCAGCTTTGCTGATTGGCTAACTAATTTTAGCACAACTTGAACACAATGAGAGTTTTTCCAAGCACCAATCAGATCATTTCAGGAGCCGACATGAACCCAGTGGACCGAGAGAAGAGCCGTTGTCCTCCATCGCCGTTAGCAGTGGAGGCTTGTGCGTCACATTTACGGACGTACCAGAAACCAGGAACACAAAACAAAGTTCCTGAATAAACAAAATGCAGCTCATAGTTATTAGAGGAAAATATGAAATGTTCAGAAGCACAGAGATCACATGTTGTGTTTGTAGCTCATTCTGATTCTCAGAATAGTCAGAAATTAATATTTCTCTGATTTTAACCCTAACCCTAATTTTATAATTATTTTTGAATAACTGTGACTTTTTCTATTTATGTCATTTAAAAACTGGTGTGTAATTTATAACCTGCACTTTAAAACAAGCTGAAAGTGACTCAAGAGAGTTTGACATTTCCTGAAACTAACATGTTAAAACATCTCTAGATGTAATAAATGAGCAGCGCCTGAGCCTGATCCACACAATGACACTTTAACAGACACACTGTGCTATGTGCTAAACGTTAGCAAGCCAGAAAAATATCACATCTCAGCCACTTTTCCTCCTCAGAGTCGTTTTCCTCCAGACAAAAACATGGAGGTTTTGTTTGTTCTCCACTTTTCCACGTCTGATTCCTCTGCTCTGCTGTTTATTGGCAGCTGGCAAACAAAGTGCTGAGTTAAAGATTATTGACACGTTTCTGAATATGTGGTGGATAAATATTTAATTATTACAGCAGTTTACACCTTTCTATAGTCGGTAAGCAGTTCTATCTTTGCATGTTTTCTCCTGTTTTAGATAAAGTTGAACAACCTGCAGCTGCAGCTCTGACTTCCTCCTGAAACCTTAAAGTTTTACAGATTCTGATCAGAGGAGTTTGGACCGCCTCTAAGGACGCTGGTTCTGCTGATAATGGATCAAGGTCCATCCATCTAGTTTCTAACACCTTGTCCCTGGTGGGTCAGGAGGTGCTGGTGCCTCCAGCTACGTTCAGGGCGAGAGGCGGGGTCACCTGGACAGGTCACCAGTCTGTTGCAGGCAACACAGAGACAGACAGGACACACACACACACAACCACACACACACTCGCACAGACCTACACACAAATGCACACACACACACAGAAAAACCCAGACAGGGAATCGAACCCAGGGCTTTCTTGCTGCAAGGCAACAGTCCTACCAACTGCACCACTGTGCAGCCATCAATGTCCTAACCCACAAATTCAATAGATTAGAAGGAGCTTTTAGCTTCATGTGAATTTGGTTGATAGAATGTAAAACTTTCTGGGTAAAAGAAATAAAGTTTCTGTTTCCTGACATTTTGTTGTTTCATGTTTTCAGCAGCAGATAAAATCTGACATGAAGTTCTGCGTGTTTCTGACCGATCTGTGGGATCCGTCTGATGGAGCTGATAAAAACTTTCACTGCAAAGAAACATTTTCTGTGTCTTTGCTCAGAGTTTATTTCTATCTGTTGTTTTTATCAGTTTATAACGTTTTAATCACACGTTAAGGAAATTGTTGTTGAAAAGTTCTTCCCTCATGTATTTGTTACATTTTGTTTTAGTTTCATCCAAGATGTTTGATGTTAAGTTACAAACCAAATCTTTATGCATTTTGTAGGATTTCATTTTTTTACAGGATGAATTTCAATTAAACTGGATCTCAGTAAAAACACAAACATTTAACTTGATCAGCAACACATAAAATAAAAAATGTGAAGTTTTAAAAAGTCTTCAATGTGATGCTGTCATGTTGCAGACAGAGAGTCTGCTGTTTTTCCAGAGAGCTGCTTGATTTTCTCACTTTCTGTTGGACTCTGATCATCAGTGGATGAAAGTTTCAGCTGGAAACTCTGAGCTTCTCTCTGAGATCATCTGGATCTCCAGAACCACAACTTTAAGAACCGGACATCGCTGCTCCAGGATCACATCTCCATGGAAACGCCTTTCAGCTGCGACAGAAGTGAAGATGAATGACGAAGGAAGTTACAGTCACTTGTTAACCTGAAAACAGAAGCTAAGCTATCTATGCTACACGGTGGAAAATAATGATAGCGTCTCAAATTTGTGACATTTTCATTTGATGCAACTTTTGACATTTACTCTTAAACCTGAAAATTTCTTCACTTATTTTTAAATGAAAAATGTTAAAAAGCAGATCAGCACAGAATCACAGAACAGATATGCATGAGACCATAACACAGCAGCACAGCTCCATTTACTGATCTTTGCTGGAGATACATCAGCTTTTTAACCTTAAAATCTGTGAAAAAGTAGCTTAAAGTAGCGTTTGGTTGTACAACAACATCCCAAGCTTTGAACGTCTCACAGAGTTCTGATCCATCCGTCATCTGGACCCAAAGAGAGGATGGACCAGCTGCAGACCGGCCGACACATGGAGGTCCACCAGAACTCATGGTCTGAAGCCCTCTGTGCTACCTGATGCTGAAACCTGCTGGATGTGACTGAAACTGACAGGAGAGTGTTAATAACAGAAGATAATTAACCTTTAACTGTACAGAAACTCTGAGAGCAAAACCTGTCAAACAGTCAAAAACTGAACCAACAATGTTTTTGTTCATATCAGCGTTTGGAGATTGATCTGCGATCTGAATTCAGGCCGTTGCATTTAGCTTTTCTGTTAGTTTTAATAGTGATCTATGTTGCACTGCCGCGGACCAGACCCATTCTGGAGGAACACAGATGTCTGGTCCCCCGTCTCAGACTTCAGATATGCAAAGTGGACCTGGTGGTTCTGTTACAGTAGAACATGCTGCGGTGGTCCAGCATGTTCTACTGTAAGTTCAGAAACGGCAGGTTCTCCATGTTCTGTCCGGGTTCTCTGGCTTCCTAGGACAGTTCAGAAACATGACTGTTAAATGGTCCATATAAATCCTCCTTGTGTGTGTGTGTGTGTGTGTGTGTGTGTGTGTGTGTGTGTGTGTGTGTGTGTGTGTGTCTGCACAGGTGAATTAACAGGACATTTCGCCTGTATACACGCAACACTAACGGGACATTTTGTGTGCGTGTGTGTGATTGTTTTGTCCTATCTGTCTTTGTGTTGCCATGAGTCTAGATCTATAACTCTAGATCTATGACTCTAGCTCGTTCCTTTTTTAGGTCCAAATATGATAACTTGAGTTTTGTTTCTGTTCAGCTGAAGAAAGTTTTCACACATTTCTCTGTTGTCAGCATCTGTTCTGTGATTGAATGGGGTCAAAGGTGACGTTGTAATGTAGAGCTGAGTATCATCTGCGTAGTTATGGTAATTAATCTTATTTCCTGTTATAACCTGAGCCAGTGGAACCATATAGATATTGAATAAGAGTCATCCTAGGATTGAACCTTGGGGAACCCCACATGTGACCTCTGACCTCTTCGATGAGAAGTTTCCTATCGAAGCACAGAAATCCCTGTTCTTTATGTCAGACTGGAACCAGCTGAGTTCTGGACCGGAGAGTCCGACCCAACTCTCCGTCGCTTCAGTAAAATGTTGTGATCAACACTGAGGTCCAACAGAACCTGCAGAGGTTCTTACTGTCACTTTAGTCATATTTAACTCTGAGAATTTCTTCATTAGTATTATCACTTCATTTCCTGTTTCATCCTCACTTTCAAAGCAATAATCTGCTGCCAACATCATAATAATAATAAAATAAAAGTGACAATAAATGTTTTATTCTCCTCCTCCAGAAAAAATCCACACAAACGTTAAACGTAGCAAAAACAAGAATCTCCTGGTTCTGATCATTTTACTAATTATTACCCTAATTATAAAGAAACAAATTATTAGCTGTTAAAAAGCTGAACTATAAAGATCCTGCAGCTCAGTCTGATTAAAATGTTAATAATTCTTAGAAAATGTCTGTAATCCAGATTAACTCTGATGACATGCAGCTTCATTTATCTCAGAGTTTCTTCTGGTTGGAAGGAGGAAGTTCTGATCAGCTTTCATGATAAAACTCTGGAGGAGATGAAACATATTTTAGCTCGGTGGATTTTTAGAGAAGCTGCATGTCGGCCTTCATGTTCTGTGATTTACTAAATGCAACAACCTTTCAGTTTAAACCTGCCTCTGATTTAGTTTTGTATTATTTTAATCAAGTGAAGATTAAACACATTAAAAATGCCCATTATTTTTAGTTAATCTCCCCATTGAGGAGCTTCATACTGAAGTCCAGCTGGACAGAGTCACAGTTATATAACAAAACAATAATCACTCAGATTTCATCTTTCCATTCACAAATTAAGAGTTAATTTGGGAATTAACTATTAATTTAAGGTACATTTGTTTTCCAATAAGTGTTTTGCAATTTAATTATGTTGTTTTGTTACTTCTGTACAAAAAAATAAAAAATGGCAAAAGTTGTTTAGTAAGATCATAAATGTAAACGATAGATGGAAATTTGACACCATCTCCAGTAAAACCGGCTGCTGAGGTCACGACCTCTTCCTGAATCCGTTGAGTACAGAGGAACCGCTAGAGACCAGATCAAACAAACAAACAAACAAACAGTTTCTGCTGGAGGCCAGGAGTTAAAGCTTGGTCTGATCTGACCTCTGACCCTTCCTGTTGCTGCACTCAGCTTGTTGGAACAGGAGATGTTTCCTTGTAGCTGCATTTACAGTTCCACTCACCTTGGATTTTGTTCTTTTAAATTTCTACAATAAAAATCTGATTTCTTGAATGAATCCACTGGATGATTCGCCTGCTGACATGCAGCTGCTGCGCTGCATTTTATCATCTGAATCCGTCGCATTGAAACCTCTTTCCTGCTAAAACGTGTTTGGATGCAGAGCAACAGTTTAATAGAGCAGAAGCTGGAGCCGTTCCTGGACCAGTTGAGACAAGAACCATTTAAATCACGGTGAAAATCTAGTTCCATCTCGTTTTAAGGTCCTGGACGCGTCACAGGATATGACATCACAGCAGGAGGGGTCTACACCTGCTTATTTTGATCATTTTGATCGTTTTGATCGTTTTGATCATTTTGATTATTTTGATTGTTCCACTAATAATCTTACAGATGAAATATTGTAAAAACGGTAAAATGACAAACTGATTTCTGTATTTCAATAATCTTATTTTGATTATTGATTATTTTCCATCTCCCCAGCAGGAGGAGCTCAAGCTGATCAATGAGTTTAAGATTTTACACATTTATGACCAAATGATCTCATCCTAAAAGGTTTTAATACAACGATAATCTGTACAGTTATAAACATGTTTATGAATATAATCCTCTCAACTAACATGAAGAAACATCAGTTCTAAAATAAGAAAAGCTGATATTGATCAGATCTTTATGTTTTAATAACTTCAGACTCCTGAAAGCTGAATGAAGACTCTGCAGTCCTGGATTTTAATAAGCAACATTTTAAAACCAAGATCAGATTATTTCAAGCTCATTCATGTTCTCATATCCAGAGGGTCGGGTTGAAAGGTCAGAACATTTTTCACCTTAAATGCTTCATGTTTAACAGATTCTGCTGCTGCAAACAGAAATTATAAAACTTTATTTTCTGAACTCAGCAGATTTTTGTTTTTCTTTTGATGATCATGATTTTAGTCCTTAATCTCTAATAGACACTAATTACATGTTTTAAATGTATAATTTTCTACAATGAGTTTGTTTTTTCCTCCTGTGACTGAAGCTGTTCACTGACCAACATTTCTGATTTGATCAAACTTTGTTTTATTATCAATATTTCATCCAGAGTGTTAAAGGAAAACAGCTGATCAGCCTAAATGTCTGCAAACATCTGAATCAAAAGCCTAAAAGTTTTCAAACTGAAAATGTTTAAATGTTTCATTTGTTTTGTTTTCCTGCATGTGAAATCTGATCTGTTTCTGATTTTCTCATCATATTTGATTTGTGTTTTCTGGTCTGAATAAAGAACAAAAAGATCTTTTGTTGACCTGAAGGTGAAGCTCGTGTGTCAAACTAAGCATGTAGTTTCAAGGAAAAATGTTAAAATATAAAAATAAAACTTGAATTAAATACACAGTAACATTTATTTTTTTACAAAGTAAAGCCAGACTTCCTGCTGGGACTTGATCCTCTGGTGTTAATCCATTCATGTCTCAACATGCTGAAGGAGCAGAAGTTTCAGGAAGAGTCGTTCCTTGTGTCTAACATGAAATGGCGCGGAAACATCCTGCAGTGAAAATCTTGGTGATTCTTCTGATCACAAACTTTCTTTGCTCGACTTTCTCCTCACCAGGTGAGTGTTTTCAGTTCTGCTTCCAGGTTTAGATGAGTTTGATCCTCGGTGAAGGATTGAGGTGTTTTGGTGTCTGATAACTTCCTGCACGGCGCCATGTGGCTGCAGCTGCCGGGAGAAAGTATCTGGACTTTCCCGACATGTGGCAACACATTTTATTTAAATGCAAACATCGTTTGTTCATGCAGATTTATTCTATTTATTTGGAGTTATTTTAGCTGCTTTTAGAGACTTAAGAGGGAAACTAAACCCACATTTAGCACCAATAGCAGTTTTTATCCATGATCTGGTTCACTTCAGTAAAACTGAATAAATCATGATTTCCTTCTTTACTGTGTCTTGCAGATACTGAGGTTTCCTGTCTCTTCATGCAGAGCTGCATCCTCCCCTGTACTTTAGAAAATGGAGATCAATTAGTCTTTCACTGGTTTTATACAGAAGGACGGCTTTCTGTTCACTCCTTCCACCATAACCAAGACCAGCTGGGCCATCAGAACCAGCGCTTTAGAAACAGAACCTTCCTATTCAAAGACCAGTTTCAGAGAAATAACCTCTCACTTCTGCTGACGGGAGTGAAGCTTCAGGATGAAGGCAGATATCACTGTTTCAGGAGCTCCAACTACGGATCCAAGGAGACATTTATCAACCTCAAAGTTGATGGTGAGTCAAATATTAATTCATCTGTTTCTGTTTCTAATTAATTTAAATGTTATTTTTCTATTTGACCTGAATGACTGAAATAAATAAAGCTTTTGGTCAGCTGCAGATTTACTGAGATGAATTTCTTTCTGAGCTGGAGATTCACATATTAAACACTGAAAAATACAAAATTTTACAAAATGCTTTAGTCTAGTCTTAGTGGAGCTGAAATAAAATAAAACTAAGTGTTAAGTAACTTTCCAGCAAGATAGAGGAGTTTGTTTTAGTAAATTAAATCTCCATCATAAAATCAAAGCAAAAATAGTTGGAAAGATTTTGTGTTTTTGCAGTGCAGCAGCTTTTTTACTGTAAGTATCTTCATCCATTGAGATGCAAAGATAAAGACTGATGAGGTTGAATCAAATGTTTCTGCTGCAGCTCCAGTTTCTGACGTCAGAATCCATCAGGAAGGAAACAGGATCACCTGCAGCTCAGAGGGGATCTACCCTCAACCTGAACTCACCTGGTCCACTGAGCCTCCATCCAACACGACTCTGCAGAACAGAACCAGAACCACAGTCCATCAGACTGAGGAGAAGCTTTATGACATCAGCAGCTCTCTGACGGATCCAGACGGTTCTGATTGGATCTACAGCTGCACCATCAGAACCAGGAGGAACTGGAAAAGAACGACTCTGAGAAGAAGATTATGTAAATATTTAGTCTCTTTACTAAAATTATTCCTTGTCAACTTTAATTTTAGATGAAGGTTACTTTATAAAACTTTAACAGAATCCTTAAACATGCAGCTGGATTAAATCCTTTCACTCTAAACTTAATTCTGCATCCTGTTTGCTTCTTCCAGCAGTGACCGGCGCCCCCTACAGGACAACAACCATCAACTGCTCCGACTCCGACTCGCCTGCAGCCAGCCTGGTGTGGAGGTTCAACGATCAGATCATCCTGAGTCAGACGGAGCCCAGCGTCTCTGCCAGTGTCTCAGAGGCCTGGAGGAAACATGTGAAGGACGTGTCAAGGTCAGGAAGCCTCACCTTACAGGATATGACATCACAGCAGGAAGGGGTCTACACCTGCCAACTCACTGACCAAGACGAGACGATTATTACAAACACCTCTGTGAGGATAAACCAAGGTGAGGTCAAAGGTCATGACTATCTGACCTACAGTTAGGAAATGATCAACACTTTTAATTATAAATATTAATTTCCTGTTTTGTATTTCAGAGAGTCGAGCCGTTCATGTCAGCATCATCATCATCGCTGTGGTTGTTGGAGTTTTGATCATTTTGATTATTGCAGTAATAATCTTATGGAAGAAAAACGGTAATAAAACAAATTGATTGATTTCTGTATTTCTATAATCTTAGTATTAACTTTATTTCATTTCCGTCTCCACAGCAGGAGGAGCTCCAGCTGATCAGTGAGTAACGATTTTACACATTTATGACCAAATCATGAGCAGTTCTTATCCTAACAATGTTTTCAGGTTAAAACTCATAAAATTAATAAAACTAAGATGAACTTTTGGAAACTTGATTTTGAGCAGAGAATAATTTTAATATTTTGATCTTTAATTTCACAGAGACATTGAACTTCAGAGACATTGAACTTCAGAGTCCTGAACGTTCACATGAAGCTGCAGACGAATGAAGGCTCTGCTGTCCAGGACAAGATCAGTGACGTTTTGGTAAAGATAAGAAAATCATTTTTGACAATATAATTGTCTTTTAAACTCATGAGGAGGAATGAGAGAAGCAACACGCATCACAATAAAGATGCAGAACAATCCTGATGTATCCAGTCAAAGGAAAGAGCTGCTCAGTGGATCAGTGGGTGGAACTGCTGCCTCTCAGCAGGAAGGTTGTGGGTTTGAGTCCTGAGTCTTTATGCATGGAGTCTGCAGGTTGGATCCTCCAGTTTCCTTCAACTGACCAAAAACATGAGGTGCCATGTTAACTGCTGTGTGTGTGTGTGTGTGTGTGTGCGTGTGTTTGTCCTGTGATGAGCTGCTGAATTAAACCAGTTTTTTTTATATCATGTCAGTATTAAACCTTAACTTGAATAAAAACTTGACAGTAAAATAAATGCTCAGATTCTGCAGCTCGTTTACGATGTTACATTAAATTCATTAATTCAATTTATACACAAAACCACAATCAATGTTGTTGTAAAATTGAACTTTTTATCATTTGTTCAATTCTATTTTTTCCTGAAATATTGTGATTATTTTCTCATCGATGTGATTTTAATATGAAATTGTTTTGTCCTGTGACTCAACATTTGATGAATGTCGTCCTTATTTCAGAAGAAATGATCTGAGAAAAGAAAAACCTGCCACAGATTTTAATCAATGACTGTTTGAAGTTTGCAGTAGTGCTGTGGCCCAGCAGCAAAAGGGTCTGGGGTTCGATTCCCGGTTTGTCCTGTCTGTCTCTGAGTTGCCCTGTGACAGTCTGGTCCAGGGTGACGAGCCTGGACCCTGGAGAGGCATCAGCATTTGGGTTAGCCTAACCCTACCCTAAAGTGTTAGAAAATGGATGGATGAATTTTCTGCACTTGTAATATAATATGCCTTGAAATAAAGTTTATTTTTCTTCATCTCAGTTGTTTTATTCACAGCAATAAAAATAAAACTTGAAGTACATTCAGTACGATTTAACTAACATGATCTAACGTTTTAAATCATTTTCCTTTTTCAAATTAACTTTAAAACATTTACATTTTGTCATCAACCAAACCTTAGGAACACATTTCTGCTACAGAAACGAGAGAACAGAGGAAGAAAAGTGAAGAACTGGTTTCATATCTGATTTTACCGTGAAGAGACGTTTGTTCCTGATGTGTTGAAGTTTTGTTTTGATTTGGATTTTTGTTTTTCTCACTAAAAGCAAACTTCTTCAGCTGCACACTGAAAAAATGACTTCTGGTTATTATTTAGATTTAAACAAATTATTATGTTATCTTTATCTTAAAATGCCACATTATATTTATTGTGTTACTTTGAATTAGTTTGTAAAAAGACATGCAGACTTAATCTATCACACCAAGTATTCTGAACTATTTTCATAAATTGAACAAATGATGTAATATGTGTTTTATTTGCAAAGTAAGAGTACAGCTTGTGTGATAAAATTGAAAAATATCTTATTACAAAGTAAAAGTAATTATTTTGTAATAAGTAATTACAGAGTAATTACTTATTACTTATTTCACTTATAAGTGAAATGCATTTTCACTTGACTGCATTAATTTCAAAGTGCAAATTAAATGTCTCCAAATGAACTGGATCAGTTACTGTTGATGTTTGATGTTAAAGAGGAATTTAAAGTGCAAATGTATCAAAATTGAAGGTTTATTTTATTGAATTATTGCATTTAGTTTTTATATTCAGCTAATGAAAATAAATCTGTTTTAAAATGTAACTGAACAGAGCAAACAAGCAGTTTATGAGCTCAGCTGTTGTTTCTGCTGTGTTTGCAGAGCAGCGATGGTAACCAGCGTCACCAGCACAGGATTGTTGACGCAACTCCAGTTTGTCCTCTCTGGCTTCCCATAAGGGACAATCATATGCAAACATATCATATATTTGATATTGATCAGGAAAAACCAGTCCTCCAGAGACAAACTGTCTCTTCCTGGTGAATCTGGATCATTTCTCCAGATTCTTTGTGTCTGATGACATGAAGCAGGAAAATGTGGAGCTGCTCTGGATTTCTGCTGTTTCTGTGGCTCTGGGCTGTTTCCACTGCAGGTCAGTCAAAGTTTTCACTGATGGAGGAGGATCAATATCAAATAGTTCACCTTGCTGCTCTTTATCAATATTATCATTAAACTGACATGTGATCTTAGCTGACAATATATTTTTTAGTTAAATGTCCAAATGAGTTTTCTGAGATATAAATTGAACTTAATCTCAATTTGTGACAAAAACAGGAACAACAGATTTGATTTTAATGTTTGTTTACTTCACTTTACTGTTATTGTGTAGAAACTCGGGCAATAATTACAAATCTTCACTTCAGGCATCGACAAAAAGAGCAATATCAATAATCGATCAAGTCGGATATTGAGAAAACAAACAGACTATTTGTAAAATCTCAGTTGTTGAAATTGATTTTCACAGACATCTCAAATTATTTACAAAGCCAGAAATAAACAAAATATTCAAGCATTGTTTAATATTAAGGACAATTTTAATTGGTTAAGAATTAAATCACATTAAAATATTTAAATTCAGATTTACGAGAAAAGCTTCTGTGTATCAGTAAAGATGTGGAATAATTTCACATTTAGCATAAACTGTTTAACATGTAATTATTGCTGGATATAATATATAATAATAATAGTAAATTTTTGTTGGTGTTTTTATTTATGCCAGTTTTGTTTTTTGGTGTAACTAAAATTAAATAGATGCTTTAAAATACAGATTTAGGAAGAACTGCTCTCAAATGAATATATAAAAATAAACATTTTGATGTTATGATTCATTATGTAAGTATTTTATGTACATATTCAAAACATAAACAAACATTTGACTTAAAACTGTCAGACCATGTTTGGTTCTTATTACTGTATTTATGTTCCTGAATTAATTGTTAATTTTAGTTCAAATCTGATATTATTTATTTTCTCACTGCAGCTCTGCTGGAAATAAACATTTGGTACATGAATCAAAATCTTCAACTTAGAATTAGTTCTGCACCAAAATTAAATATTTTTATTAAAAATTACCTGCTTGACAATAAACAAAGCATGAATTTGTTTTTTAAATAAAATAGCCAGATTTATTTCGTTAGCAGGAAAGGTTTGCGTGTTTCTTAAACTGCAGTTGGGGCCACATAAAATCAGTCCAGGAGCCAGAATTGGCCCCCGAACCACATTTTGGACAACCCTGATCTGAACTGGAAGAATTTATGTTGGAATTATTCACCAGAGAAATACATCCAACATGTTTCACATTTTCATTTAACCTCCTTATTGTATCATAAAGAGATAAAAAGATCATTTTATTAAATATGTTTATTATAATATCAACCCTTTGATCTTAAATGAATTCTAACTTTTTATTAATTTAACATAAAACAGTTTAATTTTTGGTTGACAAGTTTTAATGGGAAACTTTAGACTTCTTGGTGACTCCATATGAAACAACCATCAGCGTTCTGGGAAAGCCCCAGTTTGACTTCCTGAAATGAAAACACGCCTGTGAGTGTATTTTACGGCACAGTTAAATCGACTCAGACTCATTTCTGTAGGACATTTTTAAACCGCAGCTGATTAAAATATGATCCAAGTAATGTAGTTTATTTTGGCCAAATATCATAAAAATGTTTTTGAACTTTGAAGAACATTAAAAATCATCTATAATAATTTGGCTGCCTGACCAAAGGAACAGGAACTTTTTTACTGCTTTTCTTTGTATTTAAATGTTTTGACATGTTTTGTGATTTTTCTGTTTTTATATGGTTTATTTGCTTTGTTTTGTTCTGTAAAGTTCTTTGTGTCTCTCGTCTCCATGTTGTGCTGCAGACGTCGATGTTTCCTGTGTCTACATGGAGAGCTGCATCCTGCCCTGCCGCTTCCACAGCGGCAGTGAGATCCACATCCACTGGGTTCAGCTGAAGGCCCGGCCGGTTCCGGTCCGCTCATTTCACAGCGGTCAGACTCAGCAGGGTCAGCAGGGTCAGCCGGGTCAGCAGGGTCAGCCGGGTCAGCAGGACCAGCGCTTCAGAGGCAGAGCGTCTCTGTTCTGGGATCAGATCTCCAGAGGAAACGCCTCTCTGCTGCTGAGAGGGGTCAAAGTTCAGGACGAGGGCCGATATGAGTGCTTCACCAACAGCTCTGCTGCTGACAGTCACTCATTCATCAACCTGATGGTGGACGGTAGGAGAAACGCTTACTGCTGCAGGAACCACCCACATCCACAGATCCTCACTTTTCTCTTTTCTCGCAGCTCCAGTCACTGAACTGAAAATGGAGGAGATGGGAAACCGGATGAGCTGCAGCGCGGCAGGGATCTACCCCAGTCCGGAGCACAGCTGGTCCTTTAAGGCTTCGGCCAACACCAGCGTCCAGAGCGCCATCAGAGTGAGCCGCACCGCAGAGCAGCGTTACGACATCAACGCCTCCCTGACGCTGTCAGAGGGCGTTTCCTTCCTGACCGTCAGCTGCAGCTTCAGCACCAGGAGGAGCAGCAGGAAGCTCACCTTCATCTCTCCAGGTGAGGCAGGATGTTCAATCTGGCTGCAGAAACACTCAAAATTAACAAGGATTTATGTCCATTTTTAATGCAAATGTCTGAAATAAGGCAAAAAATAACTCAAAAGTATCGTTTCAGCAAAATACAGCAGCTTGTTTAAGTGAATAAACCTTTAATATAATTATTTTTTTAAAGTACTAGTTCCACTTGCAGATTGTTTTTCCTGTAACTCTGGAAAATAATAAGTGAAATAATCGGTCAGTGGAACAATTACCTTTTAATCAATATTAAATAAGTAACTTGCAGGTAACTTTTAAAATATAGGAGCTTATTTTAGGTCAATAATTTCTTAATATTGATGGGAAAAAAGTTATATTTCCACCGGCAGATTATTATTTATGAGACATTTTTCTCATGTTATAAATGAAATAAAATGGGAGCAAAGAAATAAATTTGCACTAGAAGTAAATAGAAAAGATTTAAATATTTTATGTTTTTACAGTTTTGAACACCTGGTGAGGTTTTGTTGTGTTTTGTTGTGTTTTGTTGCCTCCTGGTTTTAGTGTCTGTCAGCGTACCGGAAGCGGAAGTGACCATCAACTGCTCGGCCTGGAACATGACCGTGACGCGGCTCGTTTGGAGGTTCAACCGCAGCCGGATCCTCCTGAGCTGGAACCGGACGGACGGCGGCCACCGCGTGGCGGAGGCCTGGAGGAAACACGTCACGGCCGTGGCGGCGTCAGGCAGCGTGACGCTGCGGGGTTTAACCGCGCAGCAGGGGGGCCTGTACAGCTGCGAGATCAGCAACGCGGAGGAGGCGGTGATCAGCGGCACCATGCTGAGCATCCAGACACATCCGGGTACGAACCCAACCTGGCAACCCACGGAAAGAGAATCATTATAAAAACAGAGAATAAAACAAACTGAGAATCGCAGTAAAACCTCTGAACAGTTCATTCAGTTCTAATACCTGATGACACTTCAAAAACCTAATGATTGAATTGAATACATTTCATTTACTTATTCAGTTTAATGAAGAAAATTCAAATCCAATTGCACTGGATTGAATTAAAATATATTAAATTCACTGAATTTAATTGAAGTAAATTAAATTAATTTCAGTAAATCAAATCGAATTGAACTGAATTGTTTATTTGACAGAATTTATGCTGAAAATCCTCATAATTTGGCCAAAATTTAAAATTTTTCATCTTCAGTAACTGAAATAAATCAACATCATATAAAATGAATATAATAATGTAATATAAATATAATCAGAAGACTGACTGAATAATGTGCAAAGGAGGAAAATGCTCTTCATACCAACATATAGTCAAAATATTCAAGCATCTAAATAAAATGTGAATGTTTCAGATTTATGATGCAGAAAAAGATATTTCTGTTATGGCATCAATCCAGTTGTCATGGCAATGATGAGGGTATGTAAACTTTTGACCACAAATGGTTCTTCTGCGACAGAGTGTCTTCGGTCAGAGGTTTCCTTCAAATCGTTGTAATACTGACTGCTACAGTCTATGAAGAGGCTTGTATTTGGAGCTAAAGCCTTTATTTTGAAAAGATCTTTGTGATGTTGTTGCAGGTTCCTCCTGGGTCCCTGCTGCTGCTGTGGCCTCTGTGGTTTCAGTCACAGGAACAGCTGTCTTCCTGCTGCTGCACTTCCTGAAGTAACAGCTCGTCATCTCCCAACATGATCAGCGTTTATTGCACTTATTTTAATGTTACACAGATATGAATATGTAAGAATCGTGATGCTGAAGTCAGTATAAGCAGCAACGTCTCGATGTTCCTCCTGCTGCTCTGAGGAGGAAAACATTTCATCTTCCAACTGGGAGCAAAAAGACTTTAGCACCAAACCCAGATGCTGACGGAGAACAAAAACGAGAAATTGATGGAAAATGAATATTTTTCTGTAAATAAACTTTTGGATAAAACAAAGACAGTGTGAGAAATTACATGACCTGTTGGTGCAACAGTGCAAAACCCCTTTAAAAGTCAAACAGACTGGAAAACTTAGAGTGCATTAGAAAGATTCAGCATTTTCATTTAAACTGATCATTTTTAAAGGTGAGGCTGTTTAAAATGTGGGAAAAAAAGAAAAAAGTCTTGGAGTGCAAACATTTTAACACTTTAAATCAGGAACAGAATAACTTTTATTGTCATTGTGCACAAAACAAAACAAACCCAATTTAAAAAGCAAGAATAAAATAATTATTGATCTCAAAAAAATGCAGTAGAAACACAGAAACAACTGGGATGTTTAGGAAAAATAAATCAGGTTTTAGACAAATTATCAAACAGCTGGAGAAACTTTAAGGTGTTTGAATTGCAGCTTCAGGGTCTCGCTGCTCCGCCGATGTTTTGTGCAGTTTTTTTTTGTTTGTTTTTTTGTTTGTTTTATTTTTCCACAGTGCATTGTGTTCTGCATCCTGATTGGCTAAAGTCTCTCCGCTTCTTCTCTACCTGTGTGCCAGTAACGTTGCATGTAAAACAGCTTGTCAAATTTAAGTTTGCGAATTCTCTTGCGATTTCAAGTTTCTCTAAAACCCATAATGTCGACAAAACGTTCCAGCCTCCTGCTGTGAGGCCCAAAGGCAGGGGAAGATTCGAACCATCGCAGAGAAACTTCTGGACTTAAAGGGAAGCAGAAGCTCTGCGGCTGCAGGTTCTCAAGAATGAGCCGATCATTTCATTCTCAAACAGAATCCATGTCTGTCGGTTTAAAAGAATCTTTAAGAAAAAAGAGCGACAACATAAAACTGTTCTGCTCTAGAAAACAGACACCTGCCGCTGCAGGCAGAAACACCTGAATCAATTTGTTCTGCTGCACTTTGTATTTTTTCATAATCATTTTTCATTTTCTCCTGTTCTGATCCAATGACTCTGGTCGCGGTGCTGATCTCCGCAATTTGAAGCCTTCAGTTCGTTTTGATGATTAAATGATTATTTTACAGGACAGCAGTTATTTGTAAAAAAAAATAAAATAAAATAAAAATAAAATAAAAACAGAACATTCAGACAGTAGGCTACTTTTATTTGTTAAACAAATGCCTGGCCTGTAAAAAGGTTTTATTCTTTGGTTTCAATGTATTATGGAATATTTCATTGTATAATAATTGTAAAATAAATAAAAGTTGTTGGAACGAAACCCCATGAAAAACGAGGCTTCACTGAACAAACTCACAATAATTTGAATAACAGAGCTGATAATATGTTGATTCATCTTGGTGATTTGTTACAAGTAAAAATAATCTACCAGTTTATTTTGATATTTATCAAAAATATTGATGAATATTTGTCATCAATATTAAGTTTAATTAAGTTTTTTGAGTGCATTAAGATATTTGAACTACATCAAAAATATTTGGCAACATTTTGTGTTGTTTCAGTGTAAAATCCAGTAAAACTAAAACCTCCGTCAGTTCGTTTGGGTTCGGCAGATTCTCTTCGCGTTCGGCTCCGGATCCGGCTCTCCGTTCAGGTTCGCTCTGTTGGAAAAGCGGCGCCACGTCCGCAGCGTCTTCCGGGACCAGACCCAGAATCCGGACCCGATCCCCGCCGTGAAGGTCGTCAGGTACTTGATCATGAAGACCGTGAAGTTCGGCGAGGCCGCCGGAGTGTTTCGGGTCGGACACGGAGTGGCGAAGTGTCGGCAGGTCCGCATCCGCCAGGCGGCGTCCCACTGCGGCCGGAGCGCCTGTTCATACAGCAGGCAGGCGATGGCGGCCGCTTTGGAGGCCGCGTACACCGAGCCGAAGACGCCGATCCGCGCCATCAGCCTCTCCAGCCTCTCCGTCTCGGTGCCGTTATTCTTCATGATGGACCGGACCCGGAGCAGCGACACGAACCCGGCCAGCAGGAAGGAGCCGCCGATGAGCAGGGAGACGGACAGCGGCGCCAGGATGAATCCCCCCCCCACGCCCTGAGCAGGTCGCCCTCCACCCGGCCCACCGCCAGAACCAGGACGGTCTTCAGCGCCGGAACCACCCAGGCTGCCAGGTGGAAGTAGTGAGCGCCGGCCTGGATGGCCTCGTGGCTCCACTTCATCCCGGCCGACAGGAACCAGCTGAAGCCCAGGACGACCCACCATACGGAACCGGACACGCTGAAGTAGTAGAGGACCACGAACAGGACAGTGCAGACGTCCTTCTCCGTCCCTTGGACCACCAGCCGGTACCCGTCCTTCCTGAACCGGGCCACACACACCGCCTTGTCCTCCAGCAGGAAGGCGGCGCTGTAGGCCAGCGCCACCATGAAGGAGCAGCCGGACAGGAAGATGACGGGCCGCTCCGGGTACACGAACCTCCTTCTGTCCAGGAAATACGTCAGGATGGTGAACAGCGTGCTGACGCAGCACAAAATGGACCAGAACCCGACCCAGACCCGGCTGAACTGGACTTCCTCCCGGCTGAAGTGCATCAGTCCTCCGGGTCTGTCGGACTCGCAGGGGGCGCCGCAGTCATCCTGACCCAGGAAGCGGTACCTGAGGCGGGACGGAACCTGGAGCTGCGGCGGGCAGGAGAACCGCTGCTCGCTCCACGGAGCCGGAGGCAGGACGGTCGGGTTCGGCTCGGCCGGACCTTCAGAATCGCTCCTGTTCTGACCCACACAGATCTCTCCGGCTCCGTGGAGCGGGAAGTTCTGGCAGCGCAGCCGGTCCGGCCACTGGAAGCCGAACTTGTTCATGAGCTCCTCGCAGCCTCTCCGGGCCTGTTCGCACAGAGACCTGCAGGGCGGGATGGCCCGGTCCAACACCGTGCACACCGGCGCGTACATGGTGCACAGGAAGAACCGCAGCTCCGCCGAGCACTGGACCTGGACCAGAGGGTAGAACTGGTGCACCTCCAGGCCCGCGTCCTCCTGGTTGTTGTGACCCAGCAGGTTGGGCATGATGGTCCGGTTGTAGGCGAGGTCGGTGCAGAGCGGGATGGAGATGGGCTGGCAGAAACCGGGCTCCAGAACCGAACTCCCGTCTTCATGCTGAGGCGATCCGGGCTGGAGGAGGAGCGCCAGGCAGAGGGTGGACCTCCAGAACCAGCTGCAGGTTCTCATCACAGCGTGCAGCAATGTTCACAGATAAAAAGAGAAGCAGAGACTTCAGAGAAACTGGATCAGGAAGCAGCAACTCGTCCTGGTTTCATCCTGAATGTCAGAATTTGGATCAAACATCAGATTTCAGCTCCTTCCTCTCAGTGGGGGGTCCATCCTCCAATCAGAGGCTCTCTCTTCTCTGATTGGTCCATGCAGATATGAAGGTGAGGCTGCAGATGCACAGAAAGTGACTGAAGTCCAGTATTAATAATTAATTAGAAACTGCTGCTGCCACTGAGAGAAAAAAAACAACCTAATAGTTTTATTTCACTTCTCTAATGATTTTGTGTCATTTATTTAAAACGGGTTTTGCCAATTAACATGTTTTGACATTAATATTGTTTGGGTCTAAACCAGTTGACAAGTTTCTCAAAATATTAACAAAAGACAAACTATCCTTTTTTATCCAATTAATTTAATATGAATATGAATAAACTGTAGAAGTTGTAATTTAGGGACAAAAATGACTTAAAAAAAGAGGAAATAATTAATCAGTTGTTCTGTTCAGCAATATATTGTTTCCTCATATAAATAATATTAATATTTGAACACAAAGAATACATTTTTATTTTTAAAGTAAAGAAATATATGCATGTGGAAAACTAAAAATAAAAAACATAGTTTTAAAAATAAAATGCATCAGAGGAACATTTTGTAGAAGTGAACATATTTTTGCTCTTCATCTGATTTTTATTTTATCTTTGTTTCTGCTGATGAGGAGGAAACGTCTCACCTCCTCGTCTCAAACTCATTTATATGATCAAAATTCATCTGTGTTTTGATCCAGACTGGATTCTGTTGGAAGCTGAAGAAGTTCAGATGTAATCTTCTCCAAATAAACAAAAAGAACTGCAGAAAAAAAAAAAAACTGTTGTTTAAAGTAAAATTAGCATCTCAAAGTTCTCAATTCTAACAGTTCAGATGCTGAAAATCAAAGACTTCAGACGTTTTGGTTTATTAATTACTCTATTCATTGATGCATTTTCTACCCAGAAACTCAGAAAAACACAAACAGATGTAAATATGCAGCAAACGTGTTTGATCTCTGCGATCAATCAAACGTCGTCAGTAGATCTGATTTTCTGTCAGTCACAGGGATCTAAGAGTTTTACTGCCGGATGGAGAATTATACATTTATTATGCATGAACCGTTCAAAACAAAAGAGCAAAAACTTCTGAAACTTTTGTTTTTCAGCACCAACATGAACATTTGGATCCTTTGATAAATAAAAACTACAAAGAAATGAGAGAAAAGTGATTAATTACAAAACCAGTTGTTACAAACAGAAGGTTGGATGTGAGAGAGAAATGTTTCTACTCTGGAGATTAGAAACATCACAACAAATAAAAATAAATGTAAATGTTACAGAATCCCAACACAGTCTGAGGAATCAAACTTTTAAAGTTGTAAAAGTTTTAACTATTTTCAGAAAACTCATAGGATTATCTGAAAATAATAAATTATAGTGACCAAAGTTTAGAAAAAATGCAGAATTAACTCTCCTGCATTGCTCCACCTGGAGACGAACGAGACACTTTAATAAATGATTAAAAAAAAAATGTGTCCATAAAACATGATCACTGAAAACGGTCCAGTACACACGCCAGACCATTTGGTGGCGCTGTAACACTGCCACGAAATGACACTGGAAACAGCAGGCAACACAAAATGGCGCCATGTTTGTTGTTGGTATGAAGGAAACATGCTGGTTGTGGAGAGATGTAAAAAGATTAAAAGATAAAAATATAAAACCAGCTTTTTGAAATGTTCCACTCAGTTTTATAAATGATCGTTTCTGGACTCGTGAACTCACATCCTCAACAACAAAAACCTTTACAGATTCTCCTAAAATGGTCTGATTGTGGGCTTCATGTTTTTAATTATTCTTTTACTCGTTGGATTCAAGATTCATGGATTAAAACAGAGTCGATGTCATAATTTCAACAAAAGAAATGTCTCTTTAGCAAAGTGCATAAAATAAATACATTTGGTCCAAGCACTGAGCCCTGTGGTACTCCACTATGAAGCAACGTTTATCATTATCAGACACACTGGAGTTTTAATGTGGTTTAAAGTAAAAACATTTTTAATTAAGTGAGAATCAAACAAAGTTTCATGTAGGAGTTAAAAAGATCTGTCATGAACTGTGTTGGTAGATTTGGACCCGACTGAAGAACTTCTGTACTTAGAAACAAACCTGATGAGACAAGAGGAAAACAAAGAAGTATTTTCACCAAAACCCTCAAGAAAATGAGAATCAGAAAAACGAGCAACGGATCTGGAAAGGAAACAAATGAGTGGAGGAGTATTAAACTCAGGAGGTGATGATAAACCAGAGCAGCACAGGCAGGAAAACGACTTTGGGAAACTCAGTGAATATAATTATACTGAAAGATAAAGTGGAGAAAAACAGAATTAAACTGCAGAATGATTAAAAGTCCAATCAGAGACAGTTTTTCCCTGCAACATGAACAAACAGTTCAAATCTACTGGATTCATCACTGATAACTTCATTTAGTCCTTCAGTATTTATGAGGATCTTTTCATTAATCAAGAGGAAACTTCAGGCTGTCGTCATGTATTTAAAGGAAATTTGCCTGAATTAGTAACTTTGTACTGAAAGACTGGAAATCTGAAAACGTTTGGTCAGCACAACGGCTGCTGGTTTCTGTTTTAGTTGTTCTGTTTTTTACACATTAGGCTTCATTTCTGTTTCAGAGACAAGAAAAGATTGAAAAGTTAAACTCTGCTCTGTCAGTGAGGAAACTTAATTAAATCATCTGCATTTATTCATGAAGCTGTTCAGAGACAAACATGCTCATTAATCTGATGAATGCTAATAAATGCTAACAGGAAGTCCAGAGGGACCAGAGAGCAGATTTACACCCAGCAACATCAAGCAGCGTTTTGTCTGTTTGTCTTGTTGTTGCCGCGACATCCCCCCCCCTTCCTTCACTCTTTCCTCTCTCAGTCACTACTTCCTCTTCTGAGAGGGGAGATGTGCTACCAGCTCTCCATCTAACGGGTCAATTGAGTTTCCTCAATCTGCTGGGATTTACCCTATCCAGAACTGAAGTAAACTCTGTTTAAGCTGGTTTACAGAAAGGATTCACCTGATTTCTACGGCCTCCATCCAGATGTCCCACCCTTCTTCCCCCTGTGAATTAGCCAGACTGACCAGCCTACAGCCAACTAGTTTCACAGAGCACATCTGTTAACGGTCGCTCCTTCTCTTTTTTGCAACTTGCACTTGTTACTGAATCAGGTTGGTTTTAGTGACTCTGGCGAGTCCCAAGGATGTTGTTTTAATTTGGGCTAAAGCAACCTATAAAACATTTCCTACTTTTTCTTCCCCAGAATCAAACATCATAGCTATTTTACTACCATCAAAGAACTTTGAGGTGACTCATTAATTGAATGTCCACAACATCTTTTAGATTTTCTTTATGCTAAATATTTATTAGTAAAGCAATTTTGCAAGGGTCAGTACAGCTTAATTCAGTAGCAGAAATAATCAAATAAGTAAAATCAATCATCTAGCCTATCTTTCCCTAACGCTGATACTAAGAACTAAAAAGGGAACCTTTGAGAGAGACGGACGGAGTTTGGTGTTTCGAACCCCAGAACTGGTCTGATGATGAAGAAGGTGTTGCAGCAGGAGGAGGAGGATGATTGAGAAGGCAGGGATCTCTGTTGGTCTGATGAGCTTCATCTCTGCATCGATGGTGAAGTCACACAGGACTTGGGTCTTCATCTTTGCCTTGGTCTTCATCTTTTCCTTGGTCTTCATCTTTGTCTTTGGGGTCTGAACCCAGCCGATGAGAGAAGTGTGATTTGAAGCCACATGTTTGTCTCTGCGGGGCTGATGGGTTGGTCCCCATGCGCAGGACAGTCTTCGGCTCTGTGGCCCCGGCTCTTCTTCAGCTGCAGAGTTCTTTGTCCATCTCGGTCTTGACTCGAAGCTGCCTGGAGGATCCAACCAAAGATTCCTCTTTTGCTCTCCCCTTATATAGGGTTTATACCCGCTTTCGGTGCATTTTCATTGGCTAACACTGTTGCTGTGCTTGCTTTATTGGGTAACTTGTTTGGACAGATGTACTCATCTCCATCACTGTCTTAGAGACATCTTGTCCTGATGTCTTGGCTAATGTCTCAGGGTTGCTCAATGTTCCTCCCATGTCCTTCTATGTCCTAATAAGGCCTTGATCATCTCTGCTTTCCTGTTAGTCCCCATTTTACCCCTAACCTTTCACCTACTTATCCACCTCCAACACATCATCAGTGATCTTTAATAGCAGTTACATGTTTTACACCATTTCACGTTTAATGTTAGAATCACATTCATAACCCTTTTAGTTTCTCTGATTTAGCATTCATTTATAATTTTATGATAACCACAACTTATTACTCTTTTATTTTTATTTGATACCAAAGTTAGTTACTTGTTTTACTTGTAAGTTTTCCCATGAGTGTAAGTGTAAATGTAAGTATTGTTATAAGTAAACCAATATTAATATAAGTACTTTACTTTAAATCTTATCTAATTACTCAAAATGTTTAGATTTCATCCTTTAAAACTTTTATGCTTTTAAATAAGGAATAGTCTCAGCTATTTTGATTAATCTGCAAGCTGGAAACTTACTTCCTCTTTTTTCAGGAAACCTGCTGTTCCTGTCTCATCTCTCTCTCTGACTATGATTTCTTATGATTAGATAGAAAAAATAAGTATAATTAAAGCTAAGTTTGCAGGAGACAAAAACAACTCACACAACCAGGTTTATTTTATTGCAGTCTGGGTCAACTGTTGGGTCTAGATGTGATTTGTGTGACTTATTTTAAAGGTAACTTTATTTATTGTTACTGTTAATTAAAATCTCCAGCTTGGGGAAGTGGGATGATCTCAGATTTTCTTGACAGTCTGCAGGGATTGTTTAGCCCCTCAGCTTGTCTACTCAGGCTCAGACTCAGACTCAGGCTCAGACTCAGACTCAGGCTCAGACTCAGACTCAGACTCAGACTCAGACTCAGACTCAGGCTCAGACTCAGCTCAGACTCTGACTCAGACTCTGACTCTGACTCAGGCTCAGACTCTGACTCTGACTCTGACTCTGACTCAGGCTCAGACTCAGGCTCAGACTCAGACTCAGACTCAGGCTCAGGCTCATGCACAATCTGCAGAAAACTTTAAAATAAATATTTGGAGGCTCAGGAGTCTCATGTATTCATGCAACTTGACTCATTTCCTAATTTTCACTGTTACAACTGCTAACTGTACAACTAGACAACCGTTAATGTCATTGCTGCCTTCAGTCTATCAAAATAAAAACTTTTTTTTAGAGCCATTTCTGTTACATAACCTGCTGAAAAAAAGACAACTTATCATTTTGATCAACATAGAGCACGAAATGTTGACTTCTTAAAGAAGAATAATTTAATTCCAATTATGGAGGTTTAAAGCATAAAACTTTTGCAACAGCAGGATGGATTCATTTTCTCCAAGGGGATTTTGTGGATATTTTGAGAAAAAAATATGTTAAAACTGTTTTTTTTTTTAAATAAAAACTTTACATGAAACATGTTGTTGTTTTTAGTTCTGTTGTGGAAATTCAACAGAATTATTCTACAACAAAAATGACTAAAACTAACATTTCCTAAATGTATGTATAGTTAGAAATATTAGCTGGTTGTTCATTATTTTCACTGATGTTAATAAGAGTTATTGGTGACAATATAAACCCAGTTCTGGTCAGTTATTACAATTACACTGTGTTGTTTCTCTGTTGGCAAAGAATTCAACAATTAACATTTAACCTTTAATAGATGTCTAATTAGCTCAGAAAAGTAAAATTCAAGTGGAAAATATTCCAGCTAAATGTAATTTTTTAGGGGTGACAGTAAATATTATGCTGCTGATTTCATTACGGTCCTTATTTTTTAATAACTCTCTACATTGAATATGTGTTTATTTTCATTTCATCATCATCTGAAACCACTGCAGGTACATCTTCATGTGATAAAAATCAAGGAAATTTATAATTCATCTTTTCACATTTTTTTTATTTTTATTTATTTTTGTGTGTGTGTGTTATGTTATTGCCTGAGGACAGATGTTATTCAGTTTCATCGTTTGCGTTTAAACAAAAGATTAAAATCAGGAACTCTCCATCTTCAACCAGACAGCATCAGGTGAAAGACATTTCTATCTTTTTTACATGTTCATAATATTTTTTATTTTTTGTGTTGCTGATCAAGTTAAATGTTTGTGTTTTTACTGAGATCCAGTTTAAGTAAAATTCATCCTGTAAAAAAATGAAATCCTACAAAATGCAGCAAGATTTGGTTTGTAACTTAACATCAAACATCTTGGATTAAACTAATACAAAATGTAACAAATACATGAGGGAAGAACTTTTCAACAACAATTTCCTTAACGTGTGATTAAAACGTTATAAACTGATAAAAACAACAGATAGAAATAAACTCTGAGCAAACAAACAGAAAATGTTTCTTTGCAGTGAAAGTTTTTATCAGCTCCATCAGACGGATCCCACAGATCGGTCAGAAACACGCAGAACTTCATGTCAGATTTTATCTGCTGCTGAAAACATGAAACAACAAAATGTCAGGAAACAGAAACTTTATTTCTTTTACCCAGAAAGTTTTACATTCTAAGGTATCAACCAAATTCACATGAAGCTAAAAGCTCCTTCTAATCTATTGAATTTGTGGGTTAGGACATTGATGGCTGCACAGTGGTGCAGTTGGTAGGACTGTTGCCTTGCAGCAAGAAGGTTTTGGGTTCGATTCCCGGCCCGGGTCTGTCTGCATGTTCTCCCTGTGCATGGTGGGATCTTCCTCCCACTGTCCAAAAACAAGACTGTCAGGTTAATTGGTCTCTCTAAGTTAAGTTGTGTGTGTGTGTGTGTTCTGTCTGTCTCTGTGTTGCCCTGCGACAGACTGGCGACCTGTCCAGGTGACCCCGCCTCTCGCCCTGAACGTAGCTGGAGAGGCAGCAGCACCTCCTGACCCCATTAGGGAGAAGGGTGGTTAGAAATTGGATGGATGTTCCTGAGTTTTATTTATAAAAGTAATAGAGAAAAATATTAACTCTTCATTTTGGTTTTAATTTAGAGTTAATAGATGAAATCAGAGTGATTATTTATCTATATATCAGTGGATTAAGTCAGTGCAGAAGGATAAATAATGCAGATTATTGATTAATATTTACTGAATTAATCTGACAGTTGAAAACTCATCATCATTTCTAATTAATCTAAATCTGTTTCCTCCTCCAGAGTTTTATCATGAAAGCTGATCAGAACATTTAGCAGAACAAACTTCCTATTTCCAACCAGAAGAAACTCTGAGATAAATGAAGCTGCATGTCATCAGAGTTAATCTGGATTACAGACATTTTCTAAGAATTATTAACATTTTAATCAGACTGAGCTGCAGGATCTTTATAGTTCAGTGTTTCAACAATAATTTGTTTCTTCATAGTTTGATAATTAGGAGTAAAATGATCAGAACCAGGAGATTCTTGTTTTTAATATTCTTACCGTTTGTGTGGGCTGATATTGAACAAGGTGAGTAAAATATTTATTGCTTCCTTTATTTTATTATCATTCAGATTTGAACACATTGCTTTCTAAGTGAGGATGAAACAGGAAATGAAGTGAAAATATTAATAATAAATATTAAAACATGATTAAATGTTGGAGCAGAAACTCTGTTATTTCTGCTCTCATATTTTGGGATCATTTACTCACCAACATGTCTCCCTCTGACAAATAATATGACAATTCAGATTTTGTTGTTTGTGAGAAAATGTAGAAAATGAAAACACAGAAAACATTTTAATGTTTTTTCTTTGCCATATTGAATAAATGTTATTTTATGATATCACAGATGAATCCAGAATGACTAACAGGAGTTTGAGGTTAAAACTAATATTTTATTTCTGCAAACAGGTTTTTTCTATCTCACAGTAATATTTATATTTTATAGCAGAGCAGCAATAGTCCAAACTTGAAGCTGATAAATGAAGGAAGGAGCTAAAGATTAGGGTGATGGCAAATGTTATGAGCCTCAGGCACATTATAATTAGGCCCGAGCAGCTAAGCGCTGCGAAGGCCTATTGTTTTTGTACTGTTTATTATTATTTTTCTTCCCACCTCTTTGGGGGGCTTTTTGGGGGCCTTGCCTTATCATATTCAAAAACTCACCAAACTTGGCGGAAGCATAAAGGGAGTTTAAAAATTTAGATTTTTAAGGTCAACACAAAAATCACACAAGAAACGGCTCTACAGCGCCACCTAGAAATTTTCAAAGGACCCTTTCCTATTCACTTACTTCATCGTAGAGACATGAAATTTGGTACACTTATAGAGCTCCCCAAGACGCTCAAAATTTACAATTAATGTCATAGTGCAAGTATCACAGAAAGTCGGCCATTTTGGATTGAAGCTCCGATTTTGACCCCATTTATGCCGTTTTCAGCCTTCGTATTTGATTGAACTCGTCCTAGGGATTTCGATTGATCGGCTTTAAACTCGGTGAGTCTGTTCATAAGGCATGTCCCATCTAAAGTTATCAAAAGCGGTGAGTTTTTTGAGTATGCTGAAGGGGGTTAGCAGGGGTCAAAGTTCACCGACTTCGCCAACTGTTATGTCTCCGACACAGAAACTCAGAGATGCACCAAAGTTACTGTGATTGATCATCATCGGGTCTCCTACAATACCCTATGGTCGAATGATGACATCACTTAGGCCACGCCCCCTGAGAACAGGAAATGTAATGTTTTACTGTGAACGGTCGCGATGTGACCCCTTTGACCTCATCAACATGAAACTGTGCCCAGAGACAGAAGACATGTTGGTGTGTTGAGGATTCCAACCCCGACCAGCTTCGATGAAGCAGGTGGCCGTGGCGGCGTGGCGAAGTGACCTGTAACGCCATTGCCATACGTTTGGCTCTCAATTCCAGAGTTTCGGGCCCAGCTGCTCCAAACTCTCTAGGATGAATCCTCGTCGACTCCCCGACAGGAATCCTTCACAACATTTGGTGGCCGTGGCCTAATTTTTCTATAGCGCCCCCTAGAAAACTTTAAATGATCAGCCCCAAGCCATGCTTTAACCTACAATTACAAAACTTGGTAAACATGTGTATCTTGTCAGGACGTACAAAAAAGTCTCTTGGAGCCATGGTCTAAACCCCACAGGAAGTCGACTATTTTGGTAAAAGACGTAATTTTCTCTTCAACATTAATGCAGCCCTGAAAATATAATTTATGAAGGCCATCTTAACATAATAATTATTTAAATATACATAGTTATGTGTTTTGGTGTGTTCCAATAATTCTTACACTAAAAATAATGATTATTCTTGGTTAAAATAATAAGTACGTGATTGATCAGCTGTCACTGTTTAGAAACTATTTCCGTAATTCGCCACTTGGGGTCAGTGTTACTCCACCAATGAAACATAGAATAACAGCAAAACATGATGAATAACTATACTAGTATTTCGCCAGTAGGTGTCAGTCTTACTTCAACAAATGACAAACAGATCGACGGACGCATCTAAACTTTGCGAGAGCGTCTGCCGTGAAATTTCCAAAAGGATAGCGGTTACATATAAACTGAAAGGTTATATGTAACCTGAAAGGTTATATGTAAACACTCAGATAGTTTTTGTTGGCTTAAAACACGCACTAAATGTAGCGTTTTGTTAATAACTGTTATTTACTACTGCAAGTAAATGCATCTATATAACTTGTCCCTATCTTACTGATCAGTCAAGCTTGCAGAAGCAAGCTGCTACGTACGAGGTTCGGCGTATTACGCTGTGACTGTACTTTTTTGTTTTTGCTAACCAGTTGGAGCTGCTAACATTTCCTGAACATTTTGCACGGACTTTGGAGCCACAGAACCGGACCACGCTAAACGTTTTGCTTTGGGTTTTTGAGCTGCAGATCCGAACAACTCTCGTGAGCCGGAACGGACTGTTGAAGCGGAGTTGGAGCAGTTTTATTGCCGTTCGTTTAAAAACTGGTAACTCGCGGTGCGGTGAGTAACGCTGATTATAGGAGCCGCCATGTTTTGGAACTCAGAGGACGATGCTAACCGAGTCTGTCAGGCCTGCAACGTTTGTAATGCTAGCGCTTTTATAATTAAAGAGACTGAATAGTGTGTTTGATACATCCAGTTTGATACATTCAGCCTTGTTTGTTGTTATGCATAGAACCTGTTTAAAGGCTTGTTTAAAAGAGCTCTGACAAAATGCTAAGTATCTTATTACCGATCCATTGGGGTTATAATATTTAGTTGTAGCGCTTCCTGTGATTAATACCTAATTAATGGCTGGGATTGAGCCTGTGCTATTGTTCTGACAGTTAACTGTGCTCTGCTAATGTGCTTTGCCCTTGGTTTATTACTGACCAGAATGGTTTATTAAGATGGAACATCTTGAACTTTAAAATTTTCCTCTGATTTTAGAAGAAGGTTGAAATTGCACTGCATTTACATCTAAGTTGTAGTTAGCATGAAAGCATGTGGCCGTGGCTTAGTGTGAAACTGAATATTTGCCATGAAAGATGAAGATTAAATAACTTCCAAATGCAAGACGACAGCTGGACCAGACTTTCTAATTCTCTTTGCAGAACAGTCCTTAACACATTTACATGGGTACTTCATGACATCACGTTAGCCCCGCCCACTTTTAGCATAGAGTGACCTGTTTTTTCTGCTGTATATTTTACTGTTATTCTATCATTTATATGAGTTTCATGATCTGAAAACTGACATAAAATGATGAACTCTGTGGAATGCTGGCTGCTGACCGAACACGAATTTGGGTGTAGAAATGGCAAACTGCAGTGCTTCGCCATGTGCATAAGATCGGCTATAAATTACTCATGGATCATCCGACTCGTAGCCAAACTGGATATGTATGACCTTTGTTGACCTCTAAGGAGCACAACAGCATTGAAATGTAATTTGACTCCACTGAGCCGCCTAGGTTAATCCACCAGCTATATCTCCTCGCTAAATGCACCAATCTGCAACACATTTTTTGTGGGTCGTCAGGGAGCGCCGCCGAACGCATCGATGCGTACCGCTCTGGTGGACGGGCGCGGAAACTGCGCAACGGCTTCTGCGATGGCGACGTGGGCGGCCCTGCTGGAATCTGTGTAACAGCTTCAGCGGTGCCGTGCGGGCGGAGGTGCTGGGAAATTGCGTGAGAGCTTCTGTGGTGGCTGGCGGCCGGCGGTTGCTAGTTCCCCCGCGGTGGCCAATAGGCCGGAGCGGCGCTTGGCTGCGAGGGCTGCCCGACGCCGCTTGCGGCTTTAATTATTATTATATTTTCTAGATTGTTTTGTATTGACTGTAGTTGAATGACTTTGTGTTTAATAATCTTTGGAGTTTGGATAATTCCTGTGTTGTAATCTGGTCTTGTTAATCAGCGGCTGCTGGTCAGCCTGTGAATAGGTTATACCAGGTAAACTCCACCACCAGCAATCAGCAACGTTCTGATCGATGCCGCGTCTCCAGCCTGACATGCGCTTGTTTTTATCAGCTCTTTGTTTGTTTGCTGTTTTGTGTCCGTTGTGGTTTTGGCCTGGTGGGACCGATTGTCCTGTTCTCGGTACTTTTCTTTGCAGTAGATCCTTATTCCGGGTAGCAGGGCTTCAGCCGCCTGCATCGGTCGGCCCCCTGCTGGACCGCTTGGTTCTGTTTGCTCGGCTCACCGGGTCCAACTTTCTGTTCACACTTTGGGATTTTCTTTGGGGAACTGAGGATTTAATTCTCTCTGTTCCTCCACAGAAAATCCAAAGAAGCTGAAACAAAAGAAACAGTCAGGAGAGTTTTACATAAAATGACTTTTTTCAATCCTCATTTTCGCAGTAAATTTGTTAAATATGTCTCAAATATGTTTAGCCCTTTGTGGCCGGTAACAGCACAGAGAGCCTCCGAGGTTTGGATTTCATTAAAGATGAATAATCAATACCAGCAAACAGAAAGCTGATCAATGATCACAGATTTATTGATGGAATGTCAAGAAATCATTAATCATTGGAAATGTTATATAGTATTTAACATGTTATTATTAAGCAGAAACATAAATAAACCAGGTATATTTTTAATGGTTCTCCTTCTGCATCAGAGCGATTCCTCCATGTTTTCCTATCAGAACCAGAACTTTTGGTTCAGTGAACATCATCTGGATCATGGAGACGATTTGCTGAGATCTTGTTTCCAGGCAGGTTTTCTATGATCCTTCAGAGGGATCTGGGTTTCAACACCTTTCAACTCAACTTCCTTCTGTTTTTATTGTTGCAGAGTCTGGAACCGACATGTCCTGTGTTATCAACCAGGACTGCATTTTACCATGTCGGTTCAAGAACCGGATCAACGACATGAAATGGTATCAAGAAAAAACGTCATCTCTGATTGTAAGTTATGACCAGGGTAACATCAGAACCTCTGAGAGCTTCAGATCCAGAGCGTCTCTGTTTGAGGATCAGATCTCCAGAGGAAACAGCGACTTGCTGCTGAGAGGAGTGAAGGTTGATGATGAGGGAAGATATAGGTGCTTTGCGAAGATAAATGGCATCTATTATTTTAATTCTGTTGGCTTTACAGTAGAAGGTAAAACACTTTAACCTGAAAACATTTCATTGATTCATATTTTGAGAGTTTTTATGTTTTGGTTCCAGGACATTTATCTTCTTAATAGTTCTTCATTTTCTCATCTTGTTTTCAGCTCCAGTTTCTGACGTCAGAATCCGTCAGGAAGGAAACAGGATCACCTGCAGCTCAGAGGGGATCTACCCTCAACCTGAACTCACCTGGTCCACTGAGCCTCCATCCAACACGGCTCTGCAGAACAGAACCACAGTCCATCAGACTGAGGAGAAGCTTTATGACATCAGCAGCTCTCTGACGGGTCCAGACGGTTCTGATCGGATCTACAGCTGCACCGTCAGAACCAGCAGGAACTGGTGGAAAACAACTTTAACCAGAGCAGGTCAGCAGATGGACAGAAAGTTCTAATTTCATTTAATAAACTGGTATTTTTGTTTCTTGTTTACGTTTAATTGGACTTTACTGTAAGCTTTGCATTAAGTTTCACTGTAATGCATATTAGAAAATGAATCATCCAGAGGTTTCTGGCTCCAGCTGTGTGATCCGCTGGTTCCGGCTCCACGTCCGTCGGATCGGATGCGTGTTTCTCTCCCCGCTTTGCGTTCTGCCAGTCCTGCTGCTCTGTCTCTGATTCTACCCGGCCTCTCGCTCAGCGGCTGATTGCTCCCTTTTATTGCCCCATTTCTGGGTTGCCCCCATTGCAGCTGCTGGACAACAGCTGTGTGAACTGAAGTGGACGTCTCCAGAGACAGCAGCCGCAAAGGCATCAGCACACATGCAATTCAGCATAACCCAAAATAAATATTTCAGCAAATGTAAAAATATATGTATAACTAACTGAAAATGGCCACATTGCTACACAATGCCTCCCTGTTTTCCTATCAGAACCAGAACTTTTGGTTCAGTGAACATCATCTGGATCATGGAGACGATTTGCTGAGATCTTGTTTCCAGGCAGGTTTTCTATGATCCTTCAGAGGGATCTGGGTTTCAACACCTTTCAACTCAACTTCCTTCTGTTTTTATTGTTGCAGAGTCTGGAACCAGCGTGTCCTGTGTTATCAACCAGGACTGCATTTTACCATGTCGGTTCAGAAATCGGGTTGCCAACATGACTTGGGAGCGTGAAATACCAAAATCAGGGATTGTAAGTTATGACCAGGGTAACATCAGTTACTCTGAGAGCTTCAGATCCAGAGCGTCTCTGTTTGAGGATCAGATCTCCAGAGGAAACGGCGACTTGCTGCTGAGAGAAGTGAAGGTTGATGATGAGGGAACATATGAGTGTCATGTATTTGCAACCGGCATCTATTATAGACGTTCTGTTGTCCTTCAGGTAGAAGGTAGGACATCTTCATTTGAAAACGTTTCATTCAAAGAGGATTTTGATCGTTTGTATTTTGTTGTTGTGGGATGTTTCTGATGTGAAATTCTTCAATTTTTTTCTCTTATTTTCAGCTCCAGGATCTTCAATCAGAATCCATCAGGAAGGAAACAGGATCATCTGCAGCTCAGAGGGGATCTACCCTCAACCTGAACTCATGTGGCCCCCCTGGCTTTCATCCAACACGGCTCTGCAGAACAGAACCACAATCCATCAGACTGAGGAGAAGCTTTATGACATCAGCAGCTCTCTGACGGTTCCAGACAATGATAATCCAGGTCTGATTTATCGCTGCATTATCAGAACCAGGAAGAACCAGAGGAAAGCAGTTCTAAATCGTCCAGGTCAGCAGATGTACAGAAAGTTCTGATATCGTTTAATAAGCTGGTATTTTAGTTTCTTCCTTACATTTGATTTGACTTTTTCTTGAAACTTCATGAACCATCCAGAAGTTTCATGAAGTTTGATTCACATTCAGAGGGATTTTATTTTCCTGCCTTTCTAAACCCCATTTTACCGTCAGCATGACAAAATGGGAGGAAGCCTAATTAAAATGCATCCACCTGGAAATGAAAAGTATTTGTTCCAACATGATAACTGATGGTAAACAGTGAAACGTATCTGAGGAAAAAACACTTTTACATTCTGGACAATGATCTGGTGACTTTAAGGCTGACTTTGTGGAAACGTTTGTCAAGAATAATCAAAAAGATAAACATCAAAGGAGGTTTATAAGTTTTATTCCTATGAAGATGCAGAAATAAAAAAAGAAAACATTTTCTGCTAAATGCTACATGCTAGCTGTGCTGCTGCTAGCATCTCTAGCGCTTTATTATTATTATTATTATTATTATTATTATTATCAATGTTGGCAGCTGATGGAGAACCAGCGTGAGCCACCAGGGGGCGCTTCCAGCCTCAAATAAAGACTCCAGAAATTAATCAGTAAAGCAACATGCAGCACAAATTAAAATGATTAAAATAAATCAAAACTGAAAACATATTAGTAAAATATAAAGTCAATCAAAAAGGCCAAGTTGCTTCACTGCAGACTCTGAGGCAAATGAAGCTCTCTAATTATTCTGGATTAAAGATCAATTATAGATTTTAGAAATGAATTGAATGAACAAAACTCAGGATTTACATTTAGTTCAGAGTTTTAACTGTTAAGCAATAATTTGTTTCTTCATACATTTGCAGAAAAAGGTAAAGAAGTTTGAATCTCTTATTAAAGATAAATAATCAAATTACCAGCAAACAGAAAGCTGCTCAAAGGTTCTGCATCAGAGCGATTCCTCCATGTTTTCCTATCAGAACCAGAACTTTTGGTTCAGTGAACATCATCTGGATCATGGAGACGATTTGCTGAGATCTTGTTTCCAGGCAGGTTTTCTATGATCCTTCAGAGGGATCTGGGTTTCAACACCTTTCAACTCAACTTTCTTCTGCTTTTATTGTTGCAGAGCCTGGAACCAGTGTGTTCTGTGTTATCAACCAGGACTGCATTTTACCATGTCGGTTCAGGAACAGGACTAACAACATAAAATGGGAGCATGAAAACTCTCACATTGTATCCTATGACCATCGAGGCTCCAGTTACTCTGAGAGCTTCAGATCCAGAGCGTCTCTGTTTGAGGATCAGATCTCCAGAGGAAACGGCGACTTGCTGCTGAGAGGAGTGAAGCTTGATGATGAGGGAAGATATGGGTGCTTTGCAAAGATAAATGGCATCTATTATAGACATTATGTTTCCCTTGCAGTAAAAGGTAGGACATCTTTATAGAAATAAGATTATAAAAGTTACAATTTCATTTTGTTCTTCTGACAAATTGTTCATTTATTTAATGTTTCTGCTGCAGCTCCAGTTTCTGACGTCAGAATCCATCAGGAAGGAAACAGGATCACCTGCAGCTCAGAGTACCCTCAACCTGAACTCACCTGGTCCACTGAGCCTCCATCCAACACGGCTCTGCAGAACAGAACCCAGAACCACCGTCCATCAGACTGAGGAGAAGCTTATGACATCAGCAGCTCTCTGACGGGTCCAGACGATTCTGATCGGATCTACAGCTGCACCATCAGAACCAGGAGCAGCCAGAGGAGAGCAACTTTAGCTGGACCAGGTCAGCAGAAGTTCTGATATTTAAAATCTTTGCTGTTATTACTTTTTGTTTTTACATTTAATTTGACTTTTACTTGAATCTTCATAATGAAAAATGCAAATAAGTGTAATTTTCTCTAAAAAGCTTCTTTATGCCATGATAGTTTCCATAGTGAAGTATTACATCATGCAGCTGATTTATTTATTTGATTAAATAACTTTTTAAATACTTTAAAAACCTTTCAATATAATTTAATGACAGAATCAAACCTTCTTAATAAAATGCAGCTGATTTATTTCATAAATGTATTAATATTTCCAGTCCTTTTGCTTTGCAGAAACTTTTATTTCTGAGTTTCCTGCAGAATATTTTATGTTAAATAATTTTTCTTTCTTTGTTCATTAGCTGATTTATTTCATCAACATTTCCAAATTCTTATTAAAATACAACATCTGACAGGCAGAGAATATTTAGAAGCTTAACTCTAAATATTGTCTTTTATTCCATGTATTGATATATTTCAAATCTTCCTTCTCATCCTTGTGTCTAGTCATATTGATTACTGCAGCAGTGACTAAATATCAATCAGGAAGTTGATTGTGTTGCATCAACCTTCCAGATGTCTCAGGTTCTGGTTCTGGTTCTGGTTCTGGTTCTGCATCCGAACCAGGAAAAGCAGCATTCAGCTTCTATGCTCCACAAATCTGGAAGAAACTTCCAGAAAACTGTGAAACAGCCAAAAACACGGAGTTCCTATAAATCAACAGTCAAAGTTTATTTGTATAGCAGCTTCAGCAACAAGGCTTTTCAAAGTGCTTCACATCATAAAGACACAAAAGAAACACAATGAAAAACATCTTGCAGTCGTTACACATCAGATTGTTCATCAATATTTAATGATCAGGTTTCAAAAGCAGCTCTAGAGATGCTTTGATGAACAATAACTGGAACATTGATTAGTATGTTTCAATATTATTGATGATTGTGATGCCTTCTGACTAAATGTTATTGCTTATTTCATCTCTGGTTACTGTTTTATGATGTGAAGCAGTTTGAACTGCTTGGTGCTGAAATGTTCTGAACTCATAAACTTTGGTTTCTCAGGTGCTGAGGTTCCAATCAGCTGCACTTCCTTCAAATTTTCTGCGTCCAGTTTGGTCTGGAGGTTCAACCAGCATCAGATCATCCTGACCAAGACTGACGGAAACATCTACATCTCAGAGGAGTGGAGGAAACATGTGAGGGATGTTTCAGCGTCCGACAGCTTCACCTTACAGGATGTGACCTCAGATCAGGAGGGAGTTTACAGCTGTGAGCTCAGTGATGATGAGGAGACGATGATAACTCAGCTCTATCTGAGGAGGACTGGAGGTAACAGGATTCAGGATTTCAGCTTCATTAGATGCTCAGAATTGACATTGTAAACTACAAATGAGTCTTTAAGCTAAACTGCTGAACTGCTTTGGTTCCAGAGAATCTGCTGGTTCCTGAACTCATCAGACGGACGCTGGTTTGTGTTGTGATTGCAGCAGCAGCAGCTGGATTCATAATGTTCTACAAGAAGAAAATGGAGGAAAGTGAAGCTCTGCAGCTTTAAAGCTTTATTCACATTCAGAGAGTGGTTTTGTTTTAATGCCGTTCTCCCGTTCTACCCTCAAGATGATTCATGAGCTGTGATGGTTTCACTAAATGATCAGCTTCATGTTCTTGAGCTGATTCTCATATTTGGAGATATTTCTGTTTATTTTTAGGATGATTTCATCTTCTGCCCAGCAGGGGGCGCAGCTAAATATATTCTTTATATTCTTCCAGCTAAACTTTCTCAGAACTTTATCAATAAAATGTTTATTTCTATAGAAAATGAGTTTTTTATTACATCTATTGATGACTGATGAGATTTTAAGATTTTTAAGCTTTATGTAGTTTTACATTATTAGTTCTTTATATTCTTTAGTTATTCCTCACATTTGTACATATTTCTGTTTATCTAAATGTGAAGATTTTATAGTTGCATCTTCTGCCCAGCAGGGGGCGCAGCTAAACATGTTCTTTATATTCTACCAGTTTCTCAGAAAAGGATCAATAAAATGTTTATTTCTATAGAAAATGAATTTCATTCCATAAATAGATGATTTAAGACCTTTGATGTAGTTTAAGAAAATGATTATTTCTTCATGTTCTTTTGTTGTTTCTCACATTTGTTAATATTTGATGTTTTTTTCCTAAATATGATGATTTTATAGTTGCATCTTCTGCCCAGCAGGGGGCGCAGCTAAACATGTCCTTTATATTCTGCCAGTTTCTCAGAAATGGATCAATAAAATGCTTATCTATGCAAATTGTTCCATTGTTATTTTTGTTGCATAAATATTTTGTTCTTCAATAAACCAAATAAATATTATCTCATTTTTATAACTTGACATAAAACTTCTTGGATGAAACTAACAAACTAAATGAGTAAAACATTTATTGAAAACTTTATTTGGATGATTATTATTATTGTTATTATGGTGTAAAAGGTAAATTAATGCTTTCAAAGTGAGGATAAAATACATAATGAAGTGAAATTAATAATAAAGAAATTTAGAAAAATAATGAAAAATTAAAATATTAACCATGTCATCTCTGGTCTCCTATTTTAGTGATAATTTAATCACCAACACGTCTCACTCTGAGAAATAAAAATAATATTAAAATATTTATGTTTATTGCGACAGACTGGCGACCTGTCCAGGGTGACCCCGCCTCTCGCCCGGAACGCAGCTGGAGATAGGCACCAGCAACTCCCGACCCCGTTAGGGAGAAGGGTGACGCTTATCCGGGGTCGGGTCGCGGGGGTAGCAGCTTCAGAAGGGAGGCCCAGACTTCCCTCTCCCCAGCCACTTCCTCCAGCTCCTCCGGGGGAATCCCGAGGCGTTCCCAAGCCAGCCGAGAGACGTAGTCCCTCCAGCGTGTCCTGGGTCTTCCCCGGGGCCTCCTCCCGGTGGGACGTGCCCTAAACACCTCACCAGGGAGGCGTCCCAGGAGGCATCCTGACCAGATGCCCGAGCCACCTCAACTGGCTCCTCTCGATGTGGAGGAGCAGCGGCTCTACTCTGAGTCCCTCCCGGATGACCGAGCTTCTCACCCCTATCTCTAAGGGAGAGCCCAGCCACCCTACGGAGAAAACCCATTTCAGCCGCTTGTATCCCGCGATCTCGTTCTTTTCGGTCATTACCCAAAGCTCATGACCATAGATGAGGGTAGGAACGTGATCGACTGGTAAATTGAGAGCTTCGCTTTTTGACTCAGCTCTCTCTTCACCACGACGGACCGGTACAGCGCCCGCTTCACGGCGGGACGCTGCACCAATCCGCCTGTCGATCTCACGCTCCCTTCTTCCCTCATTCGTGAACAAGATCCCGAGATACTTGAACTCCTCCACTTGGGGCAGGACATCTCCCTCGACCCGGAGAAGGCACTCTACCCTTTTTCCGGCTCAGGACCATGGTCTCAGACTTGGAGGCACTTATCCTCATCCCAGCCGCTTCAGATCGACGCTCCGCGAGAGCTGAGATCGCCAATAGGGACCACATCATCCGCAAAAAGCAGAGATGCAATCCTAAGGCCACCAAACGGATCCCCTCAACACCCTGGCTGCGCCTAGAAATTCTGTCCATAAAAGTAATGAACAGAATCGGTGACAAAGGGGGCAGCCCTGGCGGAGTCCAACCCTCACTGGGAACGAGCCCGACTTATTGCCGGCAATGCGGACCAGACTCTGACACCGGTCATACAGGGACCTGACAGCCCGTATCAAAGGGCCCGGTACCCCCATACTCCCGGAGAACCCCCCACAGGGCACCCCGAGGGACACGGTCGAACGCCTTCTCCAAATCCACAAAACACATGTAGATTGGTTGGGCGAACTCCCATGCACCCTCCAGGACCCTGTTGAGGGTGTAGAGCTGGTCCAGTGTTCCACTGACCAGGGACGAAAAACCACACTGCTCTTCCAAAATCCGAGGTTCGACTATCCGGCGGACCCTCCTCTCCAGTACCCGATTAGCCTTGCCAGGGAGGCTTAGAGATGTGATCCCTCTATAGTTGAGCACACCCTCCGATCCCCCTTTTTTAAGCAGGGGACCACCACCCCAGTCTGCCAATCCAGGGGAACTGCCCCTGATGTCCATGCGATACTGCAGAGTCGCGCTAACCAACACAAATCCCTACTAACATCCAGAGCCTTGAGATACTCCGCGAATCTCATCCACCCCGCGGCCCCAGGCCACCGAGAGGAGCTTTTTAACTACTCGCCACCTCGTCCCCAGAGACGGGAGAGCCCAACCCAGAGTCCTCAGGCTCAGCTTCTCAATGGAAGGCATGTTGGTGGGATTGAGGAGGTCTTCGAGTACTCCGCCCACCGACCCACAACGTCCCCGAGTCGAGGTCAGCAGCACACCACCCCCACTATAGACAGTGTTGGTGCTGCACTGCTTCCCCCTCCTGAGACGCCGGATGGTGGACCAGAATCGCCTCGAAGCCGTACGGAAGTCTTTCTCCATGGCCTCTCCGAACTCCTCCCACGCCTGAAGTTTTTTGCCTCAGCAACCACCTGAGCCGCACGCGCTCGCCCGCCGGTACCCATCAGCTGCTTCCGGAGTCCCACAGGCCAAAAAGGCCCGATAGGACTCCTTCTTCAGCCTGACAGCATCCCCTCACCGAAGGTGTCCACCAACGGGTTCGAGGGTTGCCACCACAGACAGGCACCGACAACCTTGCGACCACAGCTCCGATAAGCCGCTCGACAATGGAGGCACGGAACATGGTCCACTCAGACTCAATGTCCCCCCGCCTCCCCGGGACGTGTTCGGTTCTGCCGGAGATGGGAGCTAAAGCTCTGTCTCACAGGGGACTCGCCAGACGTTCCCAGCAGACCCTCACAACACGCTTGGGCCTGCCAGGTCTGGACCGGCATCCTCCCCACCACCGGAGCCAACTCACCACCAGGTAGTGGTCAGTGGACAACTCCGCACCTCTCTTCACCCGAGTGTCCAAGACATACGCCGCAGATCCGACGAAACGATGACAAAATCGATCATCGAACTGTGCCTAGGGTGTCCTGTGCCGCAGGGCACATATGGACACCCTATGCCATGAACATGGTGTTCGTCATGGACAATCCGTGACGAGCACAGAAGTCCAGCAACAGAACACCACTCGAGTTCAGATCGGAGGGAGCATTCCTCCCAGCACGCCCTCTCCAGGTCTCACTGTCATTGCCCACGGTGAGCGCCCGTTGAAGTCCCCAGCAGAACGAGGAGTCCCCAGGAGGGGCACGCTCCAGTACCCCCTCTAAGGACTCCAAAAAGGGTGGGTAAGCTGAACTGTCATTTGGCCCGTAAGCACAAACAACAGTCAGAACCCGTCCCCCCACCTGTAGGCGGAGGGAGGCTACCCTCTCGTTTACCGGGTAGTGGTCAGTGGACAACTCTGACGTACAGGTGCCGAGATGAGGAGCAACAAGTATGCCCACCCCTGCTCGACGCCTCTCACCGTGGGCAACTCCAGAGTGGAAGTACATCCAGCCCCTCTCAAGGAGACTGGTTCCAGACCATGCGTCTCTCACCGCCCCCTCTAAGGACTCCAAAAAAGGGTGGGTAAGCTGAACTGTCATTTGGCCCGTAGCACAAACAACAGTCAGAACCCGTCCCCCCACCCGTAGGCGGAGGGAGGCTACCCTCTCGTTCACCGGGGGTGAACCCCCAGCGTACAGTCGCCGAGATGGGGAGCAACAAGTATGCCCACCCCCTGCTCGACGCCTCTCACCGTGGGCAACTCCAGAGTGGAAGTACGTCCAGCCCCTCTCAGGAGACTGGTTCCAGAACCAGAGCCATGTGTCGAGGTGAGACCGACTATTTCTAGCCGGAACCTCTCAGCCTCACACACCAGCTCCGGCTCCTTCCCCACCAGAGAGGTGACATTCCACGTCCCAAGAGCCAGTTTCTGCAACCGAGGATCGGACCGCCAGGACCCCCTCCCTCGGCCACCACCCATCACACAATGGATATTTATCTTAAATATAAAAAATAAAATAAACTTTTTATCTTCCTTAAGAAAATGAACAAATGAAAATAATCCTGACACAAAGAATCATAATTCATGCATGAAATGGTTAATTAAAGGTCTCAGGTCTTTCTTTGATGTTTCCCTCATTTGTTGTTTCTTTGACTGAAGTTTTTTAATGTTTTTGTGAACTAATTTGATCTGTTATTGTAATAGAGTCAGGAAATCCCCTCTGAACCAGAGTGTCTGTTTCCTGAGTCTCTGCTCCTCGTGTCCTTCGTCTCCTGGGGCAAAATGGTTTTGTTTTAATGGTTGGATCGGTTTCCTGCACACCTCAACCGTCTCCTAGCAATGGTGGTGAATGAAACTCTACACCTTCCTGCTTCTCCTTTCAGTTCGTCTCCATGAGAGAAACAGAGAGCATGCTGCAGGAGGAACTCATCAGTTTTACTGACTGTTTCTGCATGGAGGATCCATCATATCTGAGCTGATGAGGTCAAAGGTTAGAGATTATGATCCACCACCATCAGTAAGTAAAGTTTATTTATTGCTATAATTTAACATTGAAATAAGTGATTCAACCTCCCCAAAGCTTTTTCCCCTCTTGCTCTCGGTGAAGGCAGATGCTTCTTCCTCATCTCCTTCCTGTCCTGCTTGCTCTGTTTTTGTCTTTTTCTCATTTTTTGGACCCTTTCTTTGCACATCCTCCAAATCTACAAATTATGGATCTGCTCAACTGGTCTCTTGATGCAATTGATGACATTTTCTCGATGAGTAGACAGGGCATAGGAGAACCCTCCTGTCCTGTTTGTGGATTCCTGGCTTATCGACAGGTTTGTGGTTTCGGTTTTGGCCGAACAAGCGAACGCCCAGACTGTCGGTGTGGACAGAGACGCAAGTTAGATGTGAGTCTTGCTGAGACTCACAGCCCAGCTGAGGACTAAAACTCACTAACGGGATGGAATCGATCTGGGAGAAGCTGCTAGTTTCGGTTCAGCGGAACAACCAAACTAATTTGGATGATTGGGAACTGAGATGCATCGGAGAGACTTTAGGGACGACTGAGACGTATAATCTACCCAACCTGAGACATTTTGTATTTGAATTGGTTTTCCCCCTGTTGCCTTGGAAAGGCTGCATATTTCCAATGTCCTTGAAGATATAAACATAAGGCTCCTTCCCACCTCCTGTTATCCATGCAGCAGTGGAGCTGAGCGCTCCCAAGGAAAGGCCTTGATAACAACATCTTATCGGACTCCTGCCAGGAGGCTGAGCAACGTGGTTTCCTATGATGTCACTGCCTTCACTCATGTCTTTGTTTTGCCCTTTGTTTTGTCTGAATGTTGTCATTTATCCTAATGTGTCCTTTCCTCTTTTTTCTTGTATTTTGTTAGAAGTACTTGCTTTTAACCCAGAAAAGGAATTAGAACAAATTTAGAAACCAGAAAAACGACCTTAGCAGCTACTTTTTAGATTATCCAGCAACACTGAATAGGAGTATCTAGTTTATCTAGTTCATATACTCTGGATCAACGTTATTAGACAACGTTTAGACTTTTATTCTTCCAACCCAGTAATGGAATTAGCAACCCTGAACAGGAGCACATAGTTTACATACTTTAGGTCAACATTAGATTCTTTTTCTTCTTTTGCTCTTTCCTTTGGTTTGTTATTTTGTTTTGTTTTTTCCTTTTAATTCCTGTAAAGCACTTTTTATTGCATTGTTGCTGAAAATATGCTACATAAATAAAAATTTCTTCACCTTTACAGCTAAAGCTGTGGAGCGTTTCATTACTAAAGCAGGAGTGTTTTTCCATGTTTCACACGTCTCAGATTGAGAAAATGAACCCAGTTTCTCCTTTAATCTACAGACACATGGAGGACAAACAGCAGAATGTCTGGATTGAACCTCTCTGTGTTTTTATCGTTTGTTTTCTGGATTTGTTCGACGTTTCAGGTTAAAGCAGGTGAGTTTGGAGGAGGAAGCTGTTTCTGTTCTCTTTATGAAATGTCAAGATGATTTGTGATAAACTGATATCTAACAGAACAGAAACTGTAGTTTTCTAAATGTTTTCTCCTGCAATATAAAAATATATAGTGATGCACTTTCAGTGTGAATTAAATGTTTCTGTGGATCAAGAGGAACTGAACGTCTGTTGTGTTTCTGAACAGCAGCTGCATCACTGAATGAAACAAAACAAACAAAAGCTGCTTTTTCATTCGCAGCTGCGTTTATTGTTGGATCATAAAGAACATTTGTTGGCCCGGTTCCCTCCCAGCTTTCAGCCTCTTCACTTTCATTTCACTTTCATTTCAGACCATAAATGAACCATTTTGTTTCTTAAAACATTAAAAATCATTTTATTTATCTTAGTACTGAGTTTTTTTTATGAATAGTAGAGATAATCATGGAAGAGTTTTAGTTTTTAGAGCAAAATGTAGATTCTCAGTTATGCTCTCCTTCACCAGTATAAGGGAAGTAGAGAAACCAGTAAATCAAACTGGTTCTGGTGCGAAACCAGAAAACCGACAAACAGCTGTGAGAAAATGAAAACTTCACTTAAAGTGGGATCCAGGATTTGAACCCAGAAACTTCTTCCTATTTTAACAACCTGCTTGTTTCTTGTTTCAACATCACAGCTGTTTGAAATTTGAATATTGTTTTGCATATGGCAATAATCCCGGCTGCGCCTGCATCAGTCTGCTTGAAGCAGTTTCATTTCATGAAGCCTCAGCAGATTCTGTTTAACTCTCCAGTTAAAACTCTACACTGAGAAATGCTTCAAATTCAAAAGTTTGCTGTTAAAAATGATCCAGTTTATTTTAATCATCATGTCTTTCAGCTTCTGATAAACCCAAAAAACAATCCTTAGAAATGATTTACAACAGAAACATGGGCCGACTGGAAGCTTTGCATTGTGGAGTATCTGCTCTCAGTTCCTGGTCTGGGCTCCTTTTGCTTAAATTACTGCATTAATGCAGCATAGCATGGAGGAGCTTAAATATCTGCCTTCAGGTCTTCATCTTTCATCTTTCTGTCCATTTTCCATCCAGCTGATGGTTCCTTTAGCATTGTGGGTCAATACTGATCCAACTGCAAAATGAAATCAGCAGAAGGAAGCAGGAAGTTCTCTAGAATATTCTGGCCGACGCTTTGAATGTGAAATAGATAATGGAGCAGAACCTTCACTCAAACTGCTGCAGTTTCTAAATGAAGATGAGAAAGTTCCCTGCTGATCAGGGAACTAAAATAAAAATGAAAGCGAGAACTCTGAACATGTTTCAACTTCTATTAAAATAGATCATTTCATGCAAAGTTTTATGAAAATCGGATGAAGTTAAAATAAACATTAAATGATCAAACTGATTAACTTCTTTCATTACAGTAGAAACTTAATTATTTGTAGAAGTTTTTTTGTTTCATTTTTGCTCATCTCGTTTATTTAGCTTTAGCTTGAAGTTCAGCTCAAAAACCAAACTAAACTAAACTAAACTAAAACTACCGGACAAAACGTAGAAACACAAATCAAGATTACAAAACTGCCACTGTTAAAGTCAGAGCTATTAAACACAAAGAGGTGAAAAAGGTGAACAAAGACAAAGATGTGTTGGAGCGGCGAAGCGGAAGCGGCGAAGCGGAAGCGGCGAAGCGGAAGCGGCGAAGCGGAAGCGGCGAAGCGGAAGCGGCTCTCCAGGTCTGGATTGGAGCATCTCTCTGATCTGTGCAATAAAAACATTAACGAAGCTTTTCTGTAAATCCCCAGAGTGACACACACATCAATAAAAATAACTGCATGTAGATAAACAGGGTGTGTCTAAATGTCTCTGCTGTGGTTTGACATCATTTAGAGATTTGCTAAATGACAAGACTTTATGATCTATTTATTAAAATAAAACCTTTCTGCAAAATACTAGAATAACTGGAAATCAACAATCATTTCGTTTAATGCAGGAGATTTATCTCCCCTTCCTGTTAGCATCTTAATAATAATAACTTTATTTAGAAAGTGGTTTCAAATGAAGTGCTGAAAAATTACAAGGAGATACAGAAACTAAGATAAAACAATGCAACATAAAACCAGACAAAATACCAAGAAAAGCCGTAAGAAAAAAGGTATGAAAAAGTACAAATGACAAATGTCAGGTGTTCAGGCTTTTTTATTTTTGTAAAATCCAGTGTAATAAAAGTACAAAATTGAAAAACAGTTGATAATTTTGTGAGATAATCTGAGATTTTTTCTTTAATATTCCTGCAGAAACTGAGATCTTCTGCGTTTTCATGCAGCGCTGCATTTTACCGTGCAGCTTCCACGGCAGCTCTGATGTGTTCATCCACTGGTTTCAGCAGAAAGCTGCACCACTTCATGTCCACTCATACTATGATAATATGGACCAACTGGATCACCAGAACCAGAACTTCAAGAACCGAACATCCCTGTTCCAGGACCAGCTGTCCAGAGGAAACGCCTCCCTGCTGCTGACTGGAGTGAAGGTGGAAGATCAGAGCAGATATCGCTGCTTCTGCAGCACCATCAACGCAGACAAGGAGACTTTTCTTCAGCTCAGTGTGGACGGTGAGAACAACCCAAATGCTTCCTATCTCTGTTTCTGTTTCTGTGGTCTGCAGACACATTCTGACCTTTGCACTGTAAAACATTTGAGCTGCATTTAGTTGGGTCTACTATCTTCTTCTCGTTAGGTAAAATAAATCCAGTGAGTTTTAGATTCTGAACCTAAACATGTAAGTTTCATTTTTATGTTAAACCGTCTTCAAATGTTTTACGGTGCATTTTCTTCCTGTAACTTCTTGTTTTTGTTTGTAGCTCCTTTCATATTTAGATACTTTTCTTTAAGGCAAGCTGTTATATCATAAATTCTGCATTTGTATTTATTACCTTTCCTTCTTCATGTCTGCATTCAAACCACAAAATGTCAAAATGTGGCTCTATTTCCAGAAATATTATATAAATGAATGTTGACTAATTACAATGTTTCTGCTGCAGCTCCAGTTTCTGACGTCAGAATCCATCAGGAAGGAAACAGAACCACCTGCAGCTCAGAGGGGATCTACCCTCAACCTGAACTCACCTGGTCCACTGAGCCTCCATCCAACACGGCTCTGCAGAACCGAACCAGAACCACAGTCCATCAGACTGAGGAGAAGCTTTATGACATCAGCAGCTCTCTGACGGGTCCAGATGGTTCTGATCGGATCTACAGCTGCACCATCAGAACCAGGAGCAACCAGAGGAGAGCAACGCTGAGACAAACAAGTAAGTCACTGAATCAAACAGCAACAACAAAATGTAAATCATTTTAAACCAGAGAAAGTGAATAAAGTAATCCAGTCCATGTGTTTTTAAAAGAAAAACAAAAAACTTCACACAAAAGATCAGCAGAGCAGAAGAAAAGTAAGAACAACAAAAAAGCCTTTTTGATTTAGAATTGAAAATTTCACATGTAACTCCAGTTTATTCTGGTTCATTGAAAGTCAAAGCTGAGTTGAGCAGGAAAATAAAAATGCTGAACCACAGAATCTGATACTCCTGTCTCCTGCTGCTGTGCTGTTGGTTTCTGTGCTTTTGATTCTGTGATCTTCCATGTCCAGTCAGAGGGGGAAGTAAATTCACTGGGATCAGCATTCTTACTGGTTCACCTTGAAATGTTTTCCACTGTCCAAATAATCCCTGTTCAAATAGTTTGTTAATGTCCTCATTACTAATCACAGCCTGACAGGAAGCAGCTGCTAAACTCACTCAGCTGTCTGATCCTGAGAAACAGTTCAAATCCTGCTAACGTTGATGAGGAAGTGATTTAAATAACTGAATATAGAAGATTGGGAGGTTTTATTAAACTAACATTTTATTAGTTTTTGTGACTGGAACCTGCTGTGCTGTGATTCCAGGTGTGATCGTCTCCAGCAGACAGACGTCTCTCTCCTGCGCCGCCTCAAACGTTTCTGTATCACAGTTTCTCTGGAGGTTCAACCACAGTCAGGTCATCGTGAGCCGGAGCAGTGAGAGCAGAGCCACAGTGGCAGAGGAGTGGAAACGTCACGTGAAGCAGGTCTCAGAGTCCGGAGGCCTCAGCCTGCAGGATTTAACCCCACAGCAGGACGGGATTTACACCTGTGAGCTCAGCAACCAGGAAGAAACCTTCACAAGCAGCACCTTCCTGAAGGTGGAGCAGGAGCGAGGTGAGGAAGCCGGGTCACGCGTCAGAAATGTTTAACTTCCACATTAACATCAGGAGAATGTAACGTCTCAGTTCATCTGTTTTTACTCAGGAGGAACAAAACGCCATCAAGGTGTTTCCATCTGTGTAGCAGCAGCAGCAGCAGTTCTTCTCTGTGCTGCTCTGATCCTCCGTTCCAGGAGAAAAACGGTAAAAACACTTTTCCTGTTGATCCAAAGCTAACATTTTTAACTTACTTATGTATTATGACTTTATGACGCAGATGTTTCTCTACCTTACAGGATCAATATGAGGAGGCTACACATTAGCATGCACATTAGCAATGCGCCTTCCTATTTCAGCCTCCCAACCTGCATTTTATAGCAATTATTTTAGAAAAACTCTATGAAAAAACACACAAATAGGCAAAATTTCCATAAATAGTTCAGAACCTGCTCAGCTGATACAAGGCATGAAATAACTTTACGTTTCACTGGCCTCGGCATGCAGGATGCATGAAACTCCACTGTTTAATTCAGCTAATAGTTGTAGTGATTATATAGTAAATAATAATAATTACATCATAATAGTTAAATGAGTGAAACGACCTAGTGTCACTCGTAGAGCTTCATCCTGGTCCAACACAGCAGAACTCTGTGAACTCCACGTCCTCCATCTTGGTTTTCATGTTCAGGCTGGGAGCGAATCAGAATAACTCGCATGTTTCACACATAATGTAGCTTCTGCACCGTCTCCTGCATCTGCTCACATCTAGATCCATGAAGCTCCAACTGGTTGCAGCTCATGGATCACTGCTTTACTTCTAAATCAGGTTTTTATCAATATTTATTCATATGAGACTTATTAATATGGCTGCCTTGTCAATTTTGTCCAACTGTGAGTATTTTTATTTTAAAATGATTTTTTTAGCTGCAGATTAGCATTAGCATGCTGCATTAAACAGAGCAGTTTTAAGCGATGACTGAAAGACGCATTTGTTCAGTTTGGCTTTTAATTGGTTTATTATTGTTTTAGCTGATTTATTTATTTTATCATCTGTGTTTTTTATATCTGTAAAGCTCTGATCTGCAGAAGGTTCTGTATAAATAAAGTTTGCTTCCTTTAAAGGAAACCAATCAATTTCAAAAACAAGCATTTGACTGAAATGACATAATAAATAGTCGTGTAGATTATCTGTGTCATGCATTAATGAGTCCAGGTTTAGTAAAGTACAATCAGCTTTTATACATGATTCAATTAACAACATTATCTGTTACTATCTTGTATATTTCATTGTTTTACTATTGACCTTCTTTTGTTTTGGAATAAAAACATTATGATGAAAATGGTACCATTTAAATATATTTAATTTGTTTTTCCCACTTTTTTTATAAAAAAAACTTCAGTTGATCAGACTTTACTGTTCTCCATGTTTCTACAGAGTTTAATAGATCAGAAAACTTCTGTTGTTGTTTTTTATAGTTGACAAATAATAAGAATCTTTATGAAAGATATTGATAACTTTAGCAAAGGGGCTGATGTATAAGAGGAACAGCCTGGGGCCCAGGACTGAGCCCTGAGGCACTCCGAGGTCATTTAGGTCATTTTCTTATTGGCAAATAACAAATTATCATCTTAGAGAAAAAAGTTCTGCTGGGTTTCTGCTCTGACCCATTTTGTTTTGCTGATAAGAAGGACAATAGATTGCATGAGAGGTTTTGGATCTTTATGTTTTGTATTTATGTTTTTTCTCTAAACAGATTTCTCAGTTAAATTCTCTGATTTAAATGTATTTTTCATTTTTCTGAAAGTCCTTTCAGAATTGCAAGAGATACTGTATCTGCAGCCATGATGTGTGAGTTTCACTTTCTGAAATAGAAACAAAATAATTGAACTTTTTTCACCATATTTGTTGTGTGTCTGTACACATTTTCATAATCCAATCATGAGTTTTATTTTCATATGAAAAAATATTAAAAACCTAAAACTGAATTTCTTCCTGAAGGTGATTTTTAATAAACATTTGGTTCATGTTGGGAGAGTAAATGTCATTTTGTTTTCTCACCGCTGAGTCATTTCCGCGTCATTCAAAACAAAGAGATCCAGTCAGTTTCCGGGAAGGTCAGATCAAATTCTCTTTAAATTTATTCAGTTCAAGGTTAAAGTGAAAAACATGAATCAGCTTCATGTTTAGTTTCATCTGGTGAGACTCAAACCGGAACCAGGAAGTTCAAACCTTCTGCACTTTGAGACAAAATCATAAACACACTAATTAAAAATGCTAAATTGATCATTTTGTGATTAAATCATGGGATGTTTTCATGAAGCAAAATAGAGAATAATAATTATTTCAGGTTTTGAAAACTGATGTTTCCTTCATCAGGTGAAAGGTTTCAAACTTTTTAGTCGAATGTTTTCTATTTTATTGGCTTAGAAAATGTTTTTAAACTCAATGATAAAAGTGAACTTTTTCCTAAAACTCTAAATAATTAACAACTGGGAGTCAAAAGATCTGCTGAGGAAAAAAGTGTCTGAATGTTTGTGGCCTGACTTCAATGAAATTAACATTTTTTAACAAACATTTTTTATTTAATCCTAAAACATTTAAAAAATCAGCTTTATTTTCTGGAAGGTTAAATTTGCATAATTCTTAATCTACAGTCAGGGCCACATGAAATTACCCCCAAGGGCCACACATGGCCCCTGGGCCACTGCTGGACACCCCTGTCCTGAACTGTGAAGGGAAGTAAAACAATTTAAACATTTTCTATCATTTTCATCCAGCTTGTTGTGTGAATCGTTTTATTTTGACTGCAGTCTCTGACGCACTGATGTCTGAAACAGGTCAGGCGTGGAAAAGAGACTTTGTGTCTCGGACAGATTTACCTGAACAGGTGAAGGTGAGTAAAAGGAAACAGTGAGGGTTTCTACTGCTGCAAACACGCTGCTTCTGGGCTCTACTGCGGTGGAGGAAGAGTTCTCTGGAAGGGCGAATCTCACTCCTCTGGGTCTGGTGATGTGATGGAGGAGTCTGGGTTGGATGGGTGTCGAAGTGGAAAGTTAGGTGGAGGGAAGATCTTGTTGGGGGCTGTTCTGTAGAGCGGCTCCTTCTTGTTCCAGACTTGGGCTGCGTTCATGTAGCAGGAGGATGCGACCCAAATCGAGCTAAATCTGATAGTTCAAACTGTCTGCAGTCTGAACCATCGCATCACATTTTCTCAGACTTTTACGTCTTTAAAAGTGAGACATGGGTCCTGAATCAGGATGTAAACAATATCTGAAAATTAAAATGATGAAATTATGAAGCAGTCCGAGTCAGTGAGCATCACCAATACTCATCCAATCAGACTTCTCTCCAGAAGCTGCAGCTGCTGCTCTGCTGAAGGCCGTCGCTGTCAGCTGGATTTCCTCTTCTCTGCTTCCTTCTTCTGTTTTTGATCTGTTGACAAATAAACTTCCAAAAAATGATCTGTAAACGTCTCCTTACTTAAACAGACGCTGCTGTGTGGCGTCAGCGTTCTTCAGCGGACCTCGCTTGGCCTTCTCGTCCAACATCAGTGTCTGACCTCAGGAATGCTTAAATGTTCCCATGAAGATGCTCCTAATTCCAGTTTTCCCAGAGGAGTTGGAGCTACCGGAGGCGTTTTCTCTCCTCTCTGTGTTTTAATGATCCTGCAGGTTTGTTCTGGCTGTTTGTGTTTCAGGACATCACAGCCGGGTCGCAGTAATCGTCTGCTGTGTGCTGACAATTATCATATCAGCTGCGCTGCTCAGAGCCTCCTGATGGTCTATAAGAAGGTGAAATATTCACATTTCGGCTGCTGGATGGAGTCGCTGCTTCCTGTACTGACCCACATGTGTCTGATCCAGAAGCAGAACCTCCAGTCTGAGTCAGAGACGCTACAAGCCGAGGTCAGAGTTCAACCTTCTGCTCTGTTTTAGTCGCACAGTTTCACCAAAAATCTGAACCTCACAGCAAATTTGCGGGAAATTCAAAACCCTTAAAGAATATTTGATGACACAGAAATGAAATCAACAACATCAGGATATTTCTGCTGTGACGTCTTGTTGTGTTTTATTCTGAAAGGTCCACACAGCAGTTCAACAGCAAAAGTGTCTCCATCTGCAGAGAACATTTCTCCGTTCTGCAGAACAGCTTCGATAAACTGAACTAAATCCTCTTCACTCAGGGAAGAGTGAAGCTCCTCCTTCGCTCTTCCCTCATTTCCTGGACTAAAGCTTCGTTTGTTTCAGCAAACCGCTCAGGCGTTGACTCAGGAGTCCAACCTTAGCAGCTTCTAGTGTTGCTGCAGTGTTTCGGCGAAACCCTCTGCCAACACATCTGCAGCAATGCAGACCTTCTGGCCATAGAGCTGCTAGTGACTTATTCCACTTCAGGTGAGCTGGAGCAGGATCCATACTGGAGGACTGGACTCAGTCACCCCAAATGAAAAGAACATTTTGAAAGTACACAGCATTAGAGCCTTTTGGGGAATGTTTGGAGATATTAAAGTGTAATAATCATGATTTTTAGTTTAACAGCTTTTCATATGAATTAACAATAACCAAACTGATGCTGACTTATATAAAGCTCTTAATCTGACCCAACTATGTTATTGTCTCATTAAAAATAATAAACCATGTATAATCATCATGTAGGAACTTTATGCATGATAATGTTTGTATATGAAATTCTGTGCAGAATTATGTTCAATGTTCTTCATAAGTTTTTGTAGTTTCACAAATGTTACTTTTATTCATTTTGTTTTCTGACGTTTGCTGAGAATAGCAACAGTTTCTGAAATGTTGCCCAACCAGAAGTTGTTTTTAAAGACATGAGAATAAACCGAACAGCTGAGTTCATGAGTCTTTTCCCATCAGGACCTGATTCACTTTTGCACCGTTACTGTGAGTTTTCTTGGTGACTTTATTTCACGTCTCCACTGTTAATATATTCACAGATATTCAGCTCAGTATCTGCTGTATTGCTGACTTCCATCAGATGGAAATTTATATTTCTAATTTGTCTTACAATATTCCTGTTTTACTAGATCTTTACTGGATTTTCTGTTTTCACATTTCTTATATCTTTTACTTGGCAGCACATGTTTATTTAATAATTTTGTTCTTATTACAGATTTATTGAAACATTAATTTATCAGATTTTAATGGTTTTTGTTTTGTTTACTGTTTTTTTTTATTTACAAGTTGATGTAAAAGAGAAAACAAAAGATGTTTTCTGTGAATATTAAAGATGCAGTTTGATTCACTGCATTATCATGAAAACTCAGTAGATAAAATCTAACTAACTAACTAACTAACTAACTAACTAACTAACTAACTAACTGTGTTTTCTGTTTCCAACCGGGTACGTTTTAATTTGGTTTTATTGATCAACAAAATTATATTAAAGGACCAAATGAACTTTATAACACAGGCGTGTTCAGGCAAAAACATGCAGTAATTTTATTATCTGTGAAAGTATTGTGGTTGTTATTAATAACCAATCAAACGAATTAAAGAAAAATCAGTTAAGAAAATTAAAAACAAGAACATAAACAATGGCTTCATGTTTTTATTTTGATTTTTTTGCTCTTTACAAAATAAAGGGTGAAATACAATATTATACATTTAAAGCAAAACCATGCAGACATTTTATTGTGAATGATTATTATTAATAACCATCTGATTCCCTCAACAGATGGTTCATAAATCTGAATGATTCTTTGGTTTATTATAAATCTGATATTTACCATCTTTTTGGCCCAAAAAAACTTTCTCAATTAAAAATTTTTTTTTTTTTAATAAATGATAAAATGACATTTATATTGACATGTTTGGTGAATGCAAAAGTAAATTCATTAAAAAATAAAACTTATCTTGCTTTGCAATACTTCCAGGTAATTCAAATAAAATGGATGTTTTGGAGACACAAACTGAAAACCAGATATAAAATATTCACTTCAACTCAGAAAACTCAGAATAGAAAAACATGAAGTGGATAAATGAGTAAAACCAGAACCAGGCCGGGTCGGGTCAGGCTGGGCCGGGTCGGGTCGGGTCGGGCCGGGTCGGGCGGGCCGGGTCGGGTTGGGTTGGGTCGGGTCGGGTCGGGTCGGGCCGGGTCGGGTCGGGTCGGGCTGGGTCGGGTCGGGTCGGGTCGGGTCAGGCTGGGCCGGGTCGGGTCGGGTCGGGGTCACAGCAGGCGCGGGTTGTCCTCGCTGTAGTCATGGGGGTCTCCCTGGAAGGGCAGGCGGGGGGGGTGGTTACAGATCCCCATGAGGAAGATGATGACGGTGCCGAAGGTCATCACCGGGGTGATGAGGAAGAGGCAGAGGCGGTCCACCGTACGGGCGATGCCGCTCCAGTTGTCCTTCTCCTGCAAACACAGAACATCTGGATGGAGACTCTAGCCCGGGGGTTAGGGTCAGAGGTCAGTAGTAATATAGCAGTGATCTATATTTAGGGTCAGAGGTCAGTAGTAATATAGCAGTGATCTATATTTAGGGTCAGAGGTCAGTAGTAATATAGCAGTGATCTATATTTGCTCAGGTTTTGTCTCTCTCACCTCGTTGTAGTCGTTCTTGTTGTGCATGTGTTGGACGATGTAGTTCGCTCCGTCCACCGCCGGCTTGATCTCTCCGTACAGCTGGTCCATCGTTCCGTCGCTTTCCACCGGCTTCAGCACTGAACACACACAGCCTGTTCAGAACCTCCTGGTTCTGCCTGGTTCTGTTCGGTTCTGCCTGGACGTACCTGAGGCCGGCGTGGGCCGTTTGGACAGTCCGTGTCTCTCTGACTGCCTCTCAAACATCAGCTCGCTGCGGGACTTGATGCTGTAATATTCCTCCGCTGCAGCGATGTATCCCACCGAGCTGGATCGCCGTGGCAACGCGCCGTCCCACGCCGGCTCGTCGTCCGCTGGGTGGGACATGTGGAGGATCCGGGGCAACCGCTCCAGGAAAAACTGGGCAAAACGTTGATTAATATTCATTTAATGTCAAAACACAAATGAAGAGACTTTAAAATCCTGCAGTTGGTTTATATTCACTGAACGGCTTAAAGACCTTAAAGAACCAGAACCAAACATGGACAAGCGTTCAGCTTCTATGCACCATAAATCTGGAACAAAGTCCAGTTCAGTTCATCCTAAACTGTTATTGTTGGAGCATAACAAATAATATTTTTTTCATTTGTAATGAAGCTTAAATTGGATCCTGGAGCAGCAATAAATGTGCAGGTTTCTGTTTTCTCAAACGAGCTGTTCGCTGCAAAAACACAAAATCTTACCAAATATTTTTAGTGAAAATAATTTTGTTTCAAAGAAACTTTTCAGCAAGATCTAGACATTTGGTATTCATCAATAATTCTTTAATAATAATTAAATCCACTAGCAGATTATTTCACTCGTGCATCACAATCTGGAAGAAACTGAAAATCAGCCGAAACACTGATCTCCTTTAACTGAAGGCTGAAAACCCAACTGGGTCGAGTTACTTTAGAACCGTAATAAATGAAACATTTATCAATGTTTATTGATGGTTTTAATGACGACAATAATCAAAATGTAATGTTTGTTTCTGATGTTTTATTTTATTTTAGTGTTTTTACCAGTTGAAGCTCTTTGAGCTGCTGAAATGTTTCACACAAATAAACTGATAATAACAAAACATTTTCCCATTTTATACGTTAAATAATCAACCAGCAGAACGAGGAGTTCAGTTTTTTCATCAATATTAATCTAATGAACTCGACTGATTTAGTTTCCTTTTATTCTCCAACTACTTTTCTCTGATTTTCTTTTTTCCTTCCTGCATAAAGTTTCAGTTTGTCAGTCAGAGTGCGTGAAATGAGAACCATAAAATCTGAAATGTTGTGATTTTCTGCTCTTTACCTTCTTGGTCCATTCAGACATGACGTGTGTGCTGGGCGTCCTGAAGTGCAGATTGAGAACGACGACACAGTTCAGCACAACGATGGTAACAAGAACCATGATGAACATCAAATATCTGAGGAAAAACACAAACATAAAAACTTAGAAAAGTGAAACACAGAAGAACATCAGTAAACCTGCAAACGCTGCAGCATCAAAAAACCGCAGCAAGTATTTCTGTCTGTTTTCACTGTGAATATCAGTTGAAATAAGACAAAAATGACTTTTAATTGACGTTTCAGCAACATATATGAGTTTGTTTTAAGCTGATTTTTCCTTAATATTGATGGAAAACTAAAGTTTTAGTTCCACTGCTAAATTATTTCACTTATAAAATGAAAAATGTTTTATTATCAATAACAAAACAAGGCAGTTCAAAGTGCTTCACTTCAGAAAAACACAAAAATAAAAAGTCATAAAAACATCAGATGTTACATATTGATGTAATGTTTGATCAAAACCATCAATACTTATTAAATATGTTTAATCTTTGTTACAACTTTTATTTAAATTATTTTTATGCTACAACAAAAACAGCAGTTCATCCTGAAAGCTTAGGACGTCCTGGACTGAAAGTAAGTTAAAAATATGTTTCAAAAAATGATTTAAGGACAATCAGGAACTCTAAAGTGTTTGTTCCTACATATTGAAAAACAAAATGACTTTTTTCCTTACTTGACTATGAGGGGGACGGACATGGACGTCTCCGGCAGCCGCTGGGAAATCAGCAGCAAGAAGACAGACTGAGCCAGCAGGACGGAGATGGACAGCGTCATCTTCTCCCCACCTCAACACAAAACACCAAACTTTACATCTGCAGCTCTGAGTTTAACCAGACCAAACCAAAACAGTTCGCAGGTTTGACAAGTGCTAACGCTTTATTACAGCTGTTTTCATGGACTGACATTCAGTAAATTATGACTTTTCAATGCAAAGTTGTGTTGAAAGTTGCCTTAAAATCCACTAAAAGTGTCAACTAAATGATATTTGTATGCAAAGTTGCATTAAAAGCAATTTAAGACTACATTACAAGTCCATTAATGTGTCAACTTTGTATTAAAAGTATCATTATTAACCAAATAATGCAAAGTTGATGCTTTTAATGCAGGTTTCAAAGCAACTTTGATTAAAATGTTATTTTTTATTGAATGACACTCCATAAAAACTCCTTCCTGTTCCTGACAGGAAGTCATGTCTGGACCTTCAGAATAAAGCTTAATCCAGCTACTAACAACAGATCTTCTGCAGAAGAGTCTTTCCTGTAATTGACCTCTGAGTGACCTCTGAGTGACCTTCAGGGTGTGTAAGAGCGGTTCTGTACTGACTGTCGGCAGGCAGGTAGTAGACCAGCGAGGCCAGGAAGGAGATGAGCACACAGGGGATGATGATGTTGACGATGTAGAAGAGCGGCTTGCGTTTGATGACCAGGTAGAAGGTGATGTCCTGGTGCTTGTTGCTCTCCATGGGAATGTGCTTGTAGGTGTTTTTCTTGGCCGGCCGGTGGATGATCTCCCACTCGCCGTTCTCTGCAGGCACAAACTTTATTCTTCATCTAATCTCCATTTTGATTCCCGTCAGAGTTCCTGCTGCAGTTTGTTAATTAATCTAAGGATTTAAATCACATTTTGATAGTCTAAAAGCAAAAATATGACTTTGGTATTTTGGATATTGTGTCAGATAAGATTCATGTTTTTCAGATGTTTAACAGAGAAATATGAGAATGTGAACTGCTGCATCCTCAGTGCACCAAGGAGCGTCATCACAGATCCTTCCTCTGTCACTCAATATCTTTATGTTTTCAAAACCAAGTTTTACCAAAAAGAAAAGCCAAGTTTATCCACTTTGTAGCAACCAAATCAGCTCTTCTTCTTTCTTAAACTTGGCTAAATATAGCAGATGCTTTGAAACAAAGTCACCCGAAACCTGAAAATAAATGTATTCAATAGAACCAAGACAAACTGAAAAGTAGAAACATGCATTTTAACAGCATGCAGAATTAAAGCAGAAGTACGTAATAAATTTATGCAAAAAAACTCAGAAATTTTCTAATAAAAGTGTCAAAATTTTCTTGTGAATTTTTTTCTTGTAGATTTCTGAGATTATTCACAACATTTCTGAGTTTTGGTGGATTTTTTCTTCTTTCTGCGAAGGCCCTGATGCTTTCAGGTTTTGGATCTACAATAAACATCTGGCTCCTTAATTTGCCTGGTTTTAGGTCACAATGGAGGCTAAAATCGTGATCGCCGTGGCAGAAAGTTTGGGCTTTCTGCCATCCCGGGTTTAAAGGATGAGACGGTTGATGCCTGTGAAGCTGGCCGGGTCGATGATGATCCACTCCACGGTGTGCTGGTGAGTTTCGTTCCCATCCTCCTTCAGCAGCATCTTGATCTCTTTGGCGTTGTAGGTCAGGGACCTGCAGAAACACACACAGCGTTTACCTCACCTGACCGGCAGGGGGCGCCGTCCCGTCGCCACCTACGTGAATTTGAGCGTGCAGTTCTGCCAGTCGAAGGGGAAGAAGTTGACGTTGATGGAGCAGGAGGAGCGGAAGATGGCAGGAGGCAGCCAGTAGCAGAGGCCAGACGGATCCACCAGCACGTTGCTGTAGTAGGCGACCTGGAACTGGGCGTCATTACTAAACACAGGGAACGATGACATCATGATGACGTCACGATGACATCACTGCAATCACATAAACTACTCATCCTCATCCCTCTACACGCACTATTGAAAAATATGTGCTATTTATTTTTTTAATAATATATTCAATGAGTTTCTGCATTTATGAAACATAAATGAAAAATAAAATTTTACTTGTTTCATTTCAAGTGAACTTGAAACTAGACAGAAGTTCATCTATGCTTTGTTGCTAACAAAATGGCCGCCCTGCGTCTGCTGACGTCACACTGCTGACGTCACACTGCTGACGTCACACTGCTGACGTCTTTGGTGGAAAAAATAGCAATTTTCCAGAAATGTAATGTTTAAACAACAAAACTTTGTTGAATCGATTTATTTGGCCTGATTTGTATAAAATCTATTTTTACTTGTTTTCCAGGACGATCTCTGGCAGCCACACCATGCTGGGCGGCAGCCGCAGCATCTCGATGCCGTCGAACTCGCTGGCGTTCCACGACAGCCGGTAGTCGGTCCATGTCTGCGTCAGAGAAACGCAGATCAGATCGCAGGTTTGATTTGATCAAAACATTAAAAAACTCTGACATACATGATCGATCCACACGTTTGTCAGCAGCGTCTCGTCTACTTCTTTCTAGAGAAGAAAAGACAAAAATGACGTCATGTAAGAAACACGGCAGTGGCAGCATCATGCTGCAGCTGTAAAAGGGAGAGAACAGATGCATGCCACACTTTTCAGACAGGGCTGCCACTAGCCGCTATTTTAGTATAAAAAGTTATATTTATACATCAGCACAAATAATGTAAAATTCCAAGAAATATTTTTAAATCTGTGATTTTGATTTCAAATAAAAAAGACAAAAAAACAATCTCTAAATCCTGACATGTGTTTTTAAGAATGCAGAGACAGTTATTTATTGATGAGTGATCAGTTTGGAAATGTTTCCATTACATCCTCATGATCTTGTTAAAATGAAAATGAGTTTGAATCTGAACCAGGTGAAGCTAAATCTGCTACTTGAGGGATTTTGGTAAAACCGTTACAGAAAAAGGCATTTTAATTTAAAAGGCTAATAGTATATACATATATATATATATATAAAAAAAATTCCCTTCTCACCCATCGCGGGTGGTTCTTATCCTCTGAGCTCGGGTCCTCTAACAGAGGATATATAGATCTATATCTATAGATATGGATCTATAAATCCTCTACCAGAGGCCTGGGAGCTTGAGGGTCCTTCTTTTCAACTCCACTGGTATTATTTCAGCTTTTCCAATTTTTATCAGCTACTCTGTTACAAACCATCCTGTCGCTATGGTTACACTTAATTTTAAAAAAAATTAAAAATAGCAAAACAACAATAATATTGATCAACAAAAGTTTAAAGTTATCATTTGAAATTATCTCTAGGATCTGTAATGATTTTTTTACATATTTTTTTTCACAGTGTTAAAAAGCCACCTGGCCAAACAAGTATATATATATACTATATATATATACTGCCTGTACTTTCTGGTACAACTTAGTATCTCTCATATATATATATATATTGTTCTAAACATACTTCTTTAGAACAAATCTACAAAATATAAAATATATATATATATATATATATATATATATATATATATATATAGCTCTGAGGGTGTTATGTTTTCAGCTGAAATAAGTTTGCATACTCCAGTTAACAATTGACCAAATCTGAATGAGTTAATTATTTCAGTAACCGGTTCATCATGGATTAATCGTCCAGCTCTGATTTCAGATGAACGTGTTTCCCCGACAGGATCCAGGAAGTGTCAGGTTCTGTACCAGAGAGATGAGGTTGGACAGCGTCAGCGCCAGGTAAACGTCCACCACCTCCTGCTGCTTCTTCACGGGTCGCAGCTCCTTGTTGTATCCTTTCTCTGTGAACAGGTGGTTGATCAGACGCTCCTCCTCGTTCCGGCACAAACACTCTGACACAAAACACATTCAAGACCAAAACGTTAGCTTCATGAAGCTAACTGTGCAGGAACACTCGCAGTGGCGCTTAGGGAAACTCTGAAGACTTTATTTCTTTTTAAAAGTTATTTCTGAAGCACCTTTGACCTTAAGAGAGAGAATGACCTTAATGACCCTCCTAACAGAGTCTAGAAAGGAGAAACAATGCAAAGAGCTCTGCACTGTGATGCTGCGTGGCGAATAATTATCAAAATATCATCAGAACAGGAGGAGGCCAGAGAAGTAGTAAAGATACTTCAGCATGTTTTTACTCAAGTAAAAGTAAAAAGTATTTGGTGAAAAGTCTAGTGTACTAAACACATTGTTAATCATTTAATATTTAACATTAAATGAACATTATAAAAACTTATAAAACTTTAATAAAACCTGCAGTGTTTCTGTCTGGTGGCTTTTTGGTTAAAGCAAAACATCTACAAACTGTTGGGAGCGTCACTCCGTCCCAGATCAGGTTTCTGACGCCGCAGGCTGAGACAGCCGGGACTGAAACCAGCAGAACCGACCGGAACCAGCAGAACCGACCAGAACCAGCAGAACCGACCGGAACCAGCAGAACCGACCAGAACCAGCAGAACAAACAGAACCGAACGGAACCGGCAGAACTGACCGAAACAAACAGAACCGACCAGAACCAGCAGAACCAACCAGAAATCAAAATTTTGATCCTTAAAACACCAAAGTTTCCACTTGACTTCTGATGTTGATCCAACTGATGATGTCAGTTTCACATTTGAAATGATTAATAATTTGATCAGTACTTCAGTACTTTTTCCTCCTGAGTATTTCCTTGGATGAATACTTTTAAAAAAGTATTTTAAAGTGGTTCTGCTCTTGGTTGAGTCATTTTTTGGCTCCTCAGTTACAAAGCTTACAAATAACTTTCTGTTATTTTAGTTTCTTCAGTTTTCAGTTTCAGTTTTGCAGATTTATTGGATCGTGTGAAAACATCTGAAAACTAACAGATTTTTTTCAATAAAAAGAAGCTAAATAATCACATTCTGATTAGTTTGTGGCCGATTGTTTCTGCTAATATACTGGAAAGTTTATAGATATAAAGAAGATCTTAACGTGAAATTTTTGAAGGCTTTGTTTGGTTTGGGGTTTTTGAACAGAAAACATGTATTTTTGTGCAGCTGAAATCAGACAAAACTAAATTATAAGTAACTTTTCAGCAACACATAGGAGCTTCTTGTAAGTCAATATATTGATTTTCAAAGCGTTCGAGTTCCACTGGCAGATTATTTCTCTCATCACTTGGTGAGATTTAGTGTTTTTTCAGTGAAATATTTTCATTTCTTTCCGACCAACACCAGAACTAAAGCAGTAATAACTGAGAGCGACAGAAACCAGAGCAGCTGCAGGTTGAGGTGAACTGACCTGAGGAGATGAGCGTCAGCAGCAACAGGCCGACCAGCGCTGCTCGCTGCAGCTCCATGGCGGACTGCCTGACTGGACCAGAACCGCTCTATCCGCCGACCTTCACGCAGGAAACTCCTGAGTGACAAGCAGCAGCTGCAGAAACACAGAGGGCAGAAAATAGAAAAGCGACAACAGGCTGCCGGGCCGGACCTCTTCTCCTTACAGGAAGCAGAACGAGGCGAGCCGGAAACATGCAGAACGTTCCCAGGATTTATTTATTCTGCAGAACCGGGAGGTTAAAACATGACTGCACCGTATTTAAAACACAGAACTGGAATATTCAGGTCAGCTGCTGAAAGAACAACAGCTGCAGGATCGCTGCCGGCTAGTCTGAAGGAGCTGAATGAAACATTCATGTTTCATGATGACACTCGATAAAATGTCCTGTTGAAAGGTTTTATCAATTGTTGACTCTGTGGAGTTTCTTCTATTTTTGTGTTTTTAGGATATAAAGAAGTTTGAAAACTGCCTTGTTGAAACTTACGACAAATAAACCTGATAGAATGAAGGAGTGAAGGAATGAAGGAATGAAGGAATGAAGGAATGAAGGAATGAAGGAATGAAGGAAGAGCTGCGTCTTGAAGGCGACTCCAAAACTACAGATGGTCCGCTGGCGCCCCCCCAGCGGTCCACCGGGTACTGCACGCAAACATCGTTTATTAACCGTGACGTCATCTCAAAGTGCGTCGTTACAATTTTTCGGTATGGAAGGATTGTGAAGCTAAGTTATACCTGCTAACACAATTGATGTCGTTCATGAACGATTCGATTCTTTTGAACGATTCTGTGCCGTGAACGGTAAGACTCAACAGTTTCAGTTCCTGGTCTTTGATTTTACTGCTCTGCTCGCTTATGGCGCTCTGCTCACAGCGCCACCTGCTGTTATTTTTATTTGATCAACAATGATTAAATACAATAGATCAATAAATAAGAGCTTCTGATATCTTATGGTAGAGGATTGTTGAGGATTGTTGGAGAGGATTGTTGTTTCTGCCAGAACAACTCAAGTCCATTTTTCTTTGATTGTGCTTCTAGATCACAGATAGACTGGTGGCACCACCAGGGGTCGCTCTCTCCACAGCCTGAGCCTCCATAAAAGGGAAGGTGGAGGGTGGAAGCCAGGTGTTCATTTCCTGTGTGTGTTGCACCAGTTGTGTGTTGCACCAGTTGTGTGTTGCACCAGTTGTGTGTTGCACCAGGTGTGTGTTGCACCAGGTGTGTGTTGCACCAGGTGTGTGTTGCACCAGGTGTGTGTTGCACCAGGTGTGTGTTGCACCAGGTGTGTGTTGCTGGCTGTGGTTGGTTGGAGGAAAACAGTTTTAAAGTGATTGTGTAGAGTAAGTTGTGCTGATGTGGTGTTTTTATTCGTGGTGTCGTTAGCGGTGGTCTGGTGGGGAAGTTACCTGGTTGTTCAGGTGGCTTTAGACATTTGTCTCTTTTATCAGCATGAATTGCACGTTTTTTATATTTTTATTCTGCTACACCAAGTTTGATCTCAGTGTTGGTTGATGCGTTGCAGGTATTCAGTGTTTTAATGTGTTTTAGATCAACTTGATTAAAATGATTAAATAAGCATTTTTGTTTTGTTTTCACAGTTTTTGCACTGCGTCCTGCTGAGCTTTTAGCTTTGGTTTTGTTTTGTGAGGTCAACAACCTTTCATCCATTTGGTTTGTTTTTGGGTCACTTCCTGTTGCTGTTAATCCTAAATAGTTTTGCTGTGATCTCATTAAGTTAGCGGGAAATACTTGATGGTTAATGGTTGATCTTTATTGTCCAATCCATCTGGTTCCCGTCTCACTGACTCAGAACGTTCAGAGGATTTCTGTTTCTGAAGACAAATATTCCTTTTAACATGGATATGAGTGATAAAGATGAACAGAAATGATAATCGTTTGTTTGCTTGGTTGACCAAGCAAACATGCACAATATATTCCTTTCTTCTGTGTAGCTACCACCATTTTTAGTAGATTATTCTTATTATCATTAATATATTTTGCCAGTTTTTTAAAACTGAAAGAAAAATCTTTCAGTTTAAAATGTTTTAAACTGAAAACTTTTAAGAATTTATATTTACATTTGCAAGGAGTTGGTAATTATTCAGATGTTTGTTATTTACAAGAGTCATCATTGCTATTATTATTATTGTTATTATTAATCTGTAGATTTTAATGACTGAGAGTAAGCAGAAATAAGTGTCATTAAATTGATGAGGCTGTTGGATTGAACTGAACTGCAGAGTTAATTATTTTCTTCTTCGTTATGGAGACGCTTGCTTTCTCATGACAGGACGACATTTTCTCACGATTCAAAGAAATAAATTGTAAAACCGAAGCGTTGTGCTGCCAACTCATAGAAGTAACTCTGTTAGGTAACGGTTGTTTGTACCAAGTAATTTCCTTACATTTGGTTTCATTCATTTGTGTTTCTGATCTTTTTGCTGAAATTGTCTAATAAACCTCTGAGTTCTGCTGATGATGCGTCTGGAGTCCAAACTGAGAAACCGACCCATTTTTATCCCTGAGCGACTCTCCAGTTCCCCTTTCTCTTTGTTGTATGAAATATAGAAGTTTCATACAACTTTTTTTGTTTTCCTGAAAACAAAAAAAGGGCCGAATATCCGGTTCTGTCCAGATGGCACTTTGTTGCTCGACCTGCCACCATAAATCAATTTATCTCATGATGAATTCAAATTAGAACAGCAATTTCCATTTGCATGATTTATCGTCTTCTCTGGATGATGAACGTCTTTGTGCTGTTTTGGTTTCAACTCGTTTCTTTTTTCTGAATGTTTTGTTCAGACAGATTTCCTGATTCCTTTTATTTCTGTTTTAAGGTATTTAAAATGTCTTCCAGTTCCAGTGATAAATGTCGATTAGAATTTTATGTTTATTGATCTTTCAGAATGTGTTCTTGCATTATGTAATTATTACCATTATATTCCTTGAAAATAGTCTTAAAACAACAATATTGTTGTTTATCTCAGTAATTGCTGAAGATCTTGAAGTTTTTAATCTGCAAACTGTAATAAAATGTTTGCTGATCCAATTCTGCAAGGTCAAATGTCACATTTATAAAACATCAATCTAGTATCATGTCTGTTGTGACAAAAGTATAAAAAATACATAATTTGTCTTTTCTTACACAAACTATGTCTAAGAAAAGAAACTTTCATTGATTGATTAAAATCAACCTGATAATTCCTGTTTTGTTGTATTAAATGAGAACAAATTCAAATCACAACAGCAGATCCACCTCTGACTAGAAAAACAAGATGAAGCCTTTGGAGTGGTCTAGTCAAAGTCTTGCGTAGACTAGACTAACGAGAACATTATGAGAAATGAATGTACATGCGGTGCAAACAGTAAAACCCCTTTGTTCTGTGGAAACAGACCTGCAGAGCAAAGTGGGCCAGAATCCCACCACATCGTCAGAAACTCAGAGCAATGAAAAACACAGTATAGTACAAACCACAGGGTGGAAATGGCAGCATAAATTATTTTATCGTTCTATGTTTTTACACTGAAACCTGGAACACAGAGATGTTTCCAATCGTGTCTCCACTCACTATGAATGCATGTATTGATTTTAAAGAGCTTTTGATGAAAGCTTCCTGTTGCCTCACCTTCAGGGCGGGTTTGTACCGACCTCCCTGCTGCAGTTGTTACTGATTAACCAGCCTCGGCCCGGCGACACCGGCGTTAGAAATGGCGTTAGAACCAGGACCAAGTTATTACTAGATAATCCCTTTTCCAGAGTCGTGTGTTTGAACTGAATCCCTCCTTAATAACAAAAAGCTTAATTTAATTTAAAGGTGCATTTTACCTTCATTGTATCATTTTTCTTATCGTCCATTTAATCAGTTTGATGACCTGAAACTTTTACATGTGCATGAAGGTCATGTCAAGGTCACCTAAAGAGAAATGGCTCAAACATTTAGATGACGGGTCCAAGAGTGTTAGATATTTTTTGGTATTATCATTTTGTTATTACTTTAGTTCATATTCAGTCTAATGTTAATCAGTATTATTGTGATTTTTCGTTTAAAGTGTTCTCTTCCTTATGTGTGTATAAACAGACCTGGAGGTTACGACTGTCTGTTTATCTTCATGTGAGACAGTCAAACTTTGTGGTTCTCAGACCTTAAATTCTTTTCATGTTTATCTACCCATTCTTTAGATGATAATTTGACCTAGAGCTGAACTAGGCTCAGATTGTAAATTAGATATCACACCTGGAACTGAATTGCTGTTAAATATTTTACGACCTCTGTTGTTTCCTGACCGCCCCCTTTGACTGTCTTTCTTTGACAATAAAAGAAGGAGCTCACGTGAAAGCAGATCAGAACTCTCTGTGAACGGCGTAAAGAAGTTGTTCATGGACAACTTCTTTACGCCGTTCACAGAGAGTTCTGATCTGCTTTCACGTGTATGAATTATATGGTCAACCTTTTGCAAAAGCTTGACCATATAATTCATATACGTTGTCTGTGGTTTTTATTTTTGTAGGTTTGAGGAAAATACCTTACAAAGAGCTTTCAGGGGCCACTTTTATTTATTTATTTATTTATTTCTAAAGATTTTTCAGTTTTTGTCTTTTTTTATAATATTCTAAATAGACAATATTTTAATAAAGTGAAGAAGTCAAATTTTAGTAGAAAAGGACCAAAATGTAAGCGGTGCAGTGATCTGAGCGGTTGAGTTGAGTTCCTCAGGCTCAGTCTGTGTCCACAGAGAAGTGACGATGCAGGTGCGGTGAAATCAGCTCTCCACCAGCAGAACAAGGAAGCGGATGACAAACTGAGCAGGTTTCCGTTGGACCGGAGGAAACGGCTTCAGATCATGCAGGAGAAAATCCCCAGCGTTGTGGCGCTTTCTGCGTTATTCACGCTGACGTGGTTTGCTGTGTTTCTCTTCCACAGTGAAGATGCTGCTGTTTTCCACTCCGTCTCACATCTTCCACAGGTGGAGAAAGGAAACAGGAATGTTTTTGGGAAAGCGATGGATCGTGTTTCAGAACCAGACGATTCTTGGAAAACAGCAGCGACCTCAGCAAAACCGGTCCAGCCTCTGGATCCGTGTCCCGATTCGCCTCCGTCTCTGGTGGGTCCACTTCTGGTGGAGTTTGAAACTAAGCGCAGCCTGGACTGGGTCAGGAAGCAGGTGGGGTCTGTGCTGCAGCAGGGAGGTCGGTACAAACCCGCGGGCTGCACCGCAAGGCAGAAGGTGAGGCAACAGGAAGCTTTCATCAAAAGCTCTTTAAAATCAATACATGCATTCAGTGATCCGTCGGTCCGATCGGTCGATCGGTCGACCCGGTCGGTCGGTCGATCGGTCGATCTCGGTCGGTCGGTCCGGTCGGTCGATCCGGTCGGTCGGTCGATCTGTCCGGTCCGGTCCTGTCCGGTCCGGTCCGGTCCGGTCCGATCCGGTCCGGTCATCCAGAGCTGGGATCAAACGTCACCAGCAGTCATTCAGCTCTGAACAGGCCTGGTAATATAATTAAGTTAAGTTTAGTTTGGATCTAAAAATGTCCGGTCCGGTCTCCAGTGTTGTGCACCTGCGTGACATTTAAACAGCAACACGGTCCATAATGTCTGACTGGCTCTTTACCTACGTCCCTCCTCTAGGTGGCCGTCATCGTCCCGTTCAGAAACCGGCATGAACACCTGACCCACTGGCTCTACTACGTCCATCCGGTCCTGATGCGTCAGCAGCTGGACTACGGTGTGTACGTCATCAACCAGGATGGAGACGGAGTGTTCAACCGGGCCAAGCTCATGAACATCGGATTTGTTGAAGCACTGAACGAATACGATTACGACTGTTTTGTTTTTTCGGATGTAGACCTGGTGCCAATAGATGATAGAAACCTCTACAGATGTTCTGATCGTCCCAGACATTTGTCTGTGGCTATAGATAAATTTAACTATATATTATCATCAAAAACAGCTTTTGGTGGCGTCACTCTGCTGACAGAGGAGCAGTTCTTGAAAGTCAACGGTTTCTCAAACACTTTCTGGGGCTGGGGTGGCGAGGACGACGACCTGTACAACAGAATCATCATTAGAGGAATGTCCATAAATCGGCCGGACGCTCAGGTTGCAAGATACAAAATGATCAAACATGGAAGAGACTTGCACAACGAGGTGAATCCAGAAAACACTGTTAAACCCCAAAAAACAGCAGAGAATATTGACACTGATGGACTAAATTCACTGAACTTTACTGTCAACGAGATTTTAAAGGATGTTTTGTTCACTTTAATCACTGTGGATGTTCAGCCTCCACCACAGTGATTAAATACTGCATCTAAATACTAGATCTAAAAACTGGATCTTACTTGAAATGGTGGCGGTTATGGCTTTGTTGCATAGATGTGTCTTTTATGGGTTTATTGTCTTGCAAAATAACAACCATGAAATGAAAGTGTAAGTTAGCACAAGTTAAATGGATGAACTTTGGTTCCTAGAAAACACAGATACTTTTTGCGCAACCGGTTTTTCCAGCCAGCAAGAAATGTTTTGCCTTGCTGCTGGTATCTGCCAGTAACACACATATTTGTGCATAGGTAAGACGCTAATTATAGAGAACGACATTTTTGTGGTCAGATGTGGGTAGCTTGAGAGTAAAGAAATGTTTTCTGTTTTTTGTAGATCCTGTTTTACGATAAAAGGTAAAGAATGTCGATAGAACAGCTGAACAATGGTATGTGAGAATAAGGAGATAATTTAAATGCACAAATAATATCTTGATGTTTTGGCATTTTTTGCTGTTATACTGTTTTTTATTCCACCATCCCACAACTTGAGAAAAAAAAAAAACCTTTTTGAAAAAATGGCAGCAGGTTCCAAAACTTTTTTTTCAGTTTCAAAATAATAATTTTCAAATCTTTGTTTTTCTTTTGAGCAAACTTTATGGCAGAGATTTAGTTCCATATACATGTAGGAATTCCTCCACTGTTGTCATTTTGTTATTTTCCTAAATTAAGAAGATAATTTCAATTTAATTTCAAGCTAAATTCCCTTCCAGCTATGACAATTCAATAAGAGCACAGAAAACATGACGGTGATTCTTGGCAACATTTTTGTTCCCAATTAATTAATAATAAAGGCTGGTTAAAAATTAGCTCCCATTTGCTTAAATGTCTGGGCTCTGGATTGCTAATGTTTACTTCACTTCCTGTGCTGAATAACAGAGCAGAACATTGATGTCAAAGTTCACAGCTCCTTCCGTTTGCTGATTGGCCCGTTCAAAAACCGGCCAGAGGAATCCAAGCGAAGGGGAGAAACCCCAGACTGGGCCGGAAGTTTCCTAACGATTTCATTCATTCTGGGGACAATTATTTAGCCTGCTGGATAAAGTAATAAACAACAAACTGATTAAACTGCTTGTCTTAGAAAGCTGAATTTAACGCTACAAAATAAACAGACCTGGTTGTTTTTCCGGACCTGCAGATATAATAAATTATTTAAACAGCGTCTCATCTGCAGTTGAAACCCTCGAAAAAAGAATGTAACCAGTTTTAGTTAACTTTAGCTAATGATAGTGAGTAAATTAAATACTTGTTGTATTTAGTACTGAGACAGAAAACTGTAATCGATGCACATCTACAATTAAAGTTTTAATTGTTTATACAGAAAGAAAATTTGATCCAAGGGATTTTTGTATTTGACACATTAATTTATTGACTACATTTACATTCAAATATAAACAATAAAAACAAACAAAAAACATATAAAAAATACAAGTTCAGAAAAAAAGATATTCATTCATGTGTTTTATTGAGTCTAAAGTGAATTCATGTTTAGAATCGAGCTTTGAGTTCATAAGTTGCTCCTCTCCCGTCCTGGTGGGGGCGCTGTGGTCAGAGCGACAGGTTGACGTCGCTCTTCAGCTTCCCGCTGCTCAGGCTGTGGATCATGGCGATCATGGCCGAGTGTTTGTTCAGCTCGTCTTCTTTCTGCTTTAACTTGCTCTCCAGCTGGCTCTTCTGCAGCTCCAGAGACGACGCCTGCCAGAGGTCAAAGGTCAGAGGAAGACCGAGCATCATTAAGCTGCAGTTTAGAGTTTTCTATCATCAGCTGCTTTTCCTGCAGAAAGCTCCACAGCTATTGGCCACCAGGGGGGGAAATACTAAAAACCTTAACATGAATGTAGCTTTTATTCTGAGTTGATTTCAGACAAAATTCAAATATAATTTTGTGGTTAAAAAAAAAACAGTTTCACTTCAAAGAATCAGATCAACGACAGCAGCTGCCTTTTCCTGTTAATCACAGCAGGAGGCCGACCTGACCAGGAGGCCATAAACAACAGATAATGAATAATAAGAGATCAACTATTAGCATAGCTTTGGATCAATAACATTTATCATTTGGCCAATAATGAAATCATAAACTCCTCTAGTACTTAACAAGCTCCAGCAAATGGTCATGGATGAAAGTCTTCAGTCAGAGGACTCTTCAGAGTCGTTGGGACCCTGACTGCTACTGGAGATTCTCCCTTCTATCCACTGATTTGTGTAGAGCAGTAGAGCCACAGTGGAGCTACAGTGGGGACATAGTGGGGCCACAGTGGGGCCGTATTGGGGCCACAGTGGGGCCATAGTGGCACTAGTGGCTCCACTAGTGGAGCTACAGTGGAGCCACAGTGGGGCCCACAGTGGGTCCTGGGGGCCCGACATCCTGCATGTTTTTGTTCTCTCACCTGGACCGAGTCATGGTTCGTTAGAAGGCCTGAGAAGAACTTTGACCACCAGAGACAGAACTAAAACCTGCAGGACCCGGGCCCTGAAGGACCCACTGTGGGCACCACTGGTGTAGAGAAATGAACTTTCTGATGCTCTGTGATTTTGTGCAGAAACTCTGGTTTACTCCAGTAATTTGGGTTTCACAAATCTTTAGCAGATTTGTGAAACCCTAAACAAACAAGAAGCGTGCTCGTTGTGTCCGACTGCTAACAGCTATCCACTGCTAGCCACTGACCTTGATGCTAACGTCCTTCCTGGCTTGCTCCGTTTTGTTCAGCTCCTTCCTGAGAACGTCCACCGTCTCCTCCAGCTCTCTCCTCTCCTGGTCCTTTTCCCTCAGCGTCTCCTCTTTGGACCGCAGGTTTGCATGCAGACCTAAAACAAATCAGCAGAAACATTTACAAACTAATAACTACAGAGTAAGCCTGTCGCAATAATCAATGGATTGCATAATTAATAAAAACAAGCCCAATAACTTCCAATTTTAAGATTTATCGTTTCTCTCAAACAATGGATGAAAAATATCTTCAATCTGCTGTTTTGGCCTCAATTAGCTTCATAATTCATTTCATTTGTAGTTTCTGTTGTTTTGTTTATTTTAGAAATTTTAAATGTCTTCCGGCGTTGAATGTTCATCAGAGTTTAAAGTTTATTGATCTTTGAAAATGTGTTCTGGCATTTTCATGCCTTTATTTCTGTTACAATAGGAGAAAATTGTCTCAAAACAACAACATTATTGTTTATTGTGTGATGGTGACAGGTTTAGTTCAGAGGTTGGATCGCTGCCAAACCGACCTGCAACGTCGCTGTTCTTCTTTTCTACTTCCAGCTGGAGGGATTTGATCTCCGCCTCTCTCTCCTGCAGCTCTGATGTGATTCTGAAACAGACGGAGACCAAACCAAACTTCTACTTTGTTCAGATTCAGAGAATCAAAAGCAGCTGAAAAGCTCCGGCTGTGGCTCCTGCCTGTCTTTGTGCAGCTGCAGAGCTTCGTGGTTCTTCCTCAGCGTGTCGCTCTGTTTGCTCAGAGAAATGTGGGCCGTCTGCAGCTCCTTCAGCAAACGCTCCGTTTCATTAAACCTGCACAGGTAAAAACATCACAGGTAAAAATGTCTGTAATACGGCAAAAACATTCAATTTTACCAAGTAGATTTGGTCTAATTACTAGAGCAAATAAGGAAAAACTAACTTACAAGTAACTTTTCAGCAAAACAGTTTGTTTAAAGTCAATAATTACTTTTTATATCAATATAAAAAAGGTATTAAATCCATTGGCAGATTATTTCACTTATAACAAGACATTTTTTGCATGTTTTAAGTTAAATAATTTTCCAGTGGAATAATTTTTTTTCTCATCAATATTAAGAAATGATTGACTTTAAACAAACTCCTATTTATGGCTGAAAGTTGGTGATTAGCAGAGCCTCCAAACAGTATCTGAACAAGAAATGACTAAATTAGAATAAAAGAGTATTTGGTAAAAAGTAACAGATCAAATTATCAATCATTAATATTAAAAAATTACGTCATCAGATTAACCAAAATATCAAGCTAAGTGGAAATTTTGGTATTTTAAAGAATCAATAATTTATACCACTGACACAAAAATAACAGATCATTTTTCCAAATCAGTTTCTTTAACTAAAACTTTAACAAAACCTGCAGCTGTGAGTCTGAAACTGGTGAATTTTTGGTTGTTTGTTTTTCATGCAGTGGGGAGAAAATCCAGAAATTTTACTCGAGTAGAAATACTTTACAATGAAATTACCCCAGTAAAAGTAAAAAGTTATTCACACAAATGAAACTAGTTTCAATCCAACTCGGACTATAAGTTAGTTTTGTCTTATTTAAAGTAGAAACCAGGTTTTGTGTTTTTGCATTAGGACGTCATTTTGCCTCTGACCTGTTGAGCAGAGCGTTGTAAGCTCCTTTCAGAGTCTGGTGCTCCTCAGAGTCCCTCTGCAGCCGAGCGTTGTGCTGCAGCAGCTCCTCCATGTCGGCTCTGGACCGCTCCACCTCCAGAACCTGGTTCCCCAGCTCGCCCTGCAGATCCTCCCGCCGACGCTCCGCATCCTTCAGCAGGCAGGCCAGCTTCCGCGCCTGCAGGAGGGAAACCAGCGGGACAGAAACTGCAGTTCATAAGGTTTATAGACGCCGTTTATAAAGTTAGTAAAATAATTTTAGTCTGTTTTAGGAGGAGAATTTATATTTTCACCATCTTATTAATTCACTTATAAATGTCATGGTTTAAAACTTAATAATTATTTAGAAAGATAAATATTTAGTTTGGAGCTCTGTATTACATTTGATAACTAAATGTTTAGTTTATTGGTAAGTATTTAGCTTGTTTACTATGTTTCTGGTTTATAGCTAAATATTTCTTGAGACTGTAATAAGTTACTGGAAAGTTAAATCCCTGGTTAAATAACTGAAGTCATTGCTGTAAATCATTGATGGGGTAACAAACAGAACCAGCAGAACAGTTCATATTGACTAAAACTCATCAGTTTGATGACTCAGCAGGTCTTTTATTTATTTTCTGACTCAACAATATAAAGGCTCAATATCTCAACTAGATCCATGAGTCATCATTTCCTGTATTTGTGTGAGAAGCTTCACTGATGTTCATAATCAGAATGATTTAGTTCACCTGGATGTTCGTTATGTATCAGAATGATTTAGTTTACCTGGATGTTCGTTATAAATCAGAATGATTTAGTTTACCTCGGCCTCAGCTTGAGCTCTCTGCAGTCGATACTGAGCGATCAGACGGTCGGCCTGAGAGAGAGCCAGAGCTTTGGCCTCCAGCAGGTCCTGCAGGCGGCTCTCCTTGGACTGAAACAAACAGACAGCAAGAAATCAGCTGGAAGATGAACTGAACAGGAGATTTAAAGCAGCTGATCGGATATTTTACCATAAATTCTGATGTTTTGTTAAACTTACAGCAAACCCAGCCAGTTTCTGCTCATAAACGTCGATGATCTCAGACAGAGGCGAGTCCTTCGTCGGTTCCTGCAGCTGCAAAAAAATAAAAATCACAACAAATAAATTGAACACTGCAAAAACACAAAATCTTACCAAGTATTTTTGGTGTAGCAAACACCTTGGTATGTTTGAAATATGATAAAACTAACTTGAAAGTAACTTTTCAGCAAGAAATAACAGCTTGTTTTAGGTCAGTAATTCCTTAATATTGATGAAAACGTGCCAGCTCCAGATTATCCTGAGTAATTTTCCCATTGAAGTGAAATAATTCACCAGTCAGTTTGAGACATTTGACTTCAAACTACCTGTAAACTAAACATACTTGTTATTTTTTGTTATTTATTTCAGTATCCATCCATCCATCCATCCATCTTCTGCCACTTATCTGGGGTCGGGTCGCGGGGGTAGCAGCTTTAGAAGGGAGGCCCAGACTTCCCTCTCCCCAGCCACTTCCTCCAGCTCCTCCGGGGGAATCCCGAGGCGTTCCCAAGCCAGCGAGAGACGTAGTCCCTCCAGCGTGTCCTGGGTCTTCCCCGGGGCCTCCTCCCGGTGGGACGTGCCCGAAACACCTCACCAGGGAGGCGTCCAGGAGGCATCCTGACCAGATGCCCGAGCCTCAACTGGCTCCTCTCAATGTGGAGGAGCAGCGGCTCTACTCTGAGTCCCTCCCGGATGACCGAGCTTCTCACCCTATCTCTAAGGGAGAGCCCAGCCACCCTACGGAGAAAACTCATTTCGGCGCTTGTATTCGGCGATCTCGTTCTTTCGGTCATTACCCAAAGCTCATGACCATAGATGAGGGTAGGAACGTAGATCGACCGGTAAATTGAGAGCTTCGCCTTTTGACTCAGCTCTCTCTTCACCACGACGGACCGGTACAGTGGCCGCTTCACGGCGGACGCTGCACCAATCCACCTGTCGACCTCACGCTCCCTTCTTCCCTCATTCGTGAACAAGATCCCGAGATACTTGAACTCCTCCACTTGGGGCAGGACATCTCCCTCGACCCGGAGAAGGCACTCTACCCTTTTCCGGCTCAGGACAATGGTCTCAGACTTGGAGGCACTGATCCTCATCCCGGCCGCTTCAGATCACGTCCCGATGAAGCCAATAGGACCACATCATCCGCAAAAAGCAGAGATGCAATCCTAAGGCCACCAAAACGGATCCCCTCAACACCCTGGCTGCGCCTAGAAATTCTGTCCATAAAAGTAATGAACAGAATCGGTGACAAAGGGCAGCCCTGGCGGAGTCCAACCCTCACTGGGAACGAGCCCGACTTATTGCCGGCAATGCGGACCAGACTCTGACACCGGTCATACAGGGACCTGACAGCCCGTATCAAAGGGCCCGGTACCCCATACTCCCGGAGAACCCCCCACAGGGCACCCCGAGGGACACGGTCGAACGCCTTCTCCAAATCCACAAAACACATGTAGATTGGTTGGGGCGAACTCCCATGCACCCTCCAGGACCCTGCTGAGGGTGTAGAGCTGGTCAGTGTTCCACGACCAGGGCGAAAAACCACACTGCTCTTCCAAAATCCGAGGTTCGACTATCCGATGGACCCTCCTCTCCAGTACCCCCGAATAGACCTTGCCAGGGAGGCTTAAGAGTGTGATCCCTCTATAGTTGGAGCACACTCTCCGATCCCCCTTTTTTAAACAGGGGACCACCACCCCTGATCTGCCAATCCAGGGAACTGCCCCCGATGTCCATGCGATACTGCAGAGTCGCGTTAACCAACACAACCCTACCACATCCAGAGCCTTGAGATACTCCGGGCGAATCTCATCCACCCCCGGGGCCCGGCCACCGAGGAGCTTTTTAACTACCTCAGCGACTTCGTCCCCAGAAATTGGAGAGCCCAACCCAGAGTCCTCAGGCTCAGCTTCCTCAATGGAAGGCATGTTGGTGGGATTGAGGAGGTCTTCGAAGTACTCCGCCCACCGACCCACAACGTCCCGAGTCGAGGTCAGCAGCACACCACCCCCACTGTAAACAGTGTTGGTGCTACACTGCTTCCCCCTCCTGAGACGCCGGATGGTGGACCAGAATCGCCTCGAAGCCATACGGAAGTCTTTCTCCATGGTCTTTCCAAACTCCTCCCACGCCTGAGTTTTTGCCTCAGCAACCGCCAGAGCTGCAAGCCGCTTCGCCCGCCGGTACCCATCAGCTGCTTCCGGAGTCCCACAGGCCAAAAAGGCCCGATAGGACTCTTTCTTCAGCCTGACAGCATCCCTCACCGAAGGTGTCCACCAACGGGTTCGAGGGTTGCCACCACGACAGGCACCGACAACCTTGCGACCACAGCTCCGATAAGCCGCCTCGACAATGGAGGCACGGAACATGGTCCACTCAGACTCAATGTCCCCCGCCTCCCCCGGGACGTGTTTGAAGCTCTGCCGGAGATGGGAGTTAAAGCTCCGTCTCACAGGGGACTCCGCCAGACGTTCCCAGCAGACCCTCACAACACGTTTGGGCCTGCCAGGTCTGACCGGCATCCTTCCCCACCACCGGAGCCAACTCACCACCAGGTAGTGGTCAGTGGACAACTCCGCACCTCTCTTCACCCGAGTGTCCAAGACATACGGCCGCAGATCCGACGAAACAATGACAAAATCGATCATCAGACTGCGGCTTAGGGTATCCTGGTGCCAAGTGCACATATGGACACCCTTATGCATGAACATGGTGTTCGTTATGGACAATCCGTGACGAGCACAGAAGTCCAGCAACAGAACACCACTCAAGTTCAGATCGGAGGGAGCGTTCCTCCCAACCACGCCCCTCCAGGTCTCACTGTCATTGCCCACGTGAGCGTTGAAGTCCCCCAGCAGAACGAGGGAGTCCCCAGGAGGGGCACTCTCCAGTACCCCCTCTAAGGACTCCAAAAAGGGTGGGTAAGCTGAACTGTCATTCGGCCCGTAAGCACAAATAACAGTCAGAACCCGTCCCCCCACCCGTAGGCGGAGGGAGGCTACCCTCTCGTTCACCGGGGTGAACCCCAACGTACAGTCGCCGAGATGGGGGGCAACAAGAATGCCCACCCCTGCTCGACGCCTCTCACCGTGGGCAACTCCAGAGTGGAAGTACGTCCAGCCCCTCTCAAGGAGACTGGTTCCAGAACCAGAGCCATGCGTCGAGGTGAGACCGACTATTTCTAGCCGGAACCTCTCAGCCTCACACACCAGCTCCGGCTCCTTCCCCACCAGAGAGGTGACATTCCACGTCCCAAGAGCCAGTTTCTGTAACCGAGGATCGGACCGCCAGGACCCCCTCCCTCGGCCACCACCCATCACACAATGCACCCGACCCCTGCGGCCCTTCCCATAGGTGGTGAGCCCATTGGAAGAGGGACCCATTTTTCCTCTTCGGGCTGAGCCCGGCCGGGCTCCATAGGTTAAAGCCCGGCCACCAGGCGCTCGCCAACATGCCCCACCTCCAGTATTTATTTCAGTAAAAAACTGAAATACTTTTTCTGCTCCCGTGTTTTTAACTGAGCGTCTAAATAGAAACAAGTTTTTTCTTTATTTCAATATTAAAGTGCCTTCATTCATACTCTTAAGTTTTTTCCCAAAAATGTCAAAAAGGTAGAAAAATACATATAATATCAGTAAGTATTGATTATCAGCTATAAGAGGAACATTGATGTCGGATATTGGTCCAAATTTTCATAATGGTGCGTCCATAATTAATTCATTTTATCCCATTTTTAAAAAGAAACTTGGACATTAATGTTTTTGACAGTTAAAGATTTGAGCTGCGCCTTGCATTTGCTCTCCCCTTCACTCTGATACCCTTAAATAAAACCCAGAGAAACTGATTCCCTCCAAGGCTGGAAGAGGAACCAGAAAACACCTGCAGAACCAGATGCAACTCCGACAGCTGAGCAAAAGTCTGCACTGCACTGTTCATAATTTTATTTGTTAAAACATGAAAATCAGTACATTTTTCTCCATTTTGTCACATAAAATCCCGTGCAGACGAATGGAGCAGTTTCCACAGCAACAACCTGAGTTTTTACCTCCATGCCGGTCTGCAGCTTCTCCACCAGATTGCTCAGGCTCTTGTTGCCGCTGGAGGCATCCATCATGCTGGCGTTCATGCGGGGAGGCGGGACTTCCTGCACGGCGAGGCGCTTCGCCGTCAGCTCCGCCTCCCTCTGGCGGTACGCGTTGTTAGCGGCGATGCTTTCCCCCAGGCTGGCAGGACAAACAGACTCAGTCAGCAGCAGATCCTCCAGGACAGGAAGCCAGACAGCAGGGAACATTTTCTGTCATTTCTTTTCTAAAAAATAGGAACTGATTAAAATCGAACCTGATAAATAAGAAATCTGAGGTTTTACTGTTTATACCAACAGACGTTATTGTCACCATGTTACTTAGTAATCACCCACACTGTCAAAATAAGCAACAGATCAATTCATCGAATGATAAATTAAAGTGAACTCAATAATTCCCATTTGCCTGATTTATCATTTTCTCTCTTCTAAAAACTAGATGATAAAAATCTTCAATCTGGTGTTTTGGTCTCAACTAAACATTTTTTTGAAGAACAACTTTGCTTGGAGAAACTTTATAATTTATTTATTGTTTCTGTTTTGTTTGCGTGTATTTAAACTGTCTTTCAGTTCCAGCATTTAAAGATTATCGATCTCTGGAAATGAGTTCTTGCCATCACAAATATCATTGATTATTGCAGTAACTTCTGGAGCAACTGATCATTCAGTAAAGTTAATTATTGTGACTAGTCTGCTCACAGCAGTGCTGGGAAGTCTGGAAGGGGCGTGGCTTCCAGCAGCAGGGCGAGTCCGGTCTGCACGCGCTCCCTGTGGTGTGAGGTCAGAGCCAGAGACAGGGGGGTCACCGTCCTCTGGTCCTGCAGGATTTAACGAGAGACGCTGAAGATTTAACCAGGAAGTGACGGGGCCTGATGGGAGTCGCAGTTCACCTGCAGCATCCTGTAGAAGCTCGTCTCCATGTCCTTCACCTGCTGCCTCAGGCGGCTCATCAGCTCCAGAACCTTCAGCAGAGCTTCTGCACACAACTGGCTGGAAGCAAAACCACAACGGATCGATATTCCAGAACGGATCGATATTCCAGAACGGATCGATATTCCAGAACGGATCGACTGAAATTATTTACAGCTTTAATTCGCCAACTGATGCAGTGACTAGAAAATAACGTAATTTTATAATAAATACCTCCCTATGAAGGTTTCATGTTGACTCACCTGAAGTTGTTACCGGAGACAGGAGGCAGGCAAGTCAGGGGGCTGTTGCTATGGCAACAGGAGAGGAGAATTTCTACCTGCGAGAGACAGAGCTGAGCGCTCACCTGAGAGGACACCAGAGATCTGGTGGCATCTTGGCAGCAGAGGGGTGGAGCCGGTGAAGGAAACAACCCCATTCCTCCCCATTTAGCTCAAGGCTAGTTGGTTTTAGTTCGTTATTTAAGCTTCATAGCTCAATATATAACTCAGAGCTAAATATTTTGTTTTGAACCTGCTTGCAAACCAAATAGTTAGATTGGAGTTGAATATTTACTTTGCTAAATAGATGTCCATGTTGCTAATTAAATATTTAATTTAACTTACCTACTCAATATTCAGCCTGAAGCCAAATATTTAGCTTACTGACTAAAAGTTTAGTTTGGTAAGTGATTTTTAAGTTGCAGTTAAATATTTTGTAACTAAATGTTGAGCTTTCTTAGTAAATATTTAGTTTGAAACTGACATTTATAAATTATTGAACAGATAACAAGGTGAAGATGAACTCCATATTTTTCTGTCATCTTTAGACATTTAGTACCACAGAAAAGGACATTAATTTAAAAAATGCTGAATTTTAAGGCTTTAAATGCCCCAGGTAGCATCACAGCGCTAACAGAGACATGCATGCAGGCCTGTGGCTGAGGATATTGAGCAGCAGGGTGCAGACGTGGGTGATGCGGTGGCAGTGTTTGCTGAGGTGAGCGTCTCCCTTTGCAGGATCGAGGCCCTTCAGGAGCCCCAATGCAACCGGAAGCAACATCTCCACGAAGCTGAGCGTGGATTCAGACACGCTCTCCGCTCCCAGCGACTCCTGGATGCACAGAGACACAGAAACGCCCATCAGGACAGGAGAGGACAGGTCGACTCAAAGGTGCACACGCATAAAGACAAAAAAAATCTATATTGTGCATCAATAACATTCAGATTTCAGGTTATTTACTGAGGAAGACACAGCAGTGGAGTAAAATAAGAGCTTCAGACAAACTGGAGGGTGTTAGTGACTAAAAGATGCCCATGCAGAGCTTGTCCTCTAGGGGGCAGAGTACCACTTTAAAAAAGCTGCCTGACTTTCCTTGTTCCTTATATGAATTATTGTCTTTTTGATTCTTAAAATACCAAATTTACCACTTTGCTTTATATTTTGGTAATTTTAAATCTTAAATGATTGATGATCATTTAAGTACTTTTTACCTGAGTAATTTTTTGGACAGCTACTTTATACTTTTACTTGAATATAAATAAGTTGAAGTATCTCTGCTCTTACATCATCAGTAAGGTCTTTGTGTACTCTGCCCTCTGCTGGTAAAACTGGAAAATGTAATTTAACATCAGAAACACAAATAATCATCAGAACTGAAACGTTTCCTCTGAGTGGAATCAGATTAATGAAGTCCTGATACCTCCAGCAGCTCGGTCAGCAGCTGCAGCGTCTGCAGTGAGCATTTCTCGGCGCCCTCCACAGGCGAGCTGAGCCACTGCACCAGAGCCAGCCCACACTCGGCTTTCCGGCCCCCGTTCGCCTCGCCCGCCTGTCTGTGGCCGGCGGCTCTGAGTTTGGCGCCGGCTGGCCGGAAGACGACGTCGCAGAGCTGCGAGCGCAGAGCAGCGACGCTGCACATGGACATGAGGAGCTGCAGCACCTGCAGCGACACACAGGCTGCGTTACAGGGGCTGCATCATGTTGTCCAGACACACGAAGCCGTCTCATAGCACAACCAAGCAAATATTTTAACGTAAGTTATAATAAAAATTGTGAAAGTTGGGCCTCTGTCTCTTTAAGAAGCTTCTGCTCTTCCTGAAGCAGTTTTCTAGAACAAATTTCCAGAAAACTGTAAAACAGCTGAAACTCTGAGTTCCTGTAAATCAAGGCCAAGAACTTTTGAGTTGCTTTTGAAACATAATAAATGAAACTGTGACTTCTATGAATTTTTATTTTTTCTGATGTAAACTGAAATGAACTGTTGTTGAAATGTGCTATTTAAATAAATCGATTGATTAATTGAGGCTTTCTGGACCCAGGGTGTCTGTCCGTCTCACCGTGGCTGCCGAGTCGGCGTCTTTCAGGTGCAGCAGCCCCAGAACCTGAGAAACGCAGGCTGAGAAGTGCTGATACCTGGAAGCAGAGAGGCGCGGTCAGACAGAGCGGCGGGGAACATCTGGGGACCGTCTGGGCCCGAAGAGATCAACTCCACCTGCTCAGGTAATCGGCTACTTTGGGGCTCTTCAGCAGGTCGATCAGGAGGTCGACGGCGTACTTCCTGGTCAGCGTGCCGCCGCCGTTCACGATGATGTTGAACACCAGCTGGAAAGTCTGATGGATGTTCTTTGCCTCAAAAAGCTGCAGATAAATAAAAAAAAACACAAGTTCAAGGTGTGAACAACCAGAAGCTTTTTATGATGCAGACAAGAAACAAAAAGAGGAAGCAGAACTAAAAAGACAGAGGGGCGATTTCCACACATTCAGACGGAACAGCATTTAACCAGAAACAACTTACAGCTGCACCATTTATCATTAACAAAACCTAAAGGATCCAAAAATACCTTAAAATGAGTAAAAATCAGAAAGGTTTCTGCTGACCTTCTCGCCAACCTTCTCATTCAGAGTGAGGCTGGCCAGGATGGACAGCGTGAAGATCACCACCGTCAGGCTGTTGTGAGCCAGGAAGTTGATCAGAGTTCGGTACAGCTGCCTCACGTTCTCCTTCACGGGAAAAATAAGTGTTAAAAATGCACGTTTTACACACAGGAGGAAACACTTTTATTTTTGGATATTTAAAATGTCTTCCAGTTCCAGTGACAAACGTTTGTCAGAATGTAAAGTTTATTAATCTTTTAGCATGTCTCCTTGCATCATTTTACCATTATTACAATTATATCAGTGGAAAATGGTCTGAGAACAGCAATATTATTGTTTATTGCAATAACTTTTAGGACAATGTATTGTCCAGAAAAATGTGTGACTGTGAAAGGCCTTTGTATGAAGTTAAGTGGTTAAATAAAAGCATAAAACCACTGCTGACCCAAATGACTCAAAGTTTCCAGAATAATGTTGATAAAATATTCTGTGGCCTAAAACAACAGAATAAGACGAACTTTCAAGAATTAGAATCAAGTGTTAAATCTAAAAATATTTCAATTTCAATATTTAAATCTAAACCTTTTAATCTGTCGTGTGAAGTTCTGTGCCAGCAGTTCTCACAGTTTTCTGATATTCTGAAACCTGAGCGGCGCTGAAAGCTCACCATGGACTTGATGTGGCTCTGCACCGACGGGTTGTCCCGGCACAGATTGGCCAGCAGGCCGAGGCACAGCATGACCACGTCCTCGTTCTGCGACTGGCTGAGGGGAAACGGTGATGATGAGATTGGCAGATTATTGCTCATGTTTCACGGTCGGATTACGGCTCTTACATGTTGGTCAGGAGAAAACTGATGAGCTCGCGGATGTAGTTTGAGAACTGGAAGGTGCGAGTGTTGTAGGTCAGTTTCTGCAGCAACTGGAGACACTGAGAAACAAAATCATTAAAATCACAACAAATGGAGAGAGACAGCAGAACAGAGACACTCTGACTCTGCCTTTAAATAAACACAATAAATAAAATCAGAACTTGATGCATGTGAACTTAACAGGTTTGGAATATTCCAGATCATTTTGGTGAAGTGTTCGGGTCAAAGTGTGGGCCCGGCTCGGTTTGACCCCAGAGCAGAGCTCAACGTGTTAACATGCTAATTTAAACAAGTAAAACAGGTGAAACGTAAGAAATCACCGCTTTAACGCCGGGCTTCTGCAGAACTGACTGACAGCCCATCTTGATTTGCAAAGAGAATAAACTCTGTTTACGCTAAACCTGCTTTATGATAAAATCTAAAGGTGTAAAAACCAAAATATGAGTGAAAATAAAAACTAACTCAAGTAATTTCCTTGTTAGTATGTTAGTACTTTAAGAAGAAATGTTGTATTTTAAATGTTATTCTAAAAGTTCTCCACGTTGCTGCTGTTTGTCTCTACCTGCAGCACCAGAGGGTCTCCAGGTGTGTTGCCATGGTGATGGATGACAGCAGCCAGCGTGCTGGTCAGGTTGTAGCTGCTGTGAAGAACTTCCCGACTGGCGTCATCGTTTCCTGAGAGAGGAGAATAAAACGCAGCGATGCAGAAAGAGGGCAGGAATCAGACCCGACCCGAACCGACCCGACCCGACCCGAACCGGCCGCGGCAGAACTCACCCAGCTGGGCCAGCAGGGAGATAATGCCGCTGGTCAGGACCGGACTGGTTCTCGGGTTTCCTGCCAGCTCCACCAGCCCACTCACACACTCTGTGGGTAAAAACTGACCCGAGGACAGCAGGCCGTCACACTTCAGGGCGGAAAGCTCCTGAAACAAAAACAGCAGCACAGAAATCACAACCTGGCAGGCCTGAAGGTTTTCAGACCCTGCCAGGTTTCACCTCCCCAACATGGTGAAATGATCTGGTTGTAGCAGCACAAACAGACTCCTGACTTGAAACTGAGCTGAGCTGATAATCAGGGCCATTTGAAAACCTGGAGCTCATCACTAAATAGAAAAGGAAACAAGCAAAAAGCTGATCTGCAGTAATAAAAAATAAACAGCAGGACAGAAATATTAAGAGCTACAATAACCTTTAAACTAACAGTTGCAACTGGTTCATCTGGTTCATCCTCAGTACAGATTTTTTTAAAATTGATCCAGAGCAGCAATGATGAAAGATGTGTTCAAATTAAAGATGTCTATGTCTGAATAACCTTGACAATGAGATAAAATGATTAAGATGAAGCGATATGGCATTAATTAAGCTGAAGTTTTGTTGTACATTTGTTGTGTGTTTGAAATAGTCTTCTAAGTTGAATATCTAATTTTATGTTGATGTGAATATGGGGAAAATATTATAAGCTTTCTGCTCCTTTTCAGTCATGATTTTCTTTAGTTATGTTACTTGAAGTACTTCATATTTATTATTTAGTGCAGTGAATGGAATAAAACAAATGAAATGAATCTGATCATGTAGTTGTTTTTCTGCTACTAGTCATTAGTGTCAGACTAAACTTCCCTGTCAGTACAATCTCTACTGTAAAGCTACAAACACAAGTTGGGACTGAAAACCTCCAAATGTTTGCTAGAAAACTATCAGATACTTTTATTTTAAATGTGAATGACCTGACGAGAGGAAAATGAATGAACAGTCCAAATTTAAATTTGACATTAAGCGCCGTCAATCTGTGGGATGCTGACAGGAAGCTGAATGATGACGTGCTTTAAAAGTGTGTTAAAGACCCAGAGAGGAAACCTGGTTACTAAACTGCTTTTTAACCTGACCAATTCATTTACTCAGCAAATGAATCACTCAGCAAATGTCAGGCTTGTGGTTTTAAATGCGTCATGGTTAAATTTCTTTATCTGACAAATACCGGATGTTTTAATATCAGTGTTTGCGCTTTAAAATCCATTTTATATAACATTTAAACACATAAACACATTTTATGAGTTTTCCTCTGAAGTTCCAGTTATTTTTGTCTAAGAGGCGAGACATTTGTTGATTCAAACCAAAAATACTTGATTTAACCTAAATAAAAATTAAACGTTGTCACAACTCGTATCACCCAAGTTTCCTCAAAAGTTCACGGTGAGGCTGTGGTCAGGAAGAGTCTTCTGTAGCAGTCAGTGTTGCACAGAGTTGGATAGTAATTAGTTACAGTTACTCAAATACATTTACTCGAGTAACTTCATTGAAAAAATTTACTTTTAGGAATATTTTTACTATGCTTTACTTTTTACTTTGACTTGAGTAATTTTATTATGAAGTATCTCTTCTACTACTTGAGTAAAATGTCTGAATTTTCATTCCACTGAATGAAAATCAAACATGTTTTAACCCAAAATTCTGAATAATTTTGTTTTCCCTGATTTAATATTTTGCTACTTAAGTAAATTATTGTCATTTTGGTTCTTAAAATACCAAAATTTCCAAATAATTTTAGATTTTGGTATTTGTGATGATGTAATTTGCAAATATTAAATGATTGATAATTATATCAGCTACAGTGCTTGAATAGACTTTTTATCAAATACTTTTTACTCTTGCTTCAGTAGCTTCTAAAATATGTTGAAGTGTTACTGTAATTGGAGAACAACCCATTATGGGTTCCCCACTCACCTCTGGTGTCAAGAAGCTTCTGACTGAAGATTGTTGCTATATGACATATGAACAGCAAAGACCATAATGTCACTGAAATGTCCTAAATGACACCATCAGATGCTGGTAGCTCTCCTGATCCACCTCCTTTGCTTTTGCTGCTCCTCTTTAAATCTGCTCTAAATGCTGTGACCGTGAGCAGAACAACTCCAGAACTATAAAGCTATAAAACGTATTTGTTTTCGCCCTGCCTTGATAAGTGTGTGTGTGTGCGTGTGCGTGTGTGTGTGTGTGCGTGTGTGTGTGTGTGTGTGTGTGTGTGTGTGTGTGTGTGTGTGTGTGTGCGTGTGTGTGTGTGTGTGTGTGTGTGTAGGTAAGTGACAGTCCAAAACAATCCCCCTCAGCGCTCACCTCCACCTGTTTCTGCAGCTGCGCAGTGTGCTGAACGGTCCTGCTGTCTCTGTACTGCTGGATGGCCACCAGCAGAGACTTTAAACACGTCGCTATGTCCATCCTGAAGGAGGAAAAACCGCCAGTTAAAACGATTTAACAACCAAATTCTGCTGCTCGTTTCAACGAGCGTCCATCTTTGATCCCTCAAGCTGCTAACAATAGTTTGTGGATTATCCTACATTTTCACAACATAAGAAGAAACGAGGAGTGTAGTTAAATAAGGACTATATTTTATGTGTTTCTGTGTCACAGTAAATCTTTGTTTGCTTGTTTCTGAGTACCTGGGTTGTTTTTTTCTGTCTTCGGGAAACATCAACAGTCTCCCCGGCAGTAACGTCCTCGCGCTTCTGTTTCGAACGGGGAAGGAAGAAACCATGTCGGGAAAAGGGGGGAGACCGAGCGCTCTCATTTTCACTTAAAAGTCCAGTTTTACTTCTATTTACTATCAACGTCAATTTTATTAAAATAGTATGATTTTACACCAAAATTCTAATTATTATAATGACTAAAAATAGTTTTGTTCTTCAAACTAAAGCCTTTTTTTTCGCAGAGCCCCCCCTCTCTTTTCCGTCGTTCAGCAGGAAGGAAGTACGTCATATGCGGAAGTGGCTCAGCCGCTGACTTTCAAATGACTCAATAAAGTTTGGACGAAGAATAAAACAAAACAAACTTTAGCAAAAATCAAATAAATAAAAATGTAATTAAGTTATAAAATAAAATGAATGAAATGACGGAAAAGTACAAGTAATTCAATTATATTATAATAAAATTTTACCGCAACAATTTTTACAATGTTTGTTTTGACAGGCCTGGAAAAAAAATGTCTTGCCTTAGAATTAATTTTTCATATATTTAAACTTGGAGCCCAGTTGTATCATACAGAAAAAGAGTGGCTCTACTTCAACAAATCTTTACCTAAGTAAAAGTAAAAGTAAAAGCTGTCATCCAAGAAATTATTCAGTTAAGAGTAAAAAAGTATTTGATAAAATGATTACATAGGCGATCATTGAGAAAATGAGATAAACTAAAGTATAGCACTATGTGTAAATTCGTGTATTTTAAAGACTAAAATAAATTTTACTTTATTTTTAAGAGCAGCAACAGTTCAAAATAATATAACCCAAATAAAAACTTCTCCTGATGGATTTGTTTTCCCAAAAAGTTCCTCAGTGTAACTGTAAAAGTTACTCCCAACTTCTGTTTATTTCTCATTATCTACCTCACATTTTGAGGAGAATCTAAGTAAGGAAGAATAAACCTTTAAAATTGTAATGAAATTAAATGAGAGTAAAAGTTGATCAGACAAATCAAACGCTTGATTCAATTTCAAACAAATAAAACAAAATATGACCAAACATGTTGCATTTCTAAGTATCTAAATCCACATAATAGCACAACATAATTACATTCAAGAAGGTTACTTTTATTATTTGTAGATAAAATTAAACCTGTCTGAAAAATGCATTAAATTAACTTGAAAGCAAAGGTGCACTTTGCTACATTTTAAACATATTTCCATTTTAACATCTGATTAAACATAACTGGCCTAGAAAAACATAGTAGAAATTAAATAAATTATATTATTAAAATGAGTTGATGTTGTGTCGATATCTTTTGATAAATGCCTCATTTTTGTTTTACTTATAAAATAAGCAATCACATATTTCCCTTTATAATATGAAAAGAGAATGTTGTTTAATTTTACCTAAAACAGTAAATATGCCAGTTTTAAAAATGAGAAGAATCTAAAATCCCCCGTCAGTCGGCCTCTTTGATTCAGCTCTGCTGTTGCTTCATCTGAAAACATCAAACTGCAAAAAAACTGCAGTTAAACCAGATCTCGTTCGACAGCCTCTCTCATTTTAACATTTCTTTGAGTTCGCATCCCCCTTTTTGTATCAGAAATAGAATATTAATTATCTTTAAATGTGCAGCCTGAAAGCAATCTAAACAGTAAAACTGACGCCTCAGTTTTACTTTGATTCGGCTGACAGCAGATCTGTGAAAAACAAAAAAAGGGGCTTGAATGCAGCGTCGCTAAGAGTTGTGAAAACAGGCAGGATGTGTGGTTATGTTCTTGTCCATAAAGCCTCTTGTGTTTCAGCCTCTTCTCATGCACTTTGTTGCATGATTGTAACCAGGTTTTTATTATGCAAAGCATAAGGAAGTGACAGATGATCCTATTGTTCAGGTTTTCTGCCTCCGAGGTGGAAAAGTCACATGTGCACTGCGCCTTTAAATCGAAGAAGTGTCACAAGCTTCACATGCTAATCATGTGAAGTCTCACTATGTGAAGCTTCACATGTGAGGCTAACCATGTGAAGCCTCATATGATCAGCAATAAGGAGAGTATCACTTCAGCTGACCAGCACTTTGTAAAGTGAAAAATTTGATTCACACGTTCAGCGCCACCCAGACTCAAAATGCATCTAAGAACAACAGAAACTGTTTTTTATAGCCTTCAGAAAGTACAGAAAGGACTGAACAGTTAAAATACAGCTTAAGGCTTGAAGTAAAAAGAGGTCAGAGTGCGTGTGACTGAGAATATCTTGGTTTGTCACTTCCTTTATTGTTTGGCGAGTGCTTGGTAAGGCTGTGCATCATGAACAGATCACCTAGAAACTCATTATAATATTTAAACACTTTAAAATAACTTAAAAAGTCATTTATATTTCTAAAAGCCGTTTAATTGCAGAAAATGTTCAATTTTGCGTCGGTGAACCCAAAAGTATTTTCAAGCTTCTTACATGCAACAGCCAGCTTTCTTCAGCAGCTTTGAGTTGCATTAAAGCGATTATTAATAACAAAAAGCTGCTGTGTGCCATGTTTATCTTTCTCAGTGAACTGAAGTTCAAAGTGAACATCTGAGCAGAAAAAAGAGGATTGAAGTGATTTTGAAGAGGGATTTTGTTTTCCATTCATAAGCATGTTTACAGAAAAGAGTGAAAACATTTTAATCAATTCAAATTAAATAGATTTAATAAAAGACAGAACACTAAATAATGTGAGAAACAGAACAAATAATCTTCAAACCAGTTTAATCTTAGTTACAAGGCAGTAAAAACAGAAACGGAATAATTACACTGAATTTCATAAACGTGAAAATGTATTTTACAAATGTGACTTTGCTGATGTCAGGGTTGAATAGAGAGGTTGGTTTTCAACACAGCAGCTCACAGATCAGAGAACAAGGGAAGAAGAAGAAGAGCTGCAGCAGCAGAGGATCACAACGATTCGGTTACAGATTGTAGAGAAGTTACCTGGTCCGACACGGTTCCACTTCAGCTGCAACATTCAGATCTAAAGGCACCAGCTGAATATTTAGTCTTCTAGATAGATATTTAGTTTGTAAGCCATATATTTATCTTGTGGACTAAATTCTTAGCTTTAAACTATTTACTTTGCAGCTCAATATTTAGTTTAAATATTGAACTCCTAAATGAGTAGTTTTTGGTCTAAATATTTAGGTTACTAGATAAATTTGTAGCTTCAACTCATTTAGTTTTGACCTAATATTTTAAATTGTGGGCCAACTATTTAGCTATCTAAATATTTTGTTACATTCAGCTTTTTAGGCAGAGATAATATGTGCTGAAATGAATTATTAGCACTGACAGTTAAAGTTCTGTTCTCTACTCAAACATAACGGTTGACCATAAATATATTCCATATTTCTTCAGCTTAAGACTTGATTTAAAATGTTTAAACTCAGCTTGACTGGAGCAGAGAAGAAAGTCTGGTCCCTCTGTACTGAATGAGTTCACTGGATGAACTGCAGCGATCTGTTTGCATGTAAAGACGTTTGTCCTCATGACTTCAGGAGCTAAAGCGGGTCTCTAATGCAGTAGCAGGATATGATGGTATTTCTGCACTGTTTCTTTCAGTTCCTCTGAACACACTCTGGGTTCGGTCGTAGTTTGCTGCTGCGGCTCAGCAGTCACTCATTGTTTTTTTGGTTACCTTCTATGAAGTCATATGATTGGAAAAATGATCTACTTCCACATTTAACTGACTTATATGTCCTATTTGTATCCAGTTCTCATTTTTACAGGCTCTTTTAGTAGTCTGGCACATTGATGTCCTCTTCCTTCAGACTGTCTGACTTGATGTGTGTTTCTGGAGGAACTGTAAACAAATCAGAAATTTCTGCACAGCAACAAAGGTTTTTTCACACTGCAAGAACAAATTTTCACAATTATTTTGATGAGTTTCTACTAAAAATATCTGCACTTGAAAAAAAAAGAACAAACTATCAATAAAACCTTACATGAGGGGGCAAGAGTGGTAATCCCAGAATATCTACAAAACATTTAGATCAAGTTTACTGAATCAAGTTTTAAATGTCCTCTCACTTTCTTTAACCTTGTTGGAGACGCCACATGTCAGCTCTGTGTCCCTCAGTCTGACCTTTTTCTGATGATGTTTCTGTTCCTTTCTACATGTTTGTAGGTTTGCTGATACGATCGAAGGTTTCTTAAAACCTCCTTTATTTTCTGAGGTTTTGTTGTTGAGTTGCTCTCAAAACCACATTCAAAAACAAAATGATACCAAGTATTTGTGATGTCATTCATGATGAAAATATCTTCGTACACTTGAAACAAGACAAATTTACTAATTTACTCATTTCGATTAAGATATAGGAGCTTGTTTTTAGTCAAGCAGATTATGTCACTGAAATGTTTTATTGATCACTTGATGCCCGTCTTCCTGTTGAAAGAAGGAATTTAAATTCTTGCAGATATTTTTGTTGCGTTTCACAGCTTATGACCCTTTAATGATGTTCAGATAACATTTATTTTATGTACATCAGAACAAACAGCACAAAAATGTCTATATTAAATATCAAAGTTTCCACTGCCAGGAGTAAAACAAAATGTCAAAGTAAATATAACTTTTGTGATTTCAGAGCAGAACTTCTCCTCTTCTTCTTTCTTCTTCTTCTACTCTCACAGAGAAACTGCAGAAGTTCATCCTCTCATTCAGAGTCAATAACTGGATATTCACTCTGTATCCACACACCTTTTCAGGCTTTTTTACCTAAATTGTGCAAATGCAACAAATCTCCTCAGAGCTTTGCATAAAAAAATAAAGCATCTAATCCCAAATAAAGTTCAGTCTGTGTTCTTGTTGTCCTTCGGTTTCAGGTTGGTGTAATAGTTAATCTGGAATAACTTCCACATAATCTGAATTTGGAGCATCTGCAGTAAAACAGAGAAGTTCAATTAAAAAACAGACAGTAAAAGACGCTGCAGGTAACCAAGACAAAACATCTCACATACTTTCATAGTCATTATCCTCTTCAGGTAAAGGAGCAGCTCCTCTCTGCGATGAGTGTCCGCCCCATCCTCCACCCGATCCTCCGCCCCATCCTCCAGCTGACCCTCCAGCTGACCCTCCAGCTGACCCTCCAGCTGACCCTCCGCCCCATCCTCTGGCCGACGCTCCGGCCGAAGCTTCAGGCTGTGTTTCTGTTCTCCTCGGCGGCTGGATCAACATGGGCGTTTTCCTTTTCACCGCGTGGCGCAGATGAACGGCCAGACCTTGGTTCTTCCTCTTGTAATTACGGATTAAATCACCCAGAGTCTTAAAATACGTTTCCTGCAAACCTCCTGCTGTCTGTGGAGCGACACACACAGATACAGCCATGAAGAAGCTGATCGATAATCAATAACTCAATGTTTTCATCAGCAAGCAGAGTGCAAAAGGTAAAATAAATGTTTAAATGCATAATCCAACATGAAGCATCACGTAAACTCAACAGGAAAACTGTAAAGAAAAATGTTAAAACAATAAATGGGAACAAACAATAGAAAAAGAGGATTTATGTAAAAATAATATTTATATATTTAATTTTGTGATTATGGAAAAAATATCAGTATATATGGAAATAAACATTTCATACAAATTTAAAATCTAACTGGGAACAATGTCATACAAAAAGATAAAATAATATTGTTTAATAACATATTCATATTTTAAATTAAATGTGTCACAAAACAAAAATGAGAAAAAACTGAAAACAATATTATGCAAAATAATATTAACAAAAATATATTAAATATTAAGTTTCAAATGTGTAACAAATAATCACAAAAAGGAAAATAACAAATATTAATAAGACTAATATTAATGTAAAATTAAGTAGAAAAAAATGAATAAAATGGAAATAAATATTGTAGAAAAAATACAAAAAAATGAAATAAAATAAATCAAACTGGGTGATCTAAAGATAAGAAATACTGAAAGCTACCAAAATCCTGTTATGGAATCAGTTAGTGAGATTTGTCAAAAAATAAATAAACCCATCCATTTTCCCACCCGTCTACCTCATTTGACCTTTAACCTTAAGGTGGCTCGTCTGGCACGTGGGCATCGTCGTGTTTTTATTAGCTCTGACATCATTCGGTGTGTGGAATGGAAAAAGCCTGAAATGTTCCCTCTGCTGTGGGAGGGAGTTTCCTTCATGGGGGTGAATTTCTTCCTTTGACGTCTTAATGAAAGCCAATTTCTCCAATCTACTTTATTCATCTATTTGATGACAAATCTACCAGAAATTAAGACCCTTTTAAATAATTCTGTGCTAGAAGCTGAGATTTCTGTAAAAACTCAAAATCTTAACAAATATACTCAGTCTGGTTTTCAGACATTTCCAATAGAAACTGTTTTTCACACATTCATTCAACCAGAATGAGTCCATGGAAAAGCTGTGGGTGAGCTGCTGTCAACCAAACGCATTATTTCATTAACTGATAATAATCAGTGTGAGAACAGACATCATTCGGTGCAAAAACAGGCTTTTGCATTTTGTTGCTGTGAAATGCAGTTGTGTGCTGAAACAATGACAAACACAGCAAAACAACTGAAGGTGGTTGAACTTGAAAATGATGAAAGAGCAAATAAAGTCAACTAGAAAATGGTTAAAGAATTTAAAGTTTATGAAGCTTATTTCAAACAAAGTGTCTAAATATTGGTTTAAGATCTGATAGATCATTACTCTTGAATTGTGAGTTGCTATAACTTAATATAGAGGTGAGTGGATCAACCCAAAATGAAGATAATATCGATAATATTGAACTTAACTTACAAACAATGCACAAACATTTGCTTTGTTTTTCTATTGGTTCTGTTATTGTGTAAATAGGTAACTAAAGAACACATAAACTTTATCTAAATTCTGTTCAAATATTTAACAAAACAATTAAAAGGGGAAAAAACAAAAACACAAAGATGATGATGATAATTCATACTAAAATAATACATATCAGTATCGGTATTGGTGATACTTGCCTGAATTTACTTGGTATCGGATCAATACCAAAATATGACAAATAGTACACCTCTATAACTTAATAACCTAAACCCAATAATTATTTCACAAACTGTCCTCACCGAGTTGAACAAGCACACAGTTCAGTTTTATTGTCACTCACATTATCAAGTCTAATAACTTATTAAACACTGAATTCTGCTCAGAAAATCTGGTTTCAGCAGATCTTAAAAAGGGAAATCCTACAATCGCTAAAATCTGACGCCTCTCCATTTTTTAAATGTTTTCTAAAGAAGGACGTTGCGCTCACTGTTTTCTTCAGAGGTTTTTGTGTCGTTTCCTGTGGTGGCTCTTGGTGCAGCGCCCCCTCAGGTGAGGAGGGGAACAGGCTTTTCAATGAGTTTAGCTCAAAATGCAACAAATGTTGCAGTTTTGTTCCCCAATCGAACTGATTCTAAAGTAACTAAATTGATCAACTAATAATAATCACGAATAAATAAGCATGTAATGTGGAGCAGGAAGAGAGACGGAGGCAGCAGCCAATCAGAGAGACACCACAGGTTGGAAATGTAAAAGTGTTTTTGTGTTTTACCAGCAGGGTGAAGTTTCCGTTGTGCGCCTGGAGGATTCTGTAGGTATAAACCACCTTCTGTTTGCTGCAAAGAGAAAACAAGACGTCTGTTAGTGAGGAAGGAGTTTAGAGGAAGTATTGCAGAAAAGCGTTTTTCATGTTTATCAGCAATGATTCTGCTTTTAAAACTGAAGATTAAAATCATCCATCATGTCTGAAACAACATTACTCACCTCTTTAGTGTCTCAATATGGGGTTTTATTATATCGTTTATCATTCATCGTGATAAATCTATGTCCAATTAATCATGTTTAAACTGTCTGCCGGGATTATTTTATTATTTTTAATCCACTGCTGGTTCAATAAAGGGAGATGACTAAAAACCGATAAATTTGATTGAATGCTAAACAGAGACCTAGAAGAAGGAATTCATTTTTCTTCTCATCCCCTTTTTTTGTGTCAAACTATTGTTATAAAATGTTGCACTTCTATCCACCATCCCTAGATCCAACTTCACTTGAGTTTCTGCACACAAACAAGAATGACATTGTAAACATAAATATATGAAAAGGGAGATAAAATAAGCCAGCAATGACCTGAAGGTAAAATTGTAAACAGTTTATGTCCAGCATGTGTGGGGTCTGCAGAGATGTTAGCTGCCCCTTTCCTGACCTTTGACCAGGTCCAGAGAACCTGAAGTGATGCACAGCAGACAGAGTCAATTGACTGAGCAATCTTTGACCCCTCCGGCGGCAGAGGAGTTGCAGGGTGAATTATTATTATTTAACCATCTGCCAAGGCGTCTGCATGATTTTTGGTGCATTACTTTGCATTTGGTGTGTTTTACTTTGTGTGAAAACACACTTGCAAGCACGTTTTGGAACAAGATGAATGCAAAACTCGACCACAACTAAACCTCAACCTAACCCCATCAAAGTGTGGAGAAAGACGACGAAGAGCTGGGGTTTCTAAAAATAAAAGGAACAAAGAAACCAACCGCTTCTCTGACAGCAGCCAGCCATGCAAAGCAACTTCACTCACAAAACGCAGACAGTCTCACTGGTTCCACTCAGTTTCCATTCAATGAGCAACCAGACCCTTCAAGAACCCAAACACATTTATTTAACATTCAGCTGTGTGCTGAAAACGAGAAGAGAAACACTGCAAAAACACAACATCTTACTGAGTATTTTGGTTTAGTTTCTAGTATAAATATCTTAGTACATTTGAAGTAAGATAAAACTGACTTAAAGTCACTTTGCAGCAAGATATTGGAGCTTGTTTTAAGTCAATAATTCCTTGATATTGGTTAAAAATGACTAGTTCCACTGGTAGATTATTTCACCAGTAACAAGAGATTTCTCCTGTATTCAGTGAAATAATCTACCAGTGGGACCAGTAAGTTTTCATCAATATTAAGAAATTATTTACATAAAACAAGCTACATGTGGCTTAGTTAGCTTTATCTCATTTCAAGTTTACTGAGATATTTGCACTGAAAACTAGACCAAAATTACTTCAGACTTCTCATTTTTGCAGTGAAATATTGCATCTAATCACAGTCAGTATTTACTGCTGAGAGCATTTCAGTTTCAGCGATTTTAGGAAGGCGCTGCAGGTTGGAGCAGCTCTGTTGGCTCTGATTGGTTCTTTCTTCAGACTTTTGTTTATCGTTTGTTTGTTTGTTTGTTTGTCTGGAGGATTATGGGTTTGGATGCTGGGCAGCTGAATAGATTTTCCTTCTCGCTTTCCTTATTTAGGACAGTTCCTATGAAGTGTAGCCATGGTTACAATGTGTTGTTTTTACAGCTGGATGTAGGTCTTTAGCATCATGAATGCTCAAATAGTACCTGACCTTTGACCCCAAATCCCAGAAGAGTTGAAAGTGAGGACATGGGGGAGGAAGTTCAAACCGTCTATTCCATCGATCATTGTGACGTCTCTCTGCTTTCTAACCAAAAGTCCAGACAGAGATTTAAAAAGGAGGAGCAAAAGCAAAGGAGGCGGATCAGCAGAGTTAGCGAGCAGCTGAACATGTTGCTGTGGGATACTATCTCTGCAGGGCTGATATTGCCAATTCAGAAACTCTGCAAGACTGACTGCTACTGGAGCATCACAAAATCTCTTATTTAGAGATTCTAGGATGATTCGAGTCAAGACAGCATTTCATCTTGATTTGTTTTGAATTGAACTGAATTGAAAATGAAATAAAAAACAACAATTATATTTTATTGAGACTAATTAATGCAGGTCATCAGGTGATTTGGTTCCAGCTGCACGTTTTTATAGATCTAGCTTGTCTAGAGATAAATATGGCTCTTAACCAGAAGAATCACACCTGGAATAAAAACATCAGAAATGCAATAACATATCTAAACTCTCAGGTTTCTAATCTGCTGTGTTCCTGCTGTTGGACCCGGTGGATCATGTTAATCATTTTTCTGCTGCTGGTTCGATGGTCAGAGCTCCACCAACAGGGCTGGTGTAAAACCGCTCTGTGGTGTCCCTCAGGGCTCAGTTTTCGGCCCAGTGATTACATAACTTTATTCGATTCTCCCATTTAGGTTCAACATGTTCCTCAGACATGAATAGAGTTTCTGAACACCCACACATAATTCATGTGAACGTCAGATTTATTTTGGGATTTTAACTTCTGTTTTTATTTAATCTAGGACTTTGGTGGCCTTACAGTAAGCAAGCATGACTTTCTAAAAATAATTTGAATTTAATTTGGATCAAAGTCTGTGGGAAGCCGTTTGTAAAGTTACACAGCAGAAAAACTAACAGCAATAATTTGAGTTACTCAGAAGGCTATTCATTCATGTCACAGTTTCAAGCAAAAATATTTAGACAGCAACATATTCAGTTTGCAAACTAAATATTTAGCTCCAAACTATTTAGTTAGTAAGTAAAAGATTCAGTTCCATTCTAAATATTTAGTAAGCAAACTAAATATCTAGTTTACAGATTGATTATTTAGTTAGGAAGCCAAATATTTAGCTACAAACTAAACATTCAAGCTAACTCTTAACTTCACAAACTAAATAATCAGCGCTGAGTTAGTTAGTTTGTAAGCTAAATATTTAATTCACAAGTTAAGTTTTACTTTTGTAAACTTAGTGGCAGTAAATGTGGTTTAAATGTTTGAAAGATTTGCTTCATCTCCTGCATCTTTTTGCGTTTGTGGCCATAAAACTTGACTTTCTGTTACTTTGACTTGACTGAGGCAGATTAAATAACTATACCAGATTAACACTTTTCTTAAATTATTTTCTGTTTTGTGATTATTAATAACACAAAAATATAACTGAAAACATATTAATCATTAAATTAGTCGCGGCTGTTTCTCGCCTTTTGATAGTTAAGAAAATGCAAAATGAACTGTTAACTCAAATTTTGTCTAATTTTACCATAAGATGTGTCAGAAACCCTCAGAGCTCCACTGTGTGGTTTTGGCCATTGAACTGCCACAACCGGTTCCTGTCAACAGATCACATCCAGATGCCCTAATTAACTGCAGCTCTGGCCATCTTCAGAAGCTGAAAAGCAAGAGAAATTATTCACTTTCTTTATGTGAACTCATCATCTGCAGGATCTTTGTGACGCCAGTTCAGATGTTTCAGTTATCAACTTCAGTAAAATTTGTTGAGTTTCTTACCAGGAAAAACCAGCAGGTTTGTTGCAGCTCATTGACGCGCAACATTCACAAACTTTCTTCCCTAATTTTTGTTCTTTTTACTTCCTACGGACATTATTTCTGTTTTCCTTTCCACTTCAGCAGCACAAACTAATCTGCATGCACCACATTAAACATTCACAACCTGCAAGCAGCTGCAATAAACCTGAGTTACTGTGAGGTCACTCAATCCGAGCATTAAAAGCACGAAATGCCCTGCAGCAGATTGATTCCAAATGAGATTAGTGTTCTCTATGTTGGTCATGCATTTCCTTCTTCTCTACATCCATGCTTTTATTTCTTTACCAGCTGAGACTGACTGCAGCATTCAGCAGGAAAAGCTTTTTGCATTTCTGCAGTTGCAAGCTACTAACTTCAAAGGCCAAAAGAAGAGAAGTCTCCATACTCCTCTTTTTTAAGGTTTCCTTGTCACCTTTATTTTACAGGATCCAGACAGAGAAATGGGAAAACCTGCTGCAAAGGTCACAAGCTTGACCTTGTGCAAAGAGTAATTTAACGTCTCGCTCTGTTCAAACATGACAGCAAAATTCACCCAAAGAAACTTCTTTAAACCGTGTGAACAAGTTGTTTAGGGTTCCATCTTTATATTTCTGTGCAAACTTTGACATTTTTGTACAATTCATTTAATTTAATTTTATTTAATTCAATTTAATTTTGCTGAAAACCGTCTCATTACTGGTTTCTTTGGTCAAACGGTTCGGAGGCAACTGAATTACAGAGCCGGAAAATTATTTAACTCAAAGCA